>JAUMHI010000019.1:480498-493880 GCA_032359435.1 Enteromius unitaeniatus
GATTAGAATGTTGTTCCAGGATCAACAAGGATGTTGATCCAGGATCACATTCTACTTGGTGAAATCACGGTGACCTTATTTTCCCACCATAAAATTCTGAAAATCTGCCAGGCTGATGTGGTGCGGCTGACGCAGTTGTATGAACAGTCAAGGTGGGCCATTCTGCTGGAAGAAATTGAATGCACTGAGGAGGAGATGATGGTCTTCGCTGCCTTACAGGTATAGGTGATATAAAAAACATATTTTATTACCATACAAATGAAAAATCATCTGTCATTATGATCACTGAGATTCTAACGTAGGGACTACAATTGGAGCTGTAGTAAAAAGTGTTTTTTGTTTTTGTGATCTGTGTGTGTCTGTGTATCTGCGTGTTTTTTTGATTACATAAGTACCACATTGGGAAAGTATCTCTGACGGAGCAGTTTGTGGCACCTTGTCCAGCTATGGAGGATCTGGATTCAGCTTTACAGTGTCTGGAGGTGAAAATGGAAGGAGAGAGCAGTGCAGATGACATGCTGGTCAGTTTCATGACATATACACAGCATTTAATGTACATATTCACATGATCAAAACAGCAGGACAAGTCTACATCAAACGAACTATTTTGATATGCCTTGCTTTTTCTGGATTCCAGTGTATGCCTTTACATTTTCTACTAGCTTCTTTTACAGTATTTAAATAGATGTCAATTACTGAATAATAGGTTTACTTCTGTGTAGCTCAGTTGGTTTTCTTTCCTATAGCAGTCCATAATGCATGTTTTGGTACGTCTTGGAAAAGTCTATATTATAAGAAAGATTTTGAACATTTCCTCTTTTATTGCACAGAAAATACAAGTCAATTACACAATTCATTTTACACACTTTTACACAATAGCAAGGCATGTTGTCATACTATTTTGGGAAAGTTGTCACACTGGGAACCCTGCTTCTCCTGTGTTTGACGTACAGTATGCTCATTCTATGAATCACATGTACACATATTCGGGATTAGAGGATCAAATTTAAGATGGTTTCTGCACAACATTGCATAAATGAGGTTCCTATTGTGACAACTAGACAACCTGATAGTTCTATGTAGTTCTATAGCTCTCCACAACCTATTTGCAGAGCCTTGTTGGCAAAGCTCAGGAATTGTAGTCTGCTTTGCACAGGCCAGGCAAATAGCAAACTATAGTTAAAGCCCTTATATCACTGCAGGGGCAATTAATATTAATCTTAATAAAGATGTACCCTTTCCCTCAGGATAAAGGACTTCAGCAGAACTGATTGGAAAGTCAAATATTACTAAATATAACTGAGTTTTCGAGTCAAATATTTTAAACATGGTGTTGGGGACAACCATTAACGCTGTCAAAGCTATTCTTTATTAGTTTTTTCCACAACAACATCACTGTGTTCTGTCACTAAAGAAGTGTGTTGCTATGGTATATGTGAAAAATCACAGCATACTGTATGCTTTTTAAACAGGAACATAAGCATTTGTTTGACCAAACTTCCAGAATCATCATCAAACTGAATCGTGCATCGTGAATATTTACATGAAATATTCCCAAAATTTCCTAAAAGACTGCTACATTTAATTCTTTCACACAATCTAGTGTCAAACAAATCTAAAAGTGCAGTTTTTGACCTATTAAGTGAATTTATGTCTCAAACCTCTCTCTTTGGAAGCAAAAGGTTAGAGTTTGTTGCTTCTTAAAGGGTTATTCCACCTCAAAATGAAAAGTTTGTCATTTATCACTTAACCCTATGTCATTCCAAGCATAAAAGCTTTGTTCATCTTTAGGACACATTTTAAGATATTTTGAATGAGAAGTGGGAGGCTTTTGACTGTAGCCTCACTCTTTTTATTCATTATTTCACCGCACGCTATCAGAAGCTTGGCCCTCCCTGGCCCCACACTACTAACAGCCAGTCACAAAATAGTTATGATATTCAGGTGAGCTTCCTGTGCTGTTCACTTTCGATTTTGGCGATCATGCGTACAGTGCTGTGTAAATGGAAAGCATCTTAAAAGATCTTACAAGACATTTGTCAATGAGCTCAGCATCTGTTGACGCATGTTGGTCTTGCAAGTCACAGTGGTGTAGTGCAGGTGTGCACAGGTGTATACAGCATATACCTGCTTCTTTATCGGCCGGCTTTGCATATCCACTTCTAAATCCCCTCTGATGTGCATTCTATAGTGTTCTGCGTTAGCCAAATCATGACAGTTAACCACAACTGTAGCTAATCAAATCGCATGTGATGTGAATAAATGCAAATATTGCAAAAACACCCATTGAAGACAGTGATGCGGTCAGGATGGGCTGGATTCCCTTTAAATATGATTGATGATAGCGCCCGCGCCCGCTTTGTTCTGAGAGTGACATAGATACTGCCTCTTCAACTACAACTTCGAACGAAGATGTCAGCCAAAGTGAGCACTCTTTCAGGACTTACTAAAAGTATACTTTTACTAAAAGTATATCCACTATACCCCCCACCTTCATTACCCCGGCCCACCTGGAATATCACTTGGCCCACCCTGCATCTCCTATCTGGAGCCGGGCCTGGTCTATAATGTAAAATCAGTTTTAGTAAGATATGACCCAGAAGCAGAAAGATACTGAACATAAACTTTATTATGAGTCATGATGATAGGATGATATTTAATGATGCGAAATTTAATACAACGTATCGATGTATTAATTGAGAAATGTAGAAACAAAAGTTTCTCTAAACCCTGAAGTATCATATTGTATACATTTTATTATGATTTTTCTAAAAATAATGCATGTTTCAGTCCAGTATGTGTTCATCTTGAAACATAACTTTCAACTTATTTTTTCATTTAATAAATAAATAAAATATATTAGTGTAAGAATATAAAATGCACCTTGATTTTTTATAAGCATCATCATTTTGTATATCAAATATGATACAGTAGCATTACAGAGCTTCATATACTACTGTAGTTGTTTCAAAACAGCCCAAAATCACAGTTTTGGTGAACTATGAGCGGTTTGTATATCTAACATCTCAAGTGTCTACACAGGAAACAATGACGGCACCAGAATTACATGACTACTTGAAAATATTCAGGTAAGACACAAATCCCAGCTCGCCTGCCACATAAATACTATATAAATAAATACTATATAATATAATAATATAGATTTTCATATTATTAAAATAACTTTATAATATGTTGTATCATGTCATGAATAGGCCTATTCATACAGTAAGAGCAGTTGTAATGTGTTATAATATTTACTTATTTGTGGTTATAGCTTTAAAGAGTATGCTAATTTATAACACACAATTAACATGATTAGAATGGATTATATAGTAAAATATATATAATATATAACGCATTGACATAATGCATTATAAGTCTCATATCTTGCCATTTTACTTTACTTAAAGCTGACAAAT
The DNA here is from genome assembly GCA_032359435.1 of Enteromius unitaeniatus. NCBI lineage: Eukaryota > Metazoa > Chordata > Actinopteri > Cypriniformes > Cyprinidae > Enteromius > Enteromius unitaeniatus. The sequence goes on from JAUMHI010000019.1 coordinate 483,921, forward strand.
ACCACTTATTAATAATCAGATATTATTAATAATAATAACAACACAACTTTTTTTTCAAACAGCCATAAAATCAGATATCAGATCAGATGAATGCAACTACATGTCTTTTTTTCAGTTGAAAGCATTAGCTAGCTCACATAAGCCTCAATATTAGCCTCACAGGAAACACTCAAATAAGAATCAGCCCCTAACCACTCACAAGATGTTGTAAGGTACTGTGTAGATCTTAAACAACAAAAATGTCAAGATATGACATAGTCCATTATAAATGAAGCAGATTTAATATGGTGTTCACTGTGTGTTATAAATAGTCATACTTTTAAGTTATAATCACAAATATGTAAATATTATAGTGGATTATAATTGTTTTTGTGATTATTCATGAGATGTTATAACACATTAAAAGGTTTTTTATAATGCATTATGCAGTCATTATAATGCCTTAGGAATAGCCTTATAATGTATACTATTTAGTACTGTTCTGTACTGTATAGTACTGCAGCTTTGCAGGTAGGTTTCATGAAATATCTTAGAGACGTTGCCACTTTTTCTGGATTTATTCTATCTTTTTTCTTTTTTCATGTCATTCTAGACAGAATTAATGATATTGAGATCAGATCTCTGTGTGGAGCACTGACTGTTATGCAAACAAAAAATTCACTTTTAAGATTATTAATGGCAATTATTGACAACAATTAATTACACACAGTAATAACTGACTTAATACAATTTTTAGCTGGTGAAAATACTAGTGTTCTTATCATTTTCGCCACCACTGTAAATCTGACTTTTACAAATAATATGCTTGTGGTTTCACCTTTTTTTCAGACCGAAGAGGCTCACTCTGAAAGGATATAAACAATACTGGTTTACATTTAAGGACACGACAATCTCCTACTATAAGAGTAAAGAGGAGAGTTCTAAAGAACCAATTCAACAAATGAACCTTAAAGGTGATCACACACTCATGGATCTTAAAACTGGTATATACACATCACACAGGTGCACAACAGCTTTTTCATCATCGCAGGTTGTGAGGTGTCCCCTGATGTGAGTGTCGCTGGACAGAAGTTTTGCATCAGGCTGCTGATACCCGGGCCAGAGGGCATGAATGAAGTGTACTTGCGCTGTGAGCATGTAAGTTAATGATTATCTGTCTAACAGCTCAACTGACATCAGTATACATGTAGGCCAATTTAGACCTAATGAGCCAACAGTAACGCTTCCCATACAAGCAATCAAACATTATAATCTAATGGAACATTTATATGTCACTACTTAAAAGTAAAAATAGTAATTTTCATACATTTTAGCAGTTCATTTACATGACAAAAGTGCTTTGGGGGCAATTATACCGCCTCCGTTGTAAACTACGAACAGTTGCATGTATGTAAATAATGTATAATACAATTTAAGAAAACAGTGGATACCGCTAGGTACTACATACTGTCTCGATGTGGGCTCGGAGAGCTCGGGGGCAGGAATGCAATCAGAACTAAACATTTATTTAAACAAAACAAGAAATGACGAGGAACAAGCAGTGAGCAATGCAGAGTATACACACCTACATGAAACGTTAACAGACAAATGGGCATTGAACAAGACACTGTTTAAATCAAAGACACAATCAAAGGATAATGGGGAACACCTGGAAACAGTCAGCTGTGAACACTTATTACAAGGGCGGGGTGACAGATAATGAGGACAGCACAAGGGAGACAGAAGGTCAACATAAACACAGAGCACATGGACAAGGTAAATAGACACACAATAGCACATGGCACAAAACATAGACAAAATCACAGACACAAGACATAGGACAGATGTTACACATACATTATGGGGTGCCATAGCATTTGCTGTCCAGTGCTCTAGATGTGTGTTCACTGTGTGTGCGTGTTTGTTCCCTACTCACTGCTGTGTGTGTGCACTAGGATGGGTTAAATGCAGAGCACACATTCCAAATAGGAGACACTATACTTAGCCACATGTCGTGTCGTTGACATGTAAGAAGTAAACATTTTTATAAATTAGTTTTTATCACTTTATCTATCAGAAAATAAATAAAACATACTGTATTCTGTAAAAAAAAAAAAAAATCTTGACATTTTCAATGCATTTAAGCTTTTGAGAAATCCTAAGTAGATCGTAAAGACCACTGATCCTAATGGCTTTGTTACATTAAATTGAATACACCAGCACTGTTAGATATTTCCAATATGCCAGGAATATTGGATGTAGTCTCTTTATTAGAGACATTTCTCAGCTGGAGATATGATAATTTAATTTAACACACCAAAGGAAATATTATAGCATTTTCAGTTCTGTAAATTCTAAATAGCATAATAAATGCTATAGAAGCAAATATAAGAAATGTGATTGGCTGACCACAGAAAATGTCCTTAGCACCCTTGTAGAACCAGGTCTGTACAGTGAGTAATACAGGTTCACCCAAACTGGACAACAGTAAATTGTCTATTATAGCGGAAAATCTATGCCATTAATAAGCGATAAATCATTTCTCCAAGAAGAACCCTCGCGCACGCATGATATGCCATCTGTACGCAATTCAAGCACTCGCACGCTCTATCATTCTCTCACACAATCTAACATGTGTTTAAAAATGAACTCGAAATTAGGTGCTGGGCGTCTGGCCAGAGTAGAACAGGACCCAACTAAGCCTGGTTCTCCCAAAGTTTTTTTCCCCCCATTCTCTCATGGATGGGGTTTTGGTTCCTTGCTGCTGTCTCCTCTGGCTTGCTTAGTTGGAGACACCTGATTTCTAATGATTATCGTCGTCTTGACTACAGAGACCGTCTCTGCATTTGATAAATAAACAGTTTACTCTCTTCATTATACATTACCATTACTCTGTTCTCCTATTTGATAATGTTCAGTGCTTTGCTACAATCTGTATTGTCAAAAGCACTATAGAAATAAAAGAGATTGATAGATTGATATAGTAAATTAATATATATATTTTTTTCATATTTTTGTATCTAAAATCCGATATTCAATTGTACTTTACTTTTCAAATAAAACATAAGCTCCATATTGCTATAATATGAATTAGGATTTTGTGTGTGTGTTGCATTTTTATTATTTAGCTTTTTATTCTTGCTTCATGTCCTTTTATATATTTTTTTAGTGCAATGAGATTATGTACAGTAAGACGTCATCATCACAAAAAGTTTATATGTATTATTATAGAACTTATATACTATATGCAGTTTTAAAATCCCTTCTAACATTTTCGGCTCTTTTAGCAGGATTCGGGCCATAATTAGGAGTCAGGCGGCATCCAAACCCTTGGGACACTGGCACCCTTGGCTCATGTGGAGAAAAACTGCTAAGCTGGTCTGTTCTCCACTGCCCTAAATCTGCCTTCCATATCCTGCTCCTGTCACTCAGGGCTCAAAGCACATCTGTACGAGGGATTGGTTACGCTGTAGTGTCGCTGACAGCTGCTTGCAAACCAGCAAACCAGCAAATGAGATGACAAGTGTTATGAAAACCGACAGATCAGAGTCCCAATGAATCGAGTACATGATAGACGACGTAATACTGCGCATACAGGACAGAAAATCAGCTATGTGTGCGCAAACATAAAAGATTCATGCTGTTTTAGGATGTTTACCATCATAATACCGTGTTTTTAGATATCAGCTCTCTCTGAATCGCTTCAGGGTACCATGCAAATATGAATATGGTGATCTTTCAGTACTATGGCACTGTACAGTATATATCAGATGTCACATTGGATGCTGTACTTTGAGCCTAAGCTGGGAAAATAGGATTTTTTTAAAGACCCCTTTGTGGGGAAAATCTATTTTTTAATGCTGTCTGTCTGGGGTTTTTAATATGCTTAAAGACAAATGTGCAAACTCATCATTGATATTCAGTATTAGATAGCACTTTATTTTAACGTGTCACAATGCAGAGTAATTACTTAGTAGTAGCCATTGGAGTTACATAAAACAAAATGTACTCACCATGTAACTAAGTTATGGAACAGTTTTTACTGACAGTTTATAATTATGTAGATGTAACAGAAAGCCACTGTTACACATTTGTTACAGACCGAGTCTGTTACACAGATACTTATGTAACCAAAATAAGCTAGTTAAAAAAAAAGTGTATCAAGATTGTACTTAAGTGTAAGTATCTGTGTAACAGACTTGTGTGTAACATAACAGTAGCTGTTTGTTACATCTACATAATTGCAAACTTAGTTATGTACTTAAGTACATTTTATTTCATTTAAGAAAAATATACCTAATTAGGTAATTACTCTGTATTATGACACCTTAAAATAAAGTGTCACCAAAGATTATTATGAGTTTATGATTAAAACGTTGGGCTTGGAAATCAAATTCAGATTCATGTTCAAAGGGAAAATAGTTGACAGATAAATAAACTCAATTTGTCCAGTTTCTCAGAAAACAAGACCTCATTTGTTCGTTTTGCATCTCGAGTAAATGTAGGCTAATACATTTGTTAATATTTGTATCTTAATGCATCTTAATACAGATGTTTATATAGCTGTGTTGTTTAAAACAAAACAAAAATACAGAGGAAGATATTTGATGCAATGAATTTATAAATGTAAGACTTTCTGCTCTGATTCCCAGCTTTTTAGGCCTTAATCTGTGGACAGATAATAATTTTAAGACCTAAGGAAATGTGTCTTTTTGATTATCAAACATGAGTTTTAAAAAAATAAAATAAAATTAATGACTTTAGGGGAACTTAAATATTTAACATTATGCAGTTTCTAAAAATATAGAGAGGACTAATAATAGTAATAATAAATTGATAGTTGAAAATAAAATTCAGTTTCATCAGTATCCTGTCATGCACTGGAAACCCAATATAATAAATATTGTGGCATTTTATGAGCTCCTATTAATCTAGAGAATATATGGAATATTTGTACTTCTAAACCTGCATGAGTTGCACTGCATGACCATTAAAAAAGGTGATGGTGAAAAATGGGATTGTGCCAAGATGTAACAGAAATACACTTTTTATGTAAATGCATGTAAATATATTTAAATCTCGATGATGAATAAATAAAAACTTTCTTGGACATGTTGTGTTTCAACTAAGCGAATGAATAAACACCTTTCCTTTTTTTCAGACCCAGATGTGCCAGTCAAAAGGAGTAAGCAGGAAAATAGTAATGGAAGAGAAATCATTGGCAGTCAGTGCTCAAGGAACCTCCACTTACTGCTTTTAAAATGTTATAAAATTATAAAATTGCAAAGAAACAGGAAAATGAAAAGTGTCTCTTTTTTCACAGGGTCAAGTGGGTTTCTTCTGAATGTAGTATTTCAAGTTTTTATAAATTGTGTGTTGTGATGAAGCATCAAAACTCCCGGGAGTAAAAAGCAATTACGTCTAGACTGAATAAGACATCAAATGCAGCTCTCATATGAAAAGACGGCGCTAAATGCCGCCCGCAAGACTCGTTTATGACTTCACAATTGTGCAATATTCTTTATCATTGAAGCTTAACTCACTTTCCCCACTCAAAATCGCCAGATAGTACAAAACACACGGCATGCTCCAGAGTTATTAGAGTAATAACGTGAGGGAAAAGTATCCCACACAGCAGCTGGAAATGAATGGATCTGTGTCTATGGTCTTTATGGATGGGCCTGTGATGTTTCAGCTGATTGAGTTCAGCCGGCGGCAGTGTAGTCTGCCTGTCCGTTTGCATGATTGACGGCGTCACCGGCACCTGGCGGCCCTGTGGGGGCCCACGCCACGCTTCTCGCACAACCTTTTACCAAACTTGTAAACAACTCGCTGCTGCGGGACATGCTTTTGTCAGCTTGCTTTAAATCACAGCTCTGCCCTGAAGTTGAGAACACTGCAGTGAATGTCTCAGTCTGTTAGTGACGGTTAGATAGGTGAAGGTTACTGGTTATCTGCATCTGACCAAACGCTGTTTTCATGTTAATGAGAAGTAATTAGTCAGTTTGAGGTCATTCTGGGATGCAGTGGCCTTTTCCAGTTTGAGTGTGTGTGTGTGTGTATATGTATATATATAAGAAAAGTTTATTTACAAAAACAGTTTGCAATCCGATTAATATCAACCAAACTACAGTTGTGCAAATTAAATAATAAAAACGACAAAAAAACAGCTAAAGAAACATGATTTATAAAAATGTATAAAAACAGAATTATCTCTTTTTGCAAATAAACTGTTTATATATATATATAGTGTATTTATAAGTAATACATATATGACTAATACTTAATTTAAAAATAATAAAGTTAGCCTTGCATAAAAATTGTATTGCGCCATCTCAAGGTAAATTAATATTTTAATATATTAAATAACATCAATCATCAAATATTTAACTCTGATGCTAATTGTATATGGAATTATTTCGATATTAAAAATTGTTATTGGATATTGGATTTTTTCCCCCTTCATTTTAATGAAATAGTTCATTGCTTTGAAAAAGGAGAATTCGATTTTTAAGAAAGGAAATATAGGCTCAAAAATTATTGTCAAAACGGTTGTATCAGCAAAGATGCAGAAACATATGTAAATAAGTTATGTATTTATTTATTTGTGTGTTTATTTATTGATTCGTTCAGTCAGTCATTTATTTATTTTCAATACTGTATAAACAACTGCTTCATAAGTCCTTTTTCTGTACAAATGCTTCAGCTAAAGAAATGAATTATTTATAAATAATTTTAAATCTGTGTAAATATGCAACCTTTGTTAAAACAATACATTTATCTGGTAAGCTAACTGTATATTTTTATATTAAGAATTTTTTTGGTCAAAGTTTCACTTGCTTTATGCAAAAACGTATAAAGTGTGTGTGGCACCTCAACACTCTTTGCAGAACACCATAGTAAAGATACCGTTACTGTGGTATTTTCTTTATATTGCTGACCTGCAGTTATAATTTTACCCCAAGAGCACTGAATTGCAACTGTTTGCTTGTTTAGTTTGAGGATAAATCCACATCAGTGCTGGAAAGTGTCTCCAGAAAGTCCTGGCAGGCATGTACAGCATCTCAAACCAAGTGCATGTCACAAAATATACAACTTTTGACAGTTATCGAGTTTTTTTGCAAGAAGCCTCAGTGTTTTTTTTGTTTTTTTTTTCTGTATGAAAGACAGCAGTTTTCAGTCGGTCCCTGAAGTAGTATCCATCTCAGGCGGACAACACTTTGCCTGAAGCTTGAGAAAGAATAAACAGCCTCTCGCAGTCCGTGTTTAACATGCTACCCAGAATTCCTCTCGGTTGTGCCTGTGATGCTGGTAAATGATTAAGGGTGACTGGCAGCTGTCAGGCGTGTCTGATGGCTGTTTGCCAGAGGCTCGCTCTCCGCGGAGGGCTTGTCGGTTGTCTGTGAAGCACATCTTCATGTAGAAACTGGATGACCAATCACTCCACAGCTCTGTTACCGGCCAGCATGAGAAAAAACAGCAAAACAGACGCTTGGAGAACTTTCCAAACTTTCTGAATAATTATTCGCCCTTAATAGGCCCAAAGAGAGTGTTTCATGCACATTGCATTATGCTTTAATAATGCATCCGCCTCTAACAGCAGACAAATTGGGCTTTCGCTGGCTGTATACAAAACACAGATTCTGTTGTTTCACGGAGGATAATAATTAGCATCAGTGTGCTTTCATTTAGCAGGCCACTTACGTTGTCCCTGCATATCAGGAGCGCAATCATTACTGAGCATCCTAAAGTTTTAATTTTTAATTCCCTGGCATATGAATAAAACAGGCCGGCTGACTAGTTGTGATTAGTTTTGGCGTTTCTGCATACATTTGCTGTTTTCCAGCTCAGACTGATTGAATTAGCCGCAGTTTGACTGCAGAAGCGCTGCGTGAATTAGGCTGAGAGAAAGAGAGAGCGCTAAGAATTGCACAATGACAAAATAGCATTTTATTGAAATTAGATTTGCATTTCCTGAAGGAAATAACCGTACCGAGGTTTTAGATTAGCTGAAGTGTTGAGCTCTGCTTCTGAGTAAATAGTGTCATAAATCTCAGCATGCATCTCGGTTTTTTTTCAAAGCGGCACACCAGAATCAATACGGTCACGTTTATAGGGTCCCTATGTAGTGTTCACTGCTGTACACACACTGAGCAGGGAGTATCTGTAGATATATGATGCCATTTAGTAAAAAAAATACATTAATCACAATCATTTAACATATAAATATGCACAATATTTTCTTGTGTGTGAACATTTATGTATTATAAATAAATATATATATATATATATGAAATATTTGTCTTTTATTTTAATAATTATTATTATATGAATATAAATCTATGTATTTGTTATAGTATTTTAAATATGTATTTTTTAAATGTACAAAAATATATAGCTATTGATACACAACTGTTTAATGGCAATGAATGTGATTTTGGATGCATCTTAAATGTTACTTTATTGGCTAAAAGCGTGAGAAGACATTTCAGTTATAATTGTTACATTATTATACAGTTGCTTTAATGAGTATAAACAATTATAGATATTATCTAAATTATTATGTTATGAATATTTAATTTTTATATTTATATTTAGCAATTAATAGTTTAGTATACTATATATGTATCTAAAAAAATATATATAAAAAAAAAAAAAATATATATATATATACACACACACACACGCACACACGCACTTTATGTTTTATTTGTATTCCCCTGTCCATTTCCTGTGAACTTTTACTATACAATAGTCACTGAGCAGTAAAAGTAAATAGTAAACCATAAGCAAAGAAGACAAGACCAGTCATTATTCAGTATGCAAATCAGTGCAGGAAAGACAACGCAGAATGCAGATTTCACGAAGATCTCATTATCAGGATTAGTTAAGTTTTGAATGCTAAAGATTCTTATAGTGTGAGTCACCGAGGCACTCATTTTCAAACTTTAACACTTAAGGCTGAATTTCTGAGTTCACCTGAAGTCTGTATGTTGTGCAATTCAGACTGAATTAACTGCATCAGTTTAATGGTTTGGTTTAGAACCAACCTTAACTGGAATGTTTGAGGAATATCAATACAGAGCAGCCTTGCAAACACTTTAATGAGGCATTTTTGTCCACATCCTAGTGTGCACGACTCTCATGTTAAGTTGTGCCGACGAAGGAGTCGAGACAGTGTCTCAGATCTTAATGAATCAATCAGTCTAGTTGCAGGTTTGGGTCAGGCAGGCGATTCCCATGATGATAGATGACTGTGACACTCTGCTACCTTTTTTCTGCCTCTCTCGCTCACTATTTCTTTTTTTGCTGAAGTGAAGGAGTCAAAGCAAGTATTTCCACTCGGATGATAATGAGGGAGAACAGGTGCTTGAGCTGAATAATGGAGCTGAGAATGAGCTCTGAATATTAAGTCGAAAGTTTCACCTTGACAGTCTCTCAGCACAATGCAATGTAATTACCGCTGGCTTTCTCAGGATATTTATTGGTCAAACACTTGGCAAAAAAAAGATGAGGCGTTTCACATCAGAGCAAAGCAGAAGCTGCCCTCACACCATCAATAGATTTATTTATTTTTTAGTATTTTTCCCTAGATGTCCGCTAATATAATGTCAAGTCATAAATTATTTCTATATGATCTTTTATCATTCTCTCGCTGACACTTGACTGAAGCTGGCTGGTTTTGTTACTGTATTTTGTGTCATGGGTGTTTTTCATTTTTAATTGTCTCCTCTGCTCATCCCGGTTGCAGTTGTTTGATTAAAAATACAGTAAAAACATTAATATTAGTAATATTTCTAGTCAAATTTGTTTATATATATATATATATATATATTCCTGTAATAAAAGGACTTAATGACTGCAATATTATTAATGTAATTACAATTTTTCTTGTAAAACGTATTTGTAACATCCGTGGGACTCTGTTTCATGTCATGTCGTGTTTTGTGTATAATCCCCATGTGCTCTGTGTGTACACGT
>JAUMHI010000019.1:503406-515393 GCA_032359435.1 Enteromius unitaeniatus
AATCCAAAGCAGAAATGTTTTTATAACTGACAGCGCCTTAATGGTTGCCTACTAACATCAGGCGCTACAGAAGCGCGAGCGCCCAAACGCTTTGAAATTGGTGGAGGAAGCGACACGCCTGGCGTTTGCCTGTCCCGTCGATTGCGCTGCCTTGTTAAGCGTAGCACTGAAAACATTAATTTTTAACACAAGTCATGCTATTTTTTTATTTTCTGAATCGTTCAGTTCGTATGCGTACCGAACCGGAAGCCTCGTACCGAACGGTTCAATACGAATACATGTATCGTTACACCCCTACAAGTAACTCATCGAACTATCAACTCAATTTTTAAGCTGAAAACTGGAAATATATATATATATATACACACACACACACACACACACACACACTTATTCATTTGTCTGTTTGTGGAAATTCTGATTAATGAAGTGAGCTCACAAATTCGCAAAATTTATGTATATATACAACTTTCAAAAACATAACTACTTGGATATACAGTATACACTTTATTTTGATGGTGATTAATATTAGTAACTCACTCTGTACTGTAATTCAAAAGGAAAACTCCACCGTTTTTCCATATTTTACTATGTTCTTGCCTCAACTTAGACCATTCATAAATATCTCTCCCGTCTCAGTGCGTAACTTAATCATTGTAGTACGCGGCCCCACTACATTAACGCTTAGCTAGCTTCATTCATTCCTTACGATCCACACAGGGATGCATTTAGAAACCACCAAACAATTCCATGTTTACCCTATTCAAAGACATTTACATAACTAGTTACACAAGTTAGTATGATGACTAGGGCTGGATCGGAATTTTCGATTATTACACCCATGAGTGAACATTGTGAACGTTATAATTAATCTGAACAACACAAAAATAGCACTTTAAACTTTAAATTGTGTGCGACAAATACAAATACAACAGCACAACAAGTTGGAAAAATCACCTCAGTTCTGTAAGTAGTACAGTATTTTTTTTTTATTTAAAGTTTTTGTAAAGACTTTGACTTTTTTAAGACTTTGTAAAGTTTGTTTATTAAAATGCAAGCTGCCCTTGCCTAAGGTTAAGGGCCTTGTTCTGTATGTTTTATTAAATTAGTTTAATTGTATTTTTTTTTTTTTTATGGTTTTCTGCATTTTTGACTCGTTCAGATGAATTATATAATATGCCAGGTGTTTGAAAAAAAAACAAAAAGGATCTTCAAATCTCAAAACTAATAATTGAATGCATTAAAATGCTACGATGTCATTTTTTTTCTCTCATGATCTGGTCAAATGCATTAACCACCGGTTTACTTGATCACATTCATTCATAAAACAACAAGCATTTGAAGAAGCACATGACATTTATTTTAAAATCACCAAAAAACTGAACCGAGCTAGACAATAATGCCTCTGAATTCAATAATGAAATGCCTTTAACTAAAAATTGAGTGTTTAATCGTGTCATTATAAATTACTGACCGTCAATTACTGACCACAGTAAAATCACTGTAACGTATGGCCTCACAAGCGCTTATCAATTTATTTACCATTAATTGGAAACAAAGGTCCACGAACGTATATGGTATTCCATCAAAGCAGCGAGATTAATTCTATTATAGTGCTACACAGTCTAGAAAATACTGTACTCTGTGACAATGACATGGGAAAAGAGTCCCAACAATGCACACGGGACAACAAGCTGGAAACTCTAAAGAGCAAAGTGACTCACGGGGTTATTGATGAGAGGAACTGTCCAAAGTCAAACAGCAACAACACAATACCAGCTTCCTGTGTCATAGGCCACCTGTCTCTCTTGTTTGGAACAATCGCTCGGGCGAAAGCCACATCCTAAGCCGCAGATACCCAAAGCACCTGCTGCTGTGTCCGCTCACAGACCATTAGCTCACATGCCATTTGATTTGAGTACTGGATTTTCACTACCAAACATGGGGTCAGGGAGGAAAACACACAGCACGCGATAGGTCCAACACAACCACACTTTGTGCATTCAAAACTCAACTCAAAGCACCTTGATATATCTGTCTGCGACATTCCAGATCTGAGAACAAATCGCTGACCTTTACAAATGAATCACAAAACAATTCATTCACTAATTCAACGATCTGGAATGGTTAACTAACCACTGGAGGTGCTGATTAACCATGACTAGGGCTTCAGTTTTTATATGTAAGCTATCATATCACTTCAATGTATAGAACAAAAGTCGTTTAGACTATTTTTATGTCTAGCTCAATGTATTATTATGCTTTTGTCTTGCTTTTGTGTGATTTTAAGGGCTTGAAAATGCCTCACTGTAATTACAAAGAGCAACCATGCCATTATTCAAACTCAAACTCCTTTTGTCCTCCTTTATAAGTAAGTCATATGGGTTTATATTCACATGACAGCAACTAAATGATGACAGAAAGTTCATTTTCAGGTGAACTATCACATTAAGTATCAATGAAAATATAAAAATGATAAATATAAAATCTATATATATAAATAAATAAGTATATATATATATATATGCACACATACATACATATTTTTATTTAATGTTGTAAAAAAATATTCAAACCAACAAAAAGACAACCAAAAAAATAATAAATGCATTTTACATAGGAGAATGCATCATTGATTTTAAGTGTCTTCTATCTAAAAAAATACAGCAATAAAAATCAGATGTTTTTCTTTAGCAGAAGTAAAATCTGACACAAATGAGTCAATTGCTGACATGCAGTAAGAACTATAAAATCTAAATAGCAGCTCAGATCATCATGTTTTTCTCTTAAAGTCTGTCTTTGCTCAACATTTAATAACATGCTTTCTATGGGAAACACTTGACAAGTCAAAGCAATCTTATTCTGGGAAATCTATGAGAATTATTTCTAAATAATACCATTTTCTTTACACATTGAATTAATGAATATGTAGTCAACATGTACAACAATCATTTTCAGTCATTGGTTAATTATATCCCTCTGTCTACGCAACATGACAACAGCAGAAAGCCGATACCATCTCTAATACTGGCTTAGTCCTGTTTATAAAAGCTTCTGTCTAAGACTGCGGGTCTTGAGTTTCTGAGTCCTCAGAGTGTTTCCATATGTGTGATGCCCACACTGAGTTAGCCAACATGATTCACTCCAATCACAGTCCCACCAGAGCGGCTTCTGTTCCCCTGAACCGACGACTCAAACATATTACATGTCCCGCACATTACACAGCACTCACAGTCAACTCCAAACTGCCCCGGACAGGACGCACAATCATTCCCAGCTTATGAAGCAGAGACGAGGCACAAGTGGCTCATCAATGGACGAGTTCATCCAAAACTGAATATTTACTTACCCTCAGGCCATCCAAGATGTAGATAAGTTTGTTTCTTAAGAACAGATTTAAAGAAATGTAGCATTGCATGACTTACTGTACTAGTGATCCTCTTTAGTGAATGGGTGCCGTCAGAATAAGCAGCTGATAAAAACACCACAATTATCCACATCACTAGGTCTAGTGAAGTGAAAAGCTGTGTGTTAGTGAGAAAACAAATATTAAAATGCTTTCAACTGTTAAAAGTCAGTAATAATGCTTACTCCAAGAAAAAAGTAGTCTCGTCTGAATCAGGAGAAACATATGCACAGATCAAACACTGTTTACAAGTGAAAAGAGTCTAAATACATAAACATATGGAGAGACAACAGTTGATGGACTTTTTCACTGGAGGAAGTGTTATAATGGATTTGTTTCTTACAAACACACATCTTTGTGCTTCACAAGACATTAACTGCTGGACTGGAGTGATGTGGATTACTGTGAGGTTTTTATCAGCTGATTGGACTCTCATTCTGACGGCACCCATTCACTGCAGAGCATCCACTGCTGAGACAATGCTACATTTCTCCAAATCTGATGGAGAAACAAACATCTTGGATGACTTAAACTTAAATTTAATTCATGTCACTCCTGCTCCGTTTGAGGACTGCATTATTTTGCGTGATGCATCTGCTATATATTTTCATAATTTGCCCATACAGACTCCTTCAGATTAGCTCCAAATAGAAAGCTGTAATTATGTCGAACAGGAACTTCAGGGTACTGTGTGAAAATGCAGAGCCCGACATCTTCACAAAACCCCCAAAAAAAGTCCCTCGGTGCCCAAAAGCATATCTAAAAATACTACGGCACAGCTGGTTGAAATTTATTTTCTAGGCCATAGCAACAATGTTTGGTTGTTTCCAATTTCTAAAAACCGCAGATAGTAAAACGCACGGAGAATAAGGCGGACGTAAATAGCACATGCATGCTTCAGCACTTTTAAGGACTGTGTGGGGGCAGAAAGTGAAATGTTTGTCAAAGGTAAATTCACGAGCCGTCTCATAACCATAATATAGTAAAACAGTCAGGGAAGTATCCAATCACGAGGAATAGAGAACCTTATGAACTATAAGTGGAATCAATCTATGACCGGCTACTGATGTTAGTCATGAAACGTGAACTGCTATTATAAAGAAAGAAATCTGGACTCATTTGCAGGAGTGAAAGTTTAATACTTAGGGGGTCAGGGGTTTGTTCAAATCATTAACTCTGTGAGCAATAGTAATAATAGTACTGCTTGACTTGGCAAACACCACGAAAAACCTGCCTGTTTTATACCAGCATTCATATCATACAGTGAAGTTAATCCCAGTGCAAGCATGTTTGGACACATCCAGTAAGCTGAAATAATGACTAGTTAAGAAGTATTCAGCCATAATGAATGGAGTCTGGTAATATTTACACAAAAGATAAGGCTCTTTCTAAAGGCTTAATCAGCATAAAAGAATTCAGTGGCACGAAACAAATCTGAAATATTTTAGTTTACTACACAGCAAAACCCCCGGGGTTAAATGAACACTTCTGGGTGTTCAAATAAGAGTGTTACAGTAACACTGAAGCAGCTTTAAAGGTAATGAGATAATTAGGTGATTGATTGGGTGATGATTGCCCATTACTGAAGACAGCTGATGTTAACAAGCAGAAGAAGCAGCAGCCAAAGAAGAAAATCTAAATTTCTATGTTACCATAGTGGTCAATGTTTGCTTTAGTTGACCCTTACATTGCTAAAGTTACATTTTGTTTGGTTTCCTGTCTGAGATAGATTTGCATTGTTGATTATAACGACCCAGTGATTCCTCAGCATTATAATATTTGTAACTGTATTAAAATTAATACAGTCTGAGGGCTTTCTTTAAAGTTCTTTGTTCAAAAGTTTTTTTTTTTTTTTTTTTTTTTTAAGTAGTTTATTTAGACACACAAACATCAAGAATCACCCTGAGAATCTCAACAATGGTGAAAATCACAGTGCATTTGGGGTGCCACCAATCAAAAGTCATCCATGGATCCCACGATGCATTGAGGCATGAATAAATTATTAGCTGAAATGTCTTGGTAACGTCCTTTATTCTTTCTATTTTATTTCTTTTCTTAATTTGACTTGTATTAGCTTGTTTTCTAGTCATTTGAGTTGATCTGTTTATCTGAATATACTGTTCATCACCATTGCTGAGATTCATACACTGATTCATACACTTCAGTGTCACATGATCCTTGACAGAAATCATTCTAATATACTGATTTGTAGCTTGAGAAACATTTCTGATTATGCAGATCAATGCTGAAAACAATTGCACAGCTTTATATTCTTGTGGAACGAATTGTTTCATACGTTTTCGGACCCGAACTATTGAAACAATCTGGACTTCTGTATTTTTTTTAGTTTTTTTGTAAAGGACTATTTCACCAAAAAACATAAAAAAATCTAGTTCTTTAGTCGTTCTTATAGAAAATCAACTGATTACTACTGATCAACTGCTTTGAAGTGGCTCATTCAATCAGATTTTATTGCTGGATTTACACATTTTATAAAATTCATTTAAGAACTGTATCATGTCTTTACTCAGAACACGCAACAAATATTTAACAACTACTCTGATTAAATCTGAGGTTGTTGGATCTTCCCAATAAATCCAGCAGCTTAACTTCATTATTTCCAGTCCAGGGAACACTGTCTGGCAGGAGCCCACTGTGGATTTTCAGTGGTCACTGCCTAAATAATTAGTGATTCATATGAAATAATTCCTGCTGAGCCATGCTTCTGTTACGGTCATGCACAGCACACGTGTTTCAGCACATATGACGACAAGCTGGGCCACGGAGAAGCGGCGCTCAAGTCCACCGCTGATGAAAAGAAGCAATCGAGTCCTCAAGCCCCTAAAGACATTGGCTAATTGCAGTAATAAGGCAGAAGCGAAGAGCTTTAGGAAATAAAGATGCCGTCTTGCTGCTGAAAGTCGGCACGCTTCTCTGGCCAGTTCTGTGGGCTTGTGGTTTCCTCTGATCTTTTCTCTAAATCTCCCCCCGTTACCCCCACAACGCTCACCGAACTGTCGGATTATCTCCTGAAGCACGCTTCTACCATCAGGCTTTGTGGTTTCTGCCTCTCTGGAGCTGCGATTGATTACAGAGCTAGATATTAAATGAAATTAATCTCTCTGATGTCCAATTTTTTTTTTATTTTAGATGCTTGTTTCCTGGTTGAAAAAACGTAAAAACAACAGCACATTCTCTAATGTACAAGGCAAGCAACCATTCACTAGCTACTTCCTGAGGTCTGCTTGTTTTTGTCTGCACAAAAACTTACTTAATTTAAAATATTAATAATTGTTCTTTTATAGAGCCTTATTAAATTGCCCAAAAAAAAGAAAAAAAATAATAATTATATATATACACACACACACACACTTTGTTTTGTAGGTGTAAAATCTTTGGGTAGACAGCAAACTGAATGATTTACGGGTCTTTGAATTTGATTCAATAATGATATTTTCAAATTCATAACATTTGGATGTTTAATGTTTAAAGACAAAGCATTACATTTTAAGTATTTGACACAAAAGACAAGATAAATACATAAAAATATTTACACAATATAAAAATACTGTAATAATATAAATTGTCCTCATAAAAGTTTAAAAAATGTTGTCTGGTTACACACGCACACACAGTTCAAGGTTATTTAAATGTTGATTGAATGTTTTCAATAAATAAATAAATATATATAAGTTTACAGAAAACATTACGTTTAAATTCAAATGACATTGAAAGTTAATAATATTAATATGGTAATATATTACTAAATGTTGTTTTGTTATGATGCATGATTAAATGAAATTGTTAAATAAAAAAAAATGTTAATAAAAAAAAAACAAACAAAAAAACGCATACGCTTGCTTTCCCCTAACCGCAAAAACAACCACATATTACGTTCATGCTCACCCGGATGTAAATAAGGCTGATTACATCAAATACATTAAAGTGTATGTATGCATTGTGATACTCTCCAGACGTAACTCAGGGGAGGAGAACGGTTGAGTAAATCATGTTCTTTTTGTTTTCTTTGTGCAAACAAACTCACTGTCGTAGCGTTGCAAAACTGAAGTTGAGTCACTGATGTCACATCCTGTTTTACCGATGTATTTACTATGTTTCTGGATCATTTCAGTTGTGTTGCTGTCTATGGAGGCACAGATAACTGATAACATCAAAAATATCTTCATTTGTGTTCTGAAGATGAACAAAGGTCTTACAGGTTTGAAACAACATGAGGGTGAGTAATTAAAGACACAATTTTCCTTTTGGGGTGAACTAATCCTTTAAGTGCAAATCCTTTATTGGAAATAAAAATAATACAGAAACGCAACGCCCTGAAAACCAGCCAGAACACTCTAGAATCAGAGCAGAAACGTTTGCGAGGTCAAATACCAGTCGCATTTTCTTCAAAAATCGAGTTCATATTGGCAGTTCATTCGAATAATGTGCAAACGTCTTCATTACATCAACAGAACTCAATGCTCGACATGAGATATTACTGCTCACACCCCACTGAGACGCAAACAACTCCTCTAGCGCTCACACACACACAGAAAGAACCCCAAGCGTGCATCTGAGAAATCTGGACATGAACTGTCTTTCTGGGAGGCCAAGAGGGCCGTGTTCTTGTACAGCAGCCAGGCAGGACTCAATATGCTCATAAAAGCAGTGATTAGAGATCTAACACACAGAGAAACAGGAACACCTCGCAGGCAGAGGTGATATCAAGACTAAATAGTACATCTTTCCATGAAACATCGGAGCGTTAAGTCACAGAAATCAAACAGAGATCAGTCCAGACAAAACACTGATGTAAAAAACATGTACCGTGTGCTTCACACGTTTCAGCATTCATACTAAATGAGCTCTCTTCAATCAAACACGCTCTCCAGCATCCGGAGAGCAACTGTGTAGCCGTATTTATTCTGGTTAACGAGACCTTTAAACATCAATATTTCTGGTAAGTATATTTGGAAATGGTGGGACAATGACCTTCATTGTGCATTTAGTTAAAACACCATCAGTTCAGTTGTGAAGATCATTTATCTCGTCACTGTGCAGTCTTGACAGCGACGCTGCATTTCAGGTCATTTGAATGCTGGTTTGAATACAATTCATATTGAATTTTGGCCCGAGCGATGACCAGTTGCACCGCTGATTTGAATTCTGTTAACCACTCACAATATGCAAATATGACTAGTGAGGAAAGTCATGAATTTACACACCCTGCCTGCCCAGATTTTGACCAAAGTCACACCGGGTAGTTTGGCCGTTGCATCTGTGAGAAATACTGCGGCTACACTGATGTGAAAGCTTTGTCTCTGGCCATAGTTATCTGTGACGTTATGGCCAACAACCTGATATTATAAATGCATGTTTTTTGGTTGTTGTTGTTGTTGTAATTAAACCCTAAAAATCATTAAAAAAATAAATAAATAAGAAAAAAAAAAAAAAGCTTTTTGAGACTAAACTTGGAGGGGCAGTTTCCCGAACAGGGTTTAAGACTAGTCCTAGATTAAAATAAATGCTAAGAGCTGTCTAAACTGGAAAAGGCTTGCACTGAGATATCTTAAAATACATCAGTGGTCTTAAAATGCTCACAGATAATGCATTTTTGCATGTTTCTAAAAATTCTTAAATGTCCTAAACTTGCGAAGGTCTAGTCCTGGCTTAATCTAATCCCTATCCGGGAAACTGGCCCGGAATGTTTTAGAACACTTTAATTCAGAAAATAAAATATTTATCATTTTAAAAATGAGCATTAAACTGAATTAGTATCAGCACAGCAAGGCTTAATCCCTTCATTCAGACGATCAGCTCGGTTCACTAGTTTACTGCATGTGCTTAGTTTACTGTGAACACAGCAGCCACAAGATGATTACAGCATTTCACTAGATTAGTAGTGAGATGCATCTTCGTAAGCCTGTTTTCACTGAAGCTGGAGTTTTCCTTCAAAATAAAAGCTTCAAAATAGCGGATTAAATTCAGTTCAATCTTAAGATCTTTCTTTCAAGTGTAGAAATTAGGAAAGTAGTACTGTAACTTCCCTACTGCTGTGTAAAACTAACTAATGTCTTAACAGACCATCGAAATAAAGTTCATGTAGTTGACATGTTTCTGGTAGTCAGTATGTAGTATGTAAAGTGCTAGGAGATATTAAACAGACAGTCTACTTATACTCTAAAGACTGCTAGTTCACATGTAGTTGCAAAGGTACTTACTCCTAGTCCAATATCTAAATAAAGTGTTACCTTATATTCATAGACTGTGTATATCACAAATAAAAAGAGGATTGAGTACCCTTTAAAGTTCAAGTTTTCTCAGTTAAGATACATGGCTTGGAGCTCTTCATTTTGAACTCTCAAAGTCCATTAGATAGAATAATTTAACTTTAAAAAGTACATTTTTTCCCAATTCTTTTTTAAATATTACAATAAATATTGTATCATGGACTTCATATTGCAAATATCATTGTGTCATGAGATATTGATACCGTGGAGTAATGGCTGAGGACAATTCAGCTTTGCATCACAAAAATAAATTATATCTGAAAGTATATTAAAATTAAAAAACATTATTTGAAATTGTAATAATATTTTGCCGTATCACTGTTTTTTTCTGTATTTTTGATCAAATAAAGGTCTTTATAAGCATGAGAGACGTCAAAAAAACATCAGTCTACGGAAAAAGGAGGGAAAAAACAGGCTAAAGTGGAAATATAAAAATGGATGTTTAACGTACAATAGAAAAGTCAGTCTAAGCTTAATACAAAACCTCTAAAAAGCCCACAGTGACTTCGTCAGTAGCTGACCGTCCACTATCTGCAAAGGCCACTATCCACTCTCATTTAGAAATGAATGTTTTTGGCATCACACACATGAGGAAGAGCTGCCAGAAACACGGTCTCTGAAAATGATGAGAGACCTGCCAGAAACCTTGAAGTACTCCCAGACCCCGCTGTAAGAGGAAGGGAGAGCTGAATTACACTGAAGTGTGGTCCCTCTGAACGCTACCACATGTTAACACAAGCCTCTGTATCGTATTAGCTCAAACCACTGCTACAGAGACACGGCAAATAGAGCAGATCTACTGTACTCCAGAGCGCAGCGTCTCAAAACCTCATAAAGCAGCGGCACATGGGCTCGCTAAATAATCATCTTACTGGAAGACAACTGGGATTCGCCTGGAGCAGTGGCATGAACTCTTCTGACCAGAGTTTAAAGAATAAAGAGCGTTTTTAAGGACAGGTTTGTATTGGAAATATAAGTACATACGGTCTTGTCATGCCAATATCTGTTTCAATTTTTTTTTTTTTTACAATTGTGCTTTTTCTGCGTATGATTAACCAGTGCATTTTAGTTATAACTCTACCTCTGAAACCTCTGTTTCTTATGAAGAGGTTTGGCAGTTTTTTCATTGAATATCTCCCACTTTCATGAGACACAATCTCGCTCTTATTGTAAATAATCAGAGCATGTTAGTTCAATGGAAAAACGAATAAAAATAAAATAACCACCACATTTAAAAACAGTAATTCTGTTCAAATAAAAACTGTTTCAAATAAAAAAGTTTGTCATTTCTTCTCATTATCCCATTTACATTTTTAATTCGCAATCTTTTATCAAATTAAAATAATAAAAATAAATTCAAATTGGAAAAAAATTAAATAAATAAAAAATAAATTACATTTTAAATTAGAATTTTTTTTAATTATAACCTTTTCAAATGAAAATGTTTTGACAGTTCCTTCTCGGTGAATAACCCGTTTCTTTCGGTAACGTCATGCACTACAGTCTAATCCGCTGGGCTTCTCTCTGTCCAGTCTGATTTGTTAAAATGCTTGAGATGAAACATTTCTCTCAGAGGAGTAACTCTTCTACTATGACCGGTCTTTATTTGCGGCTGCGTTTAAGTGACCTTACAGGAGAGCATGGGGAAAACACTGCAATAATGTCATCATGCTTTACAAAGACAAAACACACCAACCACTGCCCTTAAAACAGCTTCAGGGACGCAAACAGCAGCAGGTGTGTCAAAATAACACTAATCCAAAAAATAAACCAGATTCCTGGTCGATATTAGACTACACAAAGCGCTGCATGAGGAAACCAAAACGATGAAGAAACAAAAGTGTGTGAGAACATTTTCTTCTTGGTTTATATCCATGTAATTAAAACGATGACGAGATATTGCACAACACACAAATGCTTGGCCATTTTAGACATTACAGAAGTTATGAAGAAACTGTTTATCAAACTAAAATCAGCACTAAAATAGACACACGGCACCAGCAAAGCCAGGGATCTAATTCAGATATAAACAGCAAGAAGACTGTAATGCTTTCTTAAATATTTTTTGAGGCTGATGTGATTTGCATCATTTCCTTTCCTCCTCTTTAAGCTCATTACCACAACTGAGAGCAGGAAACATTGGGAAGCTCATTAGACATCAAAAAACACCCTTTTATTTGTGTTAAACAGGCTTTTGTCTCCAAAGATCACTTTCAAATCAGCTCAATGAATGAAAAAATGGTTTTATACTTAAGAGTGACGTTAATGATGAATATTTAAAGATTGAGAAA
>JAUMHI010000019.1:515493-539351 GCA_032359435.1 Enteromius unitaeniatus
TTTTATGGATTTTAGTATTTTATGGGCTTTCCATAGAGGCACAAAAACACATTAATGAAGAGCAGAAGAGAGTTTTGAGGCGTGTGTGTTAAATGTTCAGCAAAAGTACAGTAAATGTGAAAAAAAAAGGTTTAAGTGTACAATTAAAGCACACATATGGTTCGGTCTCAATTAAACATTGCATACATTTATATTAGTGGTGTCCAATAATCAATCGTATCCAAAATAAAAGTTTTGGTTTACATAATATCTGTACCTGTGTATATTTATTATGTATATATAAATACAGACACATTTGTTATACATTTGTAAAATATTTACATGTATACATTTTATATTATATACAAATATATCTTATATATAAACACAACATGTCTTTCTTAAATATATACATGATGTGTGTATTTATATATACACAAAATAAACATAAATAATAAATATACACTGCACAGACAAATATATTATGTAAACCAAAACTTATTTTGAACAGGAATAATCTTGATTAATCATTTGACAGCACTAATTTATATAAATATATATTTTTATATATGTATGCATGTATTTAACACGTATGCAAGAAATGTGTATATATTAGTGCTGTCAAATGATTAATCATGATTAATCACATCCAAAATAAAAGTCTTTATTTACAAAATATGTTTATATTAAAACACGTACAGTATATATTTAGAAAGTATTTACATACTTTTACATAATATATATTTATTTTATTTAATATATAAACATAACATTTTCATTAAATATATACATGCATGTGTTTGTAAAAAAAAAATATATATATATATATATATATATATTTATTTGTAAAAAAATATATTTTTTTTTGCATTCAAGAAACTTATTCAGCTTATTTTGCGGTGGACTGTGTGTCCAAAATGTGTCAATTAAAAGTAAGCTCTCCAATCAACATGTGTTGCTGGTCAACCATTTTAGCTCCTTCGACCAACTGAGAAAATGAGTAGTTGTCAACGAAGGCTGAAATGACAGCGTGACATGTTGTGCCACATGTGACGTCACGTTAGACAGCATGTATGTGTGACAGTGATGAGTCACGGCCTTTTCAAACGTCACTCAGCGCTCAAAGTGCCAGTTCACCAGGCAAGCAGACTTGTGATAATTGTCAGAAATAACAGGTTCTTCTCCTTTAATTGCCATTCTCACGATGTGCCCATGCCGCAAGCGAAAGCCACTGGGGTTGGCGAGACCTGCCAAGTGTGATCTTGTCGTGTCCCAGAGTACTGCGATGTGCTGAACGCGTAAACAGCAGTTCAGATCACCGCTGCGGTTCTGCTCGTCCTGACCTTTGCCAACATGAATCCACAGCGCTTCACATCACCAGCTCAATCTGGCCATCAACACTCACAAAAACATCCTGGAGACTGTAAATTATGGAATTATATTTTGTTCAAATGTAAAAGATGTCTGTGCACGGGGCACCAAAAAAACAAAAAACACCACTAGGTTTGAAGTAGAAGATATTCAACAAAAGCACAGACATCATGAGCATTTTAGTATTCGAATGAATGCTCTTAACATAACATGCTGATTAATTTGTCCAGAATAAGATATTTAATCACGTTATTTAAAAATAAATCGATTAAAAAAAAAGAAAATACTCTTAAAAGATTATTTGATAGAATTGAAAAAAGCAAGCATAACCACTAACATCATTTAATGCTTGACTTTCAACAGTAAACTCATAACCGCTCTAATTTATGAACGTGTGAAGCGGTGCAGGAGTGTAACGCCTCCTGGAAGCATTAGTGCGCACTTCCTCCGGCAGCCAGGAATAATGTTCTAGCATCTAATGCCCTGTTTATGCCTGTGTGGTCCAAACTGAAACGGGCCAAGCTAAAGCCGGGCCTTAGAAGGGCACACACACACAAGGACCACAGTGAAGCCATGCTCGCAGGAAGACCACCAGCGCTCGGCCGACAAAGAGCAGATATTCGTAGCGGCGCTGACGTGTTCAGAAACAGCAGAAAGTCAGCGGCATGAATGAAAATACAGTCTGTCTCGTGAGCGCCTATAATTAGCAGAATGTGAAGTCAGGAGTTTCTCGTTTGACCTTCCAGTGTGAAAAATCACTCACTTCTGAAGTGGAAAACGAGAAATGGCAATAAATTGACTAAGAATGAACCGCACTGCTTGCTCGCATTTATTTGCACATGCTGTCTGTGTTGTTTCAGTATCTGAGTGACTAAAGAAACTGCACACATCACAAACTTTCCTGACAGACAATCTCACTCTTACTGTGAAGGATTAATCATTGAAATAATCAAATATAACCAGCCTTACATAAAATTAAAATACAATAATCCTGGCTTGTAAACCAAAGATTTGTATTACTTGAATGTCCTTTCAAAAAAGTAATACTAATAATAATAATAAATTATCCTGACTTTAAAACTAATTTTGCAAATAAAACACTTAATTGAATGTCTTTCCTTAATTAAAATAAAATATAATTAAAAATAAAATAAAATACAATAATCCTGGCTTGCAAACCAAAGATTTTTATTACTTGAATGTCCTTTCTAAAAGGTAATAATAATAATAATAATAATAATAAATTATCCTGACTTTAAAACTAATTTTGCAAATAAAACATTTTTAGTAATTGTCCTTTTTTTAAATTAAATAAAACAAATTAAAAAAAATAAATAAATAAAATTATGCCTTTAAAACATTTTACTCATTAAAGATCCTTTTTAAAAGAAATGAAAATTTCTTTATTTAAAAAAAATCCTGTCTTTAAAACAACTTTTGCAAATGAGACATTCTTTCATTGAACAACATTCAAAAAATTATAATAATGAATATTATTTTTACTACTACGAGTGTGTAGCTTTAATATAAAATATAATATTAAAACAAAAAATATAAAAATATTTTTATAAAAGTAAAATCTAAAACGAAATAAAACAATCTTTTAAATAAATAAAAAAAATAATCAAATTGCAAAATATGACTAAAAGTCAGTGAGCAGCATTTATGTTTTACATCGGGAATTCCTCCACTCAAGAGTTAATTCAGTCATTATCATTAAGAAATATACACAAACATCCCATTAAAATAAACCTTGGTTTATCGGCAGCTTCATGTGGGCGGTAATTTGGTGTCAGGAAATGGATAATAAATGGCATTCTATAATGAGCCTCATTATCGTACACAAGAATGACAATGAATCAATTAAAATTTAAATATGCATGATGCAATGCTGTAGCAGTGCAGCACTTTTGAGCATAAATGGAAAATTCACCCAATTACTCTTCTGTTAGCTATATTATATTACTTCCACTTTAAAATGAAACTTTTGTTATCCTTTACTCGCACTAAAGTTGTTTCAATCCTTTATGTTGAACAAAAAAAGATAAATATTTCGAAACATGTTCACTTCCAAAGTATTTTCCCCATACTACCGTATGGAAGTCAGTGGTTACCGTCCACTGTTTGGTTACCAACCTTCTTCAAAACATTTTTGGGTGAACTGTCTCTTTAAATAATGCAGCTACGTGTTTCTGGGTTAAGTTATTAAGCGCAATAAAGCGTTTATCTGATTAGTCTTGTTCTCAGACGTTTAGGGAGCGAACGGTCTGCTCTGCTGTGGGTGAAACATTTCCTGTCATGACCACAGCACATCCTCTGAGATGAAATTTTCTTTATTTTCATACGCACCAACATAATATAAGCAGTCTAGGAGAAGCTTCAGGGGATTTTTACAGCTTCTGAAAAATACGTGAGTGCAAACTTGCCACCACAATACTAGGCTTTTATAGACGGTTGAGTGGTTGCTAGGTTGTTCTGATTGGTTATTAGGATGCTCTAAGCGGCCAATAGTTCCAGCACTGAAGTCCATTCACTTCAATGCTTTTCAAGAACACTCCCCAGAAAGTTGAGGAAATTCCAGCAGTTTTTGGCATTTTAACGCAGTAGTTTACCTCTCGGAAATCTGGCCAGTAGTTGTAACACGTTATAGTTAATGTTTATTTTTAGATAATAGGCAGTTATGCTATATTTGGAGTGAGATGGCATGAGAAACAGCTTGATAGCGATCATAACCAGATGCTATCTATCATATTTTTACGTTTTTAGTCTTTTCTCCCTGTAGAAAGTTGAATAGTTTCAGTGGAGACTTTCCCAGAATGCAGTTCGTGTCCTTGTATTTTTTTTTTTTTTTATGTTTTATTTTTTTTATTGGGTTAAATTCCATATTTGCTGACTAACATTTAATTATACATGAATTTCATAAAATAACACTGGGATGCGAGTATAATCCACTTTTTTAAATTCAAAATTGTATAAAAGCAAAACTTATAAACATTGAGTATTTGATAATGTCTTAAAGCAAAACAGAAATAAACAAGCTATTATGTAGGTAACAACAAAAATCCATATCAGCATGTAGTGGTTAAACCATGGCATTATATTAATGCCACTTTCATTTGCGTCTTTGCACTAGAATGTGAAAAAAAAACATCTATTTTAACCCTAAATAATACACTTACTAATATAATAATAATAATACAATAATACATTTATAGTAATATAAATAATAGGCATATAAAAAAATGTTAATGGCATCTTTTCAACACTCCCCAGAATAAAATGCAATTGTAAAACATGGTTATCAATACACAATCAATACACATGATCAGTTAATAATGTAGAAATGAGAAATTGCTGCAAATATATTGAAACTGCTGTCTGTCTGAAACCCATTCAAACATATTGACAGGTGTTTGGAACCACTGAGAGCTCCAAGAACCATGTGACTGCTTGGTGGCGAGATCAAAGCGTGTCACATCTCTGATTCTCAATGGCTTTAAGTGGCTGTTAGGACTGATCTGAGTGATCGCTAGGTTGTAATAAATGGTTGCGATTGTGTTCTGAGGGGTTTCTAGGGTGTTCTTAGTCATTGCTAGGTAGATTTAAGTGACTGCTGGGGTGTGTGGTCGTTGGGCTTTTTTTCTTAATGGCTATCATGATGTTCAGGATAGTTTTTGGTTGCTGTTCTAAGGAGATTGCCTACTTCAGATCTAAAGAGCTCACTCTCAACTCATACTCTGCTCTGTGGCTCAGCCCCTTCTTTTACTTTAGTGTTGGTCTAAATACTAGGAAGTGTAATTTTGATTCTTAAGTCACATGAACAAACACTAAATTCAGCGCGGCACCTAACATGACCCCGAAACAGGAGAGAGAGAGAGCTCTGCAGAAGCACATGTTTTTCCGCGCTTACACAAACACCTGAGGCGCGCGCTCTGACCGCGTGCCAAACTCCAAACCTGAGAGGCGCGCAAAACAGACGGATGAATCACGGCCGCTAATGCGCTCGTTAAGCTCGCCGAGAGCCAGACGTGATCCAAGAGCCAACGCAGCGACTGTCATTTCTCAAAGAGACGATTATGCAACCTACACGGAGACACACCTGGAGTTGACAAGCACAGGAACGAGAAGGACAGAAACAGAGCTGCCTGAAAATCCCAGCCCCTTCCCTTTCAGACTGACGGGAGCTGAGGTTGCATCCCGCTGGATGTGAGTAGGAAACGCAGGACCACTGACAAGAGGGCTGAACCCTCTCGGCTGCTCTGATGTCACCGAACACATGACCCAGCCTCTCCAGTAACAGCCCATCAGGAGGGGGAAAAAAAAGTGTGTTTTAAAGCTTACACGTTTTTGGATTGTGAGAATGTCTCATTCCCCTCACAAACAACCACAGAACCACAAGTGCGGTGCACGAGATTTCCCCAGGACGACAGGAGGGAGCCACTGGGGCGTAAATGGTTAATCAGAGTGGGTCAACCCCAGTCACAGAGACCCAACAAGTCAGTAAGTACGCTCTAACCACACTCGTATATGCCGTCGATATCTGTGCCTCAACGCTCTGGGAAGCATGCGGCCGTGCGCCGGCTGCTTTTGTTTGTTTGCCGCTGCTTGCATTCTGATGCCTTGATATGATTTGTGCTCCCAGTTTAGGACTTCAAGGGTCACCACGACCTCCAGAGGAGGAGATAGCCGAGGAGCTCCATGGCGTCTAACAGTCTTTTCAGCTCGGTGACTCCGTGTCAGCAGAACTTTTTCTGGGGTGAGTGCTGTGAAAAATTATTTTCCTTTTCATTGCGGTTCAGCGGCGGGTCACACAGAAGTCGAACGGGTCGATAAGCGACGGCGCACGCGCACGGTAAAAGTCGGCGTGTTTGGGTTCGCGTGCGAGATGCTGGCTTGTTTGTGTAAGTTAAAAACGCATATGTGGGACGACAGAGAAAAACCCTTCTGGATGTATAAACATTCACTCTGTTTCAATTTACAGAGCTACATTAGAACAAGATGTGCAAGACTTGCAATAGTGCAGGACCTGCAGTGGTTAATTCTAATTGATAAATGGCTAACGAGGGAGCTCGTATTTATTCTTATGAATGAAAAGAGCTTAAACAAACATGCGAGCTTTTTATATTTGCGTTCAGCTTAGTTTAGCCTTTTTCAAACATGCAAAAGGAAATAAAACGGGGCTTTCTGACAAAGTCTTAAGGTCTGTCAGCCGGGAGTGAAAATTGAGTCCAGCATTATGCAGCACACAAAACAGCAAACAATCTATGCAAATCTGATTTGAATACCTCAGCTATTTAAAATATACTAACATGTAAAAGCCAAACAAATCTCTATCACGTATGGAAATACAAATCGCTGTTGACAGAGATTGTACTTACAGTATTTTCCTCATCAAGTTTCTCATGCCGACGTAAGCGGAGGCCCTTCTAGACAAACGTATGGAGGCAGGATATTGAGTCGGAGCCAGACGGCGCGAGCTACATGGTTTTGTCATCACTGTCGATGCACATCAAGGCATTCGAGGTGGCGTCTAAAACACGAGGCCGCAGAGGAGCGTTACACCTCACATGCCACGAAAGCATTCGAATAGAGCGCTTTATATTGCTAATTTAGTTAAGCACACACATACCTGCGTTACAAACCTTCAAAATCAGGAAACATCCCTTTTAAATGTCTTGCACTGATTTAAACAGTTAAACAGCTGTTGTCCCAGCATCAAAATTGATGGCATTAAATTAAATCCTTGAGTCCCTATAAAAGCACTTAAACACACAGACCTCTTTTTGATTTGCATTCAAGCTTTGTCTAGGCTGTCAAATACGCAAAAGGAAATAATATGTTTTTTTTAACAAAATGCACTGCAGAAGGGGACTATAAAAACTGTTGAAGTCCGACATAACAGCATTCTAGCATTAAAAAAATAAACATCTAATTTATTGATTCCCAATCAATTAAAAAGCCCTTCAACATGCCGACGCTTTCATTTTCTCTGCTATTTGTGTTCAACTTAGCTTAGGCTTTTTGAAACATGCAAAAGAAAATAAAAAGCCTAACAAAGTCTATAAAAGCTGTTGATGTCTAATAACAATGCTGTTGTTTTAGCATGAAAATTGAAAAAACATGCCATTTCTATGAGTTAAAAACCAATTGAACAAGCATGTTATTTGTTTTCAGAACAGTCAAGGCTTTTCAAGCAGGCAAAAAGGAAATAAAATGGGAGATTCTTAACCAAATAACCTGATTAAGGAGTTCATAAAAGGTTTTGGGGGACCGCTATAACATCTGTTTTAGCATCAAAAATTATTTAACTTCTTGATAGAAAAAGCACTTAAATATGCAAATACTTAAATTTCCCTTTTTATTTGCATTCATCTTAGTTTAGGCATTTTCAAACATGCAAAAAGAAACAAAAATGGCAATAGTATGGAGCTTCCTTACTGCAGAAATAGGTTTATAAAATACTTCTTGATTAGTCTTGATGGAGTTAATCATTCATAATTGGATATTATACTCAGACTGGAATGGGGTTAAAAGTTAACATGGTTTACCCCAAACTTAAAGAAAGATGCACTAATAAGGACGCTTGCTCTAAGTGGTGGTCTAGACACTAGAAAGCTGAAATAGTGGGTATTCAGACTCACATTACCAGTCAAAACTCAGCCCAGCTCCGAACGTGAGGCTGAAATATAAGAGCACATTGCAGCAGCACAAACATCTTGTCCCGTTTCTCCATTTACACAATCACAAACATTATTAATGATGCTCAGACTCCTTCAGGTGACGAACATCCGTCACATGCAACACGTACAGATGTTAAACAAGCTCTTGGCAAATTTCGTAGAGCGTCCCTAATCAATTAGAAGCGTGTTGTTGGGCTCAGAGGTGACATGTGCTTCTCATTTCGAGCCAGTGCTGATATCCTGGCCTGGATTGAGCAGCTTCATTCAGCTAATTGATAATCACATCTCTCGTTTAAGCTAGAAAAACAACATTAATGGACGAAACGCGACCTGGATAACCAAACCTCAGAGAGTGAGCAGTCATAGATATCCAGCTTATTCAAAAAGAGAGTTAAACGTTAATGAAATGCAATATAGCCAAGCGGAGCGCTTGTTTTTTTTTTTTTAAATGGGAAACTTTATATACTTAAAATACTTATTTTATAGCAAAAAAGCTGAAAGGTGTATTCTCTTTGCTTCTTAGCAGTTTTGTTTTATATCATCAAATCTTAATTTGGGAAGGAAAAAAGTTTGCATTTATCTTGGCTTAGACATCAAGGACATTACGTTTTTATAACGTCGTATTGGCAGCAGAAGGCTTGAAATAATTTACGCCATGTGCGACACGTTAGAACCAAATCACTGCATCTCTCAGACCATGTGCGTTTCCTTAACGTGAGCTTGTCACAAACGTAATGCGTGCAATAATCTGTCTCAAAATCTATAATTACGCGCTCACGACCGGACAGCTTTGAGAGACCAAAATCAATGATAACGGACAGTGTGTCAGGAAACAAAAAAAGACATGCACAACAGAACAAGAAAAGGAAACATAATTAGACAGATTACTGAGTGAGTGGCACGAAAAATGAGCTTTGATTCCTCAGAGGACGAGGTTGTAATGTGATATGAAACACACTGATGCAGAAGTTCATTTCTGCTTGAGCTGCTCAAAGCAAACAGAGGAGAGCAAATCATATTCGCTTCTTTACCTCGAAAATATTTAAAAACATGCACAATGGTGCACAATGAAAAATAAATATTGTATTTCTAGTAAATCTGAACACGTGAGTGTAGTTAAGCTTAAAAACATCTCAAACCATGCAAACCATGTATACATCAGGGTTGTGTTGATCAAAACTATGCATTTTTTCAAATCGAGTTTTTAAAACAAAAATGGATATGCACAATAATTAAAGCAACTATCTTCACAAAACTGTTTCTCAGATTTCTATGCAATCTGAACAGTACTTAAAAACCAGTGTCTTACTCTTTAAGAGAATGCATTATCCTAATACTACAAAAATGCATTTAAATTGAAATGACCTAATTTCATTAGCCTTCAAATGCAATCAAAACCCCATAATCTGGTAGACAGATTCTCCACTCTAAAAATAAATAAATAAATGAAAAAGAGCCGCTTCTCCCATGGAGATCCTGCGCCACACACCGTATCCAATGTGCTTCTCTACATGACAAAGAGGGGCATTGATGTCTCATACAAACTTGGAGGGAGCTTCTTAGAAAATAATCAAACACTTAACCATAGAGTCTCAGCTAGCCAAACATAACATTAAAAGTGGGAAACAATAAATAGTCCTATAACACGAAGAGACCCGACTTCTGTAACGTGGAAACCCAGTCAACAAACCATCAGAGTGGCCACAAACCATCTTTAAATCATAGCCAGCCAACCCAGCGCCTCTGATATATCACCGTTTGAAGCAGTCGCTGATGGAAATATACATGAAAATACAGAATTCATAGGCAGTGGATTGTGTATGAGGGACCGAGCCAATGGTTGATGTAAGTGTATTTAAAGAGGAGGATTATAGCGCTGGAATCCAGACAAACAGCTCCGATAATGAATGGCCCCCTCATACCACGAGCTCGAGACGCCTTTCAGACCATCTCAGCGATGAAAACGACTGATTTAGAGAACGGTACTTTACAAATAGCCTACATATTTACAATGATAAGAAATAAAACTGAGGTGAGAGCACTGCTAAAAATGCTTCTGTTTTGCATCTTTACTAATTTAACACTCTCTTAACAGGGTTTGTTCAGGTTTTATGAAGGTAAAGAAAATGTACAGTGTAAATTGATTCAATATGGTGTCTAAAAGTAAATGTCTAATAATAGCTGTGCTTCAAAGTTTGAAAATACAACTTCCAACAGAGTGAGATCGTGATTAAAATCTGCAGAAATATCAACCTAATTCATAGGGAAAACAAGTTTTCGCTCCCCATTGACAGATATTTGTTACTGTTTTAAGCATAAACTCACTTAATATTATTACATTTCTTCAGTTTGCATCTCCAGTAACTGTATCTTGATTTAAGGACATTTAGAAAAAGTTTTTTTGCAGTTGCACTTTCTGACTTTCTGTTCTGATTTAAGACCTTTTTAAGAGCCACCCGAAACAGATTTTAACAATTTAAATCAAAAGGTGAGCTGGCATGGACCAAACCTTCAATATTTTACCAAAAAAAAATCTAAATCACTAATTTACATACATTTCTCATTTACATTTCTTTAAAATACTTTAAAAATTTCCATGTCTAAATAAAAATCCAGTGGTTTCAGACTTACATTCATATATATTTAGCTTGTACAGATTTGCTGACTCAGCTTCTTGGCTTTCTTTGGCATAAATGTGATTTTGCTGTCATGCAGAACTTGAGTTTGGCAATACCACCAAAGTGATATTTAACAACAACGTTTGCATCAGGAACGCTAATGCAGACACACGGGCATATTTTGATGTTAAAGGCCTCCCAGGTTTCTTATTTGCTTTCCTGAAGCAGCTGGCAAACAGAGAACGAGTGCTGCTACAGAAAAAAAAAATCACGACTGACAATCAAAAGCAGCTTTTCCTTTCAAAAAGAAATATTGCAAAATTTATCAGGCCCTGCAGTCGAAGCCTCAGGCGTTTCCAAGGGTCAGCGTTCAGATAAGCTGGTTGTTTTGATTGCGCCGTAATGAAGTGATTCCAGCAAACTGCATTTAACAAGGCTTTACCTGTTCACCACAGCCGTATTGATTTAACCTCAACAGGAATGCAGAAGTTTCTCAAGCCAGAACATCACTTAAAAATATTTAGAATACGATACGCACAAGGGCTATAAGGAAAAACAGAATGTAAAAATGCCCGGAATGAGACTCGGGAAAACTGGACGCGCTGCACTGGCGTTCCTCCTCAACCTTGGCTTCCTTTTCCAAATGTGGCTCCGCTGCTCACCGCAGGGGAAATGGAGTGTTTTCAAATAGGCCCTTGTAATGCTTTATTTCCCCCTAAAAATGTACATTTTTGATATGTAAACAATAAGCGAAGAGCCGGGAGACGAACTGTCTGGCTCCGAAAACGCTGGAAAAACACGTACGTGCTCAGAACGCCTTTTGTAATTGCAGATTTAAACATTCAGATTCGAATTAACTGAAGTAAACAAGTCCACACAAGACCAGGGAAGCATTCAAACAGCACTAATACCACAGGAGGTAACGGGGCTGAAATGACGTCATGCGCCTGTCAATCAGCGCGGCCTCGTGCCAGCGAACGCGCCAGGGCTAATTACGGAAGCCGGCGTGAGAGTGTGAGCAGCGTGCAGAACGCACACGGAAATCTAAACATTAGCTTTAAAAAGGACAAAATAGCCCTCTCTAACTGGCACGGTAATCTGACCACAGCAATCACTGGCTGCAGAACCCCACGCACACACCTGAGCGTATCGGATATCCGCTCGGGGAGCCACGCAGCGGCTCTTTACATGCCGGGGTTGATTCTATAGTATCCAGTTCATGTCTTCAGTTACAAGTGTTTTGAAACCACAAAAGAAACACTTTGTCATCTCACAGATTTTAAAGGGCTTTAGGTCACGTCCACTGCACTTAGAGATATTACTCAGGGTTTCTGGAGGTCAATTTAAGTTTATTCAAAAGGAAAACAAGTTTTCGTTCCTAAGTTTTACACATAAACACTTCCTTTGAATCGAATGGATCTAGATTTAACAATGTTTACGCGCCTGCACTGGAATTCCAAAACAGTGCATGCGATATTTAATGCCCTTATTTAAAGACTTTTTACTCAGCTTTTTAAGTGGTGGAAGGGTAAATTAAGACTTTTGAAGACCTGCAGAAACTGCGTGGCACATCTTGAGAAGAACTTCTACTTCTAGGAAGTAACGCCCAGAATTCCTGCCAATGCATTTAAATATTGCATTTTAAAATAAACAAGCAACCGTGGAATCTGTGTGCTTATTTTATCAATAAACTTTATTACTTATAAGAACACACCAACCAGAACATAATCACCATGTGTCATCGGAACTAAATCATTCATGTGGGTTAATTAAGTGCTTCTCGAATGGTTTGCCTTCAGGTCCCAGATTTAACATTGGAAACCGAGCAATGACAACACTTGTTTATCCTACAAAGATCAAAGGCAGATCTTATTAATATTAATACTGACTGCACATGCCCTTAATATGCAATCGTGGCTGACGCTTCTGTAAATGCATGAACAACAGCAGAAGTTGGCGTAATTTTCTATTAGTATACAATCAAACTTGCACCAAAAAAGTAGAGCAACATCAAAAGATGAATGATGATTTATGCTTACTCGTATAGTTAACTGCACTGGATCATTTGCATTCCGTACTGTTTTTTTTCCCAGCAAACAGGCCCGAGATCCACCAAGTTAACGGATGCTTGGCACAAGGCCTAAATGAAATCAATTAGTGATTATCAGCGTGCCGCAAATGGGCCGAGAACGATTTTTGAAGAAGCTTAGACTCCAAACGAGAGACAAGTTAAAGCTCAGTGGAGAAAAACAGTCATTAAGAATTAACCCCACAACCGAGCGCGTTGTCAACAACACTGTTTTTCTGATTGGAACGGCTGTTGACTCATCCTCTGACGGCATTCGGCAGGCTGCTATAGTTACTCTACTAGACATCACGGCTCCTGTTTCATTGTCTCATGTGTTCACTGCAAGCACAAAACTACTTGTAAAGGTGTTTTGGTATATCACTGAATCCTTTGGGGAAATAACAGCCACTCAGTGGAGTATAAAGGCCAGGCCTTATGTAAAATTAATCAGAAAGACTTTCCCACCGAGGTTGACACTGTCTATTAAAACGTTCCTCCTCGCTGTTAAATATGCATTAGACGTCCAAAGGCGAATCTCCAAAGAAGTTGTTTTCCACTGAAAAATGAGGAGTAACGCTGGAGTTTGATACTCTTGGAGAGGTTTGAAAGCGCCTTAGCTTTCCGTGGACTTCAGAGCACATTTCGCTGACAAAGACAACAATAGACAGCCTCTTATTAATAAACATGATCGCAATGAGGGTAAATGGAACTACAATTAATGCGAGAGGAAACGCGTAAATGCTCCGACAATTCTCGGCGAAGGTAATTTGAAGATGCTTAAATATTGATGGGCGTCGAGTGAAGAGTTTCTCCGTTTATATCAAAACAAGCTTGGAGTCTCGGCCTAGTTCGAACGCATCACAAATCAATTCAAAAGTTCTTTCTATAGAAAGCATGCAGATCCTCAATGTATGCTTTTAATAAGAAGCTTGCAAAACATTCTGCTCGGATTTTTGTTTTGCGCACATCAAGCCATCGATCATTAACGCTCCAGCAGTCCAGCATTTGTAAAACCTCAAGCGAGAAGAACACAGAGCATCTATAGCACCTACTTATTCTGTTTCGACTTCAAAACGCGAGCTTCATACGCTCAGGAATCTCTCTATTGTTCCGAGCCTTTTCCCAGAAGTATTGCGAGATGCAATGGGCGAGACTGCAGTTGGCTTACTGGCACTGTTTTGTAGGGAGTTCATTATGAAGTAAATAAAGGCTTCCAGAGCATATTGTTCTTTAATTTACTGCTGTCAGCTGCTAGGAAAGACACAAAGAACGTTAAAAATATGCACCATCAGACCTAGGAGTCAAATATAATCAGTCTTGTTTGTTGATATTACCTTCATGTTACAGACGCTATTTGAACTGAAGAATCAGAACAAAATCACCGGCTCTGTTACAAAACACAGTGCGCTGCCTACACGAGCAGTAGTTTAAGACATCCTAGATCCAATTTAAGCATCCCTGTTTATTGTTTTTCTCTATGGACAATGCAATGTTGTCTTAATTTAACTGAAAAAAACTTGTAAAAAATTATACAAAATACATAATAATCAAATTAAAACAAATAAATGTACATTATATAATATATTATAAATATATTAAAGGCTTTATTTGATAAAAAAAAAAAAGTATTTTTGCAATTTATAATAAACACTTTCGACATGAATAGATTTGTGACTAAAAAGTAAAAAAAAAAAGGGAAAAAGGATTTACTTGAAAAATACAAACTTTTAAATGTCTTAATTTATGTCTGGTCAAAAATTTAAAAAAATAAAACTCAAATTTTGAATGGTAGAGAACACTTCATAAATTCTTTTTGAATTCATTCAATACCAAAACTTGCCAATACATTTTCAATTTCGATTAAAAAAAAAAGTATTATTTTGCAAAAAATGTGTGTGTGTGTGTCACATTTTTAAACATTAGAGTATCGTGCCATTAACTTAACAACATGTTAATGCTAAACTTGAATTTCTAGTTTGCTTCTAGCATACTGAAGTACACTAGCGCTACCAACAGTAGGGTTAGATTAGGGTTAGGTGCTACCCTCACCCTTACATACTGTAGTCGCTAGATATAGCATGTAGAACGGTCTAAATCACTCATTTAAAATATTCCATTTCAGTTAGAATGCTGCCTTAGTATGCAGGCTTTAGAACAGAGCCTATATGATGGCATAAGTAGCTGCACGCATTTCATGTAAATATGACAGAAAAGCCATCTCTATATGACCACACGGTCATTCCACGTCCAGGGCGATCAGATCAGAACAGCAACAGTTAAAGCGTCTTTCAGAAAGAGGCTCTGTGCAGAAACACTAGAGTTAAACTGTGGTAAACAAATACTCAATAGTGATGAGAGGTTCTTTTCAGTCCCCAAATTACAGTCTGGTTAACCAGAGAGTCTGCGTGCCAGCTCATTACTGATGTTTGCTTCCAATGCGACTCGTCTCCATCCAAGTTTACGAAAACATTCGAGGGGCCTTGAAAGCATAGAGGGTTTTATACAGGCTGTAGCCCTGGAGACAGAAGCCCGAATTAGACAAATGCCTACAGGTTGCTAGTCAACGGCCCTTGGTTTCACCCATGTCCTGTAGCTGGATCACTGTAAATGTGGTTAGATGTCTGAAAGCAATGCCCCGAGACGACGGGGGGGCGTCCCGCCTGGGAATGCCACTCGACGCTTCCCGACAACTCTGAATCTTAATGCCGTATTTAATTACAGTAAGTGGCTGACGTTCACCTAATTGTTGGGAGTAAATTAAAGTGCTACATTCACTCAGTCTCATTACGTTCCCACAAAGACACATAAATGGCTTTTCCATCAGCAACTTTTTCCTGAATATAAAATATGATTGTGTTTTGCTCCCAGATATTATATGACCCTTTCAGTGAAGATTTATTTCACAATGGCCATTACATAAATGAAAAAACATTGTGGGAAAAAATCCTGCTGCAAACTCAAAAGTCAAAAAGTCAGACATGTTAGCATCAGCTCATGTTTTGGTACAAATGGTAGTAGCGTGGTATTTTGTGAGTATGTTGAGTACTCTGCAGACAATACCATAGCATTTGGTTCTGTTGTACACACTACTATTCAAAAGTTTGGGGTCGGTAAAATTGTTTAATTCTTCTAAATTCGTCAATTTTTTTTGTCTTAACAAAACAGCAAAAAATAAAGTAAAATCAGTAATATTGTCAAATATTTTTAAAAACTGTTTTATATTTTAATATGTCATACATTTATTTTTTTCCTGTGATGCAATTCTGAATTTTCAGCATCATTCCTCCAGTCTCATGATCCTACAAAACTTTTACTGCCACTTTCAATCAATTCAACGCATCCTTGCTGAATAAAAGTATTATTTTAAACGGTTGTTTTTATCAACGGTATTGACTTCTGAAACACAATATTAACTTGTGAACAAGCAAAACATGTCACACTGGAAGTGATGGCGGTTTGAGCATGTATGCGAGTTTATACAATGGCAAAAAAAGCAATTACACAGCCTGTCATAATAAAAGGACTGCCATTACAAACAGCTCATGGCATATAGGCCGTACGGTTCTCAGCTCACGGCCACTAATTACAGATAGTAAGGCAAAAACACAAAATACGTCACTTTTAATTAGCAATACGCCTCTCAAAAACAGCATGCAACGGGGGTTTAGAGGCATTACAAATCTCACTTATGCATTTACGTCATTAGTTCTACATTGTAAAAAAATATTGTCAAATTAATGGCTGTAAAACGACAGCCCAAGCGGTACAAAAGACACCATTTGCTATATTTCAACAATGCATTGCAGATCGAGGGGCTTTCTCTAGCTCGTACTGTAGCTTTCTTGAGACTGCAGTATGAAAGAAAAACCAGGCAGGACTTGCAAGCCACAAAAATGCTGGTGTGGGTTTTGTCTGAGTACAGTAGTACTAACACCGTGCCACAAATAATTGCAGCAAAATAAAATAGGTGCTTAAATTCATAATCCAAAATGGACTGAAACTGAAAGAAGGCGTCAGGTGTTTTTAAAGCTCTTGCCAACATGCTAATAGCGGAATGAAACTTCTGATGCCACGCCAAATCACTCAGGCAGAAGAATTTCATGCAGTCGTCAATGATGAACCCTGGACTCGCTTAAAAACCAACTTTGATCAGGTTACAACCACAGCCCATGATACACTTGAGGTCGGCAGCAGTTAAAGGGAAGCAGTGGCCTTGCGCCGTGATAAAACCCACACTGAATATGAGCTCAGACTGAAGCATCGCAGCGGAGATAGACAAATCTGTCCCGAATGAATCCCACTGGTAGCGTATGATTGGTTTTTCGCTTGTTTGTTTAATTTGCCATTCGTGTTTATTTGTTTGATTGAAGCTGACAGCGAATTAGCAAGTGAGCGCTCCAAGTAAACACATTATAAAGAGTATTTCTAAATATCCAGTGGGAAATAATTGAAGGGTGCGACTTTATACGCTGGAATTCGATTGTTTAATATTATTTTTTTCCCCACCCACACTTTATAATAAACCCGATAATGAAGTTTTAGTCTACTTTTCAGTTTCTAGACGTGTGAAGCTCAGCTCTGGTGTTCGGTGTCTGATCCTCTCTCGTTTTCTGGGTACAAAACCATCCATCATTACAGACACTGCTTACCTTAGTGAAGTTCAATAAATGTGTTTTAATTGGCCGGGGCTTTCAGAGAGGAGGATGAAGGCTGGTCAAATCCACAGAGAGGCGAATAGCAGGACGTTGGCCATATTAAACCGTCTGTATTATCTTTAGCACCTTACGCATGTATCATGGAAAGCCCTGGCCAAAGCAAGCACTCTTTTTAACACCACCGAACGACTGCAAGCATATTAAAAAATGAATTTCATCATGATATGATTCAGACCGCATGTAGGAGTCTTTTGCTGTCAAAAAGCAAATTAGCAACACTGAAAACACCTCTGTGGTCACGCTTGTTTGTGTAACGAGATGGTTTCACAAAAACAATCCCAGCGGAGGTGTAATTTAGCGCACACCGCTGCAGACATCACCTTTACCTGACCACACTATAATCATGATCATGTTGTCATTTCAAAAAAAGATCAGCTCATAAAAATGACAAAACAACAGCTTGATGGGTTCATAACAGACTGTCAAGGAAAGCATCGGCATAATATTTCAACTACAATATTATTAATATTAGCCAATTGAATGATATTTTGTTTTTAACACTTCCAAAATTAAAACCTTAGCCAACTGATAACGCACTTTTGGTGTTTAAATTTGCAATTTCAAAGCTAAAACAAAGAATTTGAGTATTTTTAAAGTGAACTTAAGTTTGTCTATTTGAAAGTTTCTCACCATTTCTTTGTAATTGATTGTGAAGACATCTCAGACAAAATAGTTCTACACCAATTCTTCTCAGCATAGTGACAGACTACCAAGAAATGTATTTGTTATGTAATTATCGTAAAATATTTAGTACATTTTCTGTTCTAAAATCAAATGCTTTGCCAACTGACAATGCAGTTTTTTCTCTTTCTATATATTTATTTAAATTTGCAATTAATTAGCAAAATGTGCAACCTTGCTGTATATTGCTCTGCACAACAGTAATGAGAACTAATAACAAAATGTGTTTAATTGTCATTAGGTGACAGACGTACTGGCAAGGATAATTCATCTACAGAATTATTCTATATGAGTGAATAAAATATGACTTACAAAAGTGGGCACAGCCACTTGGCCAATTAAGAGATACTAGTTATACTAGTGGTTTTTAATACATACAAAATAGAAATCAAATCAAAGTCTGATAATGCACTTTTGTTGTTGTTGTTGTTGTTTTAAATGTGCAGCCCCAAATTGGTCTGCGACTATTAAAAATGACTCTGTTAAGATGAAAAAGCAGAACTTGCCTTGAGAGAGACATGTTTAGCTAAATGGTAACCTTTTAACGTTTTAAGAGGCAAGATAACAATTTTCATTTTCATTTAGTTTAGCTTAATAGTATTAAAGTACCTAATTAAAACTGTCAAGTAAAGTACTGGCAAGGCCAATTAATCCAAAATATCTTCTTGTGAACCAGCTACTTTAACACTCCCAATGTACATGTTTTCATATGTTACTTTAAATGTGCATTACTTTATTAAAAAGCTTGCCACCCAGCCCGCTCTTTAGACATCAGGGTCTGCCACTGAAAACCCCATATTGGTCTGCCACTATTAAAAACGACTCCGTTAAGATGAAAAAGCAGAAAAATGCCTCGGGAGAGACGTATTTAGCTGATTAAGAAAGTTAAACGGTAGCCTCGTTTTAATTTTAAGAGGCACACACTACGCTTCTAATGCTCCTCTCATTGAACCACAAAACTTCCTACCATTTATAAGTACAAGTGATCTCAATTAGAGACCTCCGTGAAGGCACGGGGCGGCAGACAGTCACGGCAAGAGGCGGCAGAGGAAACTGTCTTTACATTTTCCTCCCTCACTTTTCCAGACAGCCGGCGTGCCCAGAGCAGACAGCGTCAAAAACAGAGAGTCTGTTTTACAGTACGCATTCACAGATGCCCGGCTGACTATATTTAAACCTTTTTTTTATGTTGTTTTTGTTTTTCCTCCCCCCTTCTTCATCTGCGATTTTTACACTTCAATTTCGGCTGCAAATCACAAAAGCTTGTCGCTGACAACAACCGTGCAGTGTGACACAGATGAATGCAACAGATTGTTAGACGCTGGAATATAATATCTCCATATCATCACTCAGCGCAGCGCCTGCCAAAGGAGGAAGAAAATCTTTGCAATTGGAGGCCATTTAGTCTCCATCAAAAATGCCTTTGACTGCAAGCTATAATTAAATGTCTTTCAAAAATATAAGACTGCAATCCGGAGCCCTTTGTGGAGTCGCAGGGTCGTGTGATTTTCTTTTTCAACCAAAGAAAGTATAAAACGACACGAGCTGAAGACGTTGAGCTGAAGACAGGCACAGAGCATTTTGTATTTAATGAATGATTTAATCAAAACAACAACAAAATGAATCGGGCGACGGCTGATATAAGAGACGTACCATTGTTTTAGGCTGCTGTACAGCTGTTAAAAACCAGAGATATTTCTTACAGTAATATTTTTCATCTTGGCTGGGATGATTTAATTAAAGGATTTAAGTTTGTGTAAGATTAGAAACATAATTTTTCACAGCATAATAACAAGACAAAAATACAATTATATTTTGCATACAAAAATGAAGCTTGTTTTCAATGAAACAATATTTTATGACAATTATGCACATTCTGGAATCAATATATATATATACTGATTCCAGAATATGCATAATTGTATATTATATATACATATACTTAAATATACACAATTTCGGACTGAATATATTCTATGCAGATTTTTATTATATTTTTTTTATAATGTTAAAAAAAATATATGACTTGTTTAAGAATTGTAACCCATTATTATTATTATTATTAATAATAATAATAATAATAATAAAACTAAATATTTTGCTAATTGAAATAAAATGAACTTTAAATTAAATTAACTAAATCAGACTAAAATAACTAAAACTGAAATAAAACAATAATACAAATTATATAGCAGTTTTTAAAAAAATAAAAATGGCAAAAACTTACTAAAATATAAAATCATTCAAAATATTAGTTAAAAATATAGCATCTCAATGATATGTCTGCATTATGTTAATGATAATACAATTTTCAGAATTATATTAATATGGGGTGAAAATGTGATTAATTGTCAGAAAAGGTCACAATGTCAAAATGCAAAAAAGCCTGCGTTTTAAAAAAAATAGCTGTGTTTTATTTATGCAAAACTTAAGTTCATAAAACCTCTGTTGACCAGCTATTGTCTCTGGTTTTGACTAGAGGAGCGACCTTTATGCCTTCGTTTATACAGACCAAACAAAAAGAGGCGGCTTTTTTATTTTTCTACAAAAGCTGGCGTGTATTTCAGTATCATCGCCCAACACGAGGTAAACATGCCGGAAAACAGTGTTGTTGTGATTTGCATGAGTTTGAAGGTCTCTTCAGGTGGGATTCAAAGCAGAACGACAGGATGAATTTCACTGTGGCTTTCCTAAAGAACATCTCTCACTAGGTCAAACCGCAAACGCTCAGTTGGAGGGAAGTCAATGGATCGGCATGTAAATGTACTTTATGACTCCTTTGTGCTTTCGGTGAAGCAGTTTTGTAGACCTGGATGCTCGCTTTATAGATTGAGCTTAATATTATTCATTCCAAGATCAACTACACTTAACGTTTTTGACGGAAAAACAGGGTTTCTGGCAAAAATACAGTCGTGTGCCGAAGTACATCAACAGAACCGCAATCACTGACACACTTTCCAGTGTGCAATCCCTCCTTATTTCTGACGAATGAAATAATAAGCATTAATTGCTACTTTAGTAAACTATAAAGCGGTCTCCTGCTGATGATGGCAAATCCAGACCTGCATCGCCGGCACTTTAGAAAATGATTAATGCTGCATGTAGCATGTTGGTTTGTAGCGAGCAGGGCCCTATAAAACCCTTTTTCCTCCAAATCTTATTTTTTTAATGTATTCCACTTTTTCTGTTAAATTCCTGGACTACATTTTAATGGTTAAAATCAATTTTAATGTCTTACTTTTTTTTTTAATTAAAGCAGACATTTTTGGGGCATTTTCATTGGGGTTTTTTTGTTCATTAATAATTTATTTTTTCCTAAATTCCATTTTTCCTGTTCCGTTTCTGGATATTTTAATTGTTAAATAAAATTAGCATTATCATAAAATTATCATAAAGCATGTCTTACTAAATAATCCACAAAACTTATCCAAATTACTTAATTAAGAATACTTAAAAAGCGTATTTACTCAATTAAAGCCTTAAAACTATCTAATAATTTATTAATTACT
This sequence comes from Enteromius unitaeniatus, assembly GCA_032359435.1. Classification (NCBI taxonomy): domain Eukaryota; kingdom Metazoa; phylum Chordata; class Actinopteri; order Cypriniformes; family Cyprinidae; genus Enteromius; species Enteromius unitaeniatus. The sequence continues at coordinate 537,115 of JAUMHI010000019.1, forward strand.
TTACAATAATAGGGCAATAATATAGATATTTTTCAGAAGTTCTATGTTGTATGTTTGACTTTTCTGGATTGATCATTTAATAGAAACGTGGAATCAAATAAAGGCATAAAATGTTATTTTAATTTTAAAATAAATATTTTTTTATTTTATTTTGAGGTTTACAGTAAAAAATAATAATAATAATTGTTTAAAATTATATGAGACATCAATGTAGTAATGATAATCATTATTATTATTTTGAGAAGTACAATTGGTACAGCTGCAATGTATTTCTGTCACAATTTCTTCAAGTTAAACCAAACTCTTATTTTGTTTAATATTCACATATACTTGCATTTAGTTTAAGTGTGTTGGCGCAAATCCATCCGCTCTCTTCACATTTTAGAAATCAATTGCAATTTTTGAGACATATGTGGGTACTGTATGGAAGGTCAATTGTTCTAAAGCAGTTCTTCTCTGAATGATCTTGGAGTACCATGTAAATAACAGATGAATATGTAAATCAGTCATTACTAGAGCATCAAAGCACCTTCACAGTATTTTCTGTAAGTGCTGGAACACATCAAAGTCTTCTGAACGGCTTTAGACAGGAAACTCCTGAACTTACATCATGCTCTGGAGCTCAGGGATGAAGCTGGTGGCCTTTCCGGATGAGCGTCCGGCCGCGGTGCTGCTGCTGCTGCTGGCTGCCATTGGGCTCGCAGCGCTGTTGCTCATCTGTAACACACAACACACACACAAAGCCTGAGCAATTAGAAAGCCACTTCACACACAAAACGCTTTGGGACGGGAAACACGGCACATGTTCAGATCCGGTCACGTTCAAAAGGGATCAATGACAAACGCTGCTCAGAGAGAGATTTGGCTTTTTTTAAGCATGTGAGACTGAACTATTTTTAATGACCAAAGCAATGCTGGTGAAACTACTGTAAGCAATGATTGATAAATGATCTTTTAGTTCAAAAGGGAACAGCAGACATGTTTAAAGTCTGTTTTGGTCTAATGTTTACCAAACGTTTGATCTTACCAGCATTACATGGCATGATAAAAAAGGACATATATTAACATTTTACAAATGAGTCTGAACTCTAAATGCACCAATGACTTCTGGGAAAAAACATTTAATTATTAATATATATATATATATATATATATATGTATGTATGTATATGTATGTATATATTTATATATATATAAATTTAATGTATAAATATTTTATATATATGCATATATTTATAAAATATTTATAAATTAAATTACATTTATTTATATATATATATATATATATATTTATATATATTACTAATATTTAATAATAGAGAATGATAGAATATAAATTGATATAATTTAATAACCAAATTATAATAATACTACCAAATAAATACTTTGCTCATTTTTATTGTGATGAAATGCATAGTGATAATAATATCTGAATACCGAAACGTGCTTTATGTTTGCAGAAGCATGGGAGGCCAGGTTGATTAATCAGCTGACACACTGGCATTATGAGGCTCAACATATCTATCTTTCACATATTAGTCCAATATTATTTGCTCATGATGAGTATCTGACTTAATCTGAATTATGCAAGCATGTTGTGGAGCAGTTAACATTCATCACACAGCTATCTGCACAGTTTTCAGTTAGACTTCCTCCAGTGCAAAGAAAACAAATTAACAGGATGCTGACACAAGCCCAGAAATGGAGCCTGCCGAATTCAAATGTGTGCAGAGATTTCCATTTGGAATCACGGCAGGCAGGTGAGTCGTCACGGACCAGCAGCTTTATTTGAACAAACCCTTGGTCTGTTTGAACCTGAAGCTGGCATGAGTGACTCAGAAACCACAGTCTTCCTACGGCATCAGACTATCAAATCTCACCTTTTCTCACGTAGATGAGACGTAATACCGAACAACGCTGCACTTCTGCCGTTTAAGCCGTTATTCACAGATTAAACCTCAACTGTGGATCTCATTCAGCTTTACATTCAATTAAACAAAATCACTGTCAAACCAGTTTGAATAAGCAGAAAGATTTTAGCCTAGTCATAGTATACACAGTATGAAAAGATTACAATAATATTTATATTTGTCAGTATAAATTGAGTATATAAAATAATAGTAATAATACATTTTAGAATTTTTTGCATAAATTACGTATATAATATTCACTTAGTATTAATGCATTTATACTTTCTGTAAATGTCCGATATGACCTGATTACACAGTTTACACATT
>JAUMHI010000019.1:547815-596359 GCA_032359435.1 Enteromius unitaeniatus
TGCATAACATGACCAAAAATGTGGGAGTTGTAAAAAAAAGTATGCATATGAGTAATGCATGACTATTTATTCAATAAAATATGCAGTTAAATTAATTAGATGTTCAATCGCAGTTAAAAAATGAGTGATAGCAAGACCTTGCTTTCTAAAGTTAAAAATATCTGTAAATCAAAAATGCTGCAAGACAATATATGAGAAATGCATGACTGTTCATATGCTGTTTAATTAGTTATGCTCAATTTATGTTGAGTAATTTTTCAAGACTTAGGGTTTACTGGAGTATGAGCAAATCAAACAATATTACAGTTCTAGAAAATACGTGTGTGAGAAATGCACGACTTTTTCTTCTCTAAAATATTATTTAATGAATTATATATTTAATTGATAATCGGAAGATTAATTACTTCAGTCGGGCGTATTCTGAAACATAAGAATGTCAAAAACTGGCTGAAAATGCATGTATATGGGAAATGCACGCATGTTTATTCTATGAAATGGTGTTTAATTGAATACGAATTATACTCCAACTAACAGGAACTTCTGGCTAGGTTCCCTTGAAGTTATGAACAAAATTATGAACGTTAATAGAATGTTTGTTCAAAGTTGTCTGGTTTTTAATTGAGCTCTCAAAACATTTGCACAAAAACATTATTTATATATCATTCATGAATAATTTTCCTAAAACAGTTTTGTTGGACGTTTGTCTAACGTTGTTTAAATGTTACTAGTTTCGTTCAGAGAACATATTCGACAGTAACATTACCATAACATCAAAATGGAATGTTCTCTTAATGTTCACACCGAGAAAAAAAGGTTTGAAAACATTTTAAAAACTGGACATTCTGAGCGTTCAGAGAACATTCCGAAACCACCTTTTTCTAACTTAATGGGAACATTACCAAAACATTTTTGAGTGTGTTGAGAAAATATGTTGAGTAATTAATGTTTGAATGAGTAATTACTTGAGCAAGAATTATTGTGTAACATTCACTTTAAAACAATGTTGGTGATTCTATAATTGTATATTGCTTCCAATACTAAATTCTATAAAATACATGTATATAGGAAATGCATCCATGCATATTCTTTTAAACTATATGTTGAGTTATGCATTGGTTTCCAGGTGCTTGTTAAGTGGTCCTAGTCGAAAGTTTGTTGTATGATATAAGAGTAGGTTTTACAACATACTTTAGTTTTTCTCAAACTAAAGAAATCATAATTTTGGGGGGAAACAGGCATTCCTGAGTTTCAAAGTAAATCCTACACCAATTCTGTTTGACTGCATGAGCTCCATACTTAAAACCAGTCAATCTCAATGAATGCAAATGAAGTATAAAACTCAAACGATGGTCTTGTGACATTATATTTGTTTAAAAGCTCTCCCCATTCTAAGGGTTACTCCATTAATCCCAGTTTTGAAGAGGTTCAGCCTGATGCACAATCTACAGTAAGAAGTCTGAGCCAAATGTAGCTGCCGGCCGTGTTGTGTCAGTCTTTTCCACCCACTTCTTCCTGTCTTACTGCAGATCGCGGCTCTGAGAGTGTGTCATGCCTGACTTCACAGCATGCTTTGCACATTACTGCTAAGTTTGCCTCATTAGAAGTATCTTAGTATTTCCTGTGCACTACTGACGGAAAGCATCACCTCTTTAGAGCAACAATATCTTGTGTTATAGTTAATCGCTAATAAAGTTTTTAAACGTGTCAAGATCACACATCTATGAACATTTCATCTGAAAAATGGAAATGTTGCTCAGTAAAAGGTCACATAAGATGAAAAATCAGTGACCCCACCTTCACAACCAACCCTCTTATGTTTACACATTTAAGAATAAGTACTAATAACGGCATGCTGGAGATGAGCATTCTTGACTGTTTTAAAAAGAAAACCCAAATGGGAGTGCATGAGAAGCAATGCTAACAAATGAGCAGTGTTTTTTATTATTTTGCATCAAAACGTTTTTTAAATAGTATTCTTATATAAAATAATACACATTAACATTAACATTAATTTTGTTTAATCTTTAAGTTTGTGTTTAGGTGTGTGTGAGGTTTATATATATATATATATATATATATATACACACATATTCACATTAATTTATTTGATAGTACATATAAATAAAAATATTTCATAATCAAATATGTATTAATCCAACATCAACCAAATTAAATATTAATAACTAAAAATTTTTCAATGATACATTTAAATGTCTAATAGAATATTTAAATATTAATTTTTTTTTTTTTTTCAAAATGTAAAATATAGATTTTGCATTCATGCTGTATACAAATTTTACTAAATAATATAAATAAATAATACAGTGCTACAGTTCCATGAGCACAGTTCATTCATCTTGGATGAATGCTATGTGAATTCTATCACTGTCCTTTTTTTATGCATTTCTGATTTGTCATGTCCAACAACTGATAAATGCAATGGTCAGCAAGGGTCACCTTCCAAACTAATTCCATTCTTGTTTGTTGTGCCCAGGCCTTTTCATTTGGCCGGGTTCCCCGCAGTTAAAATCCCACCGTCACCACTGGAGAAATGCAAATGACGCGTGGCGATGAATGCCGCACATTGTCCGGCAGATTAATCGGGTTTGAACCTTTTTGTGTTTTGCAGGAAAGAGCTTCACGCTGACAATCACGGTATTCACGAACCCACCGCAAGTGGCCACTTACCACCGAGCCATAAAGGTCACAGTGGACGGACCTCGAGAGCCGCGAAGTGAGTACCAGCCCAGATATCACACGTCACATGACTAGCGCACGCAAAAGCAGATGAATGATGCGGCACAGCCGGATGCATGAATTGATGCATGGATTGTGTTACGGTACTGTTTAATACTGTATTCAGCACGCCTCAATGCACAAAGACGGCCTTTTAGGAGCAGCAGGCGTGTTCGGAGAGAGGCGAATACAAACCGCTTGACTTGTGAAAATGTTTACTGTATTGGCCTCTTGTGTCTGTCTGTCAACGTGCTCTTAAGAGCGAGCGCCCATACAAACCCCTCAACCTCTGACCTGAGTCTTCTCAATAGAATAATTGCGTACAGCATACGGTCTGTTGTTTTTAAACTTGCTCAACATCCTGTGCGATGAAGAAATATGAGTAATGTTCCTGAATAGTGTCTATTTAACATTTTCATGTCTATAAATTTAAATTTAAAAAATGCGGTTAACAAATTGTTTTTTTTAATGGTTACTCCTATTAGTTGCTTATTAGAATGCATATTACTAGAATATTAGCCATTTAAAAATGGTTTCTATGCCACTTTTTTCCCCAAAATGTATTTGGTATGAAAGCCTATTTCCTCTTTTGGATAAAATAAAATAATAATAATAATAATAAAATAAAACTTTGAGACATCGTAAATGCAGGGGTCCGTTCTTTGTACGTCGCTTGATACATCTGAGATGAATCGACACATCTAAAATGAGATTATTGTGCTAATTACGATGTGGCTAATTTGGTTCTTCGAGCACACCTGTTGTTGATGATTAGTATGGCTGGATTCAGTTGTCTAGGATTATTTGGTTGGTTTAAAAGGCGATATGTTTCGATAGTAGAAACACTGATCACAGCCCCTTTGATTGGTTGAACAAAGGACAAAAGAGCGAGCTCAACTTTTTCCTCAAGCGGAGCAAGAGCTTTTATTACAGGGTTATGGAGAATTTCAAACTTTAATAAAGACACCGGGAAACACAGCAAATGCTGCAAAAGCCAGGAGAGAAGGCTTTAAATTAAATGTGTTAGTTCTGCCCATGTTTTTTCCTTGATATGTTATTTTATTTATATTTATATATGTGTGTGTGGCTGTGGTCATCATTCATGTGTGAATCGTCGTAATTATTTTCTACACGTTCTTGTAAGATACTTTTCTTTTTCCACGTCAGTCGTGCTCTTTAACCAATCAGATGTGACCTCGCCATTTCAAACCAATGATAACCCGCCAGGAGCGCAGCCCAAATCCTGTTTACATGAAATAAACACGCTCCCGAGCAGGTTTAAGCTTACGGACCTGTTGCTATGACAGCAAGTCCGAGATGAGCTTCAAAGAACGAATGATCCAAGATCAGGACAAATCCACAACAATCTAATCCAGCTAATTGAGTTAGCGACGTGCGAAGAACGGACCCCAGAATTGTGAAGAAAAAAAACTGAATTGTGAGACATAAACTCAGAATTCAGAGGAAAAGTCAGAATTGCAAGAAATAAACTTAAAGATATAAAATTGTGAGATTTAAATGCAAAAAAAAAATCCCCAGTTGTGAAATGTAAACTCAAAATTGTGAGAAACAAAGTCAAAATTTTGAGATATAAGCTCAAAATTGTAACACAAAAAAAATTAAGCAATATGAATTAAAATACGAAATAAAATGTTGTTTATTACAATTATGCTAAATAAATAAGATGAAGGAAATGAGGAAATGGCTTTCACAGTATATAATATATGCTGCATAGAATTCAGTGAGCAAATATTCCATTCCCAACATACCATTTCACATACTGTACACATTAAGAAAAGTATGCAAGCACACTATTGTGAGCACAGCCATGCTCTTAGTGCTGTATATGGTGCATTGAAGGCATAATCCATGCTATGGTTGGGTTACAAAGAAGGCCAGGATGTATTTCCAGACAAAATCCATTTTGTACATCAATATTGGGTCATTATGCGATCAGCTAGATTTATAAGAAACCATTGAGACATGTCTCAGACAAAAAAAAGAAACACTTTAAAGTTATCCCGATACACTGAACAGAGACGTGTCATGGGAAGGAGAAACAGCCCAGTGTTTTCTCTCTCAGAGGAACCTGATCTGGCAAAAAGCTCCAGTTATCCTTCAATTATGAAAAAGCCGCTTCATCTGAGTTGATGTCTGGACTTGTGAGCTGTGTGTGCCGTTTGCTTCAACTGCTCAGTTGCTCTCACTACCTGAAAAAAAAAACTGTTAGAAGACGCTGCCAAATTTGAGTTTTCACACTGAGCCCCAGGACCAGTAAATACACACAAGCTGTCATGAATTACTTTCATGTGGCAGAGAATGGAACCAGGAACGCGCCGTGCTTTACTTTCTTTAGTGCATGTTTACATTAAAGTCTGACATTACAGCCAAAGTTCTTCACAAGACCACCTTTTGTGGCGGGATAATCTAATGAAAGTACATCGCATTCAGTCAGCCGTTAACGGTGACTGGCAGATGTTTCTTACACTTACGTTTTATGCAAACCGCTTTGCTTTCGGTGGTGAAATTACTCAAAAGCTTTCGTGATTTGACAGCAGGCTTTAAATCTGCTGTTAGCATATGTTTCTAAATGATTTAAACTCCATTACCTTTTAAAGAGAGACAATAATATCATAAAACTGACTTGAGTGGGTGAGCAACCACAGTAGCAACATGTTCATGTGCCCGCCCACTTTTTACATGGTGTTGGACCAAAAGGATTTTTTGTTAAAGCATTATAAGCCAGGAACTAAACCGACTAGCTATGAGGCGAATCGCAGCACCACAACCTTAGAGCTTACTCAAAATAATATTTGAAAATCGAACAAAAAAGCACCGCACAAGACTTCGAACATAATAGCTTTAATGAGGTGAAAAACTACAGTGCCATGAAGTATTTCGACTGAAGTAATCTAATTAAAATAAAATTTAAAAGCAGAGCTCAACATTACTCTGTGACTGCTGGAATTTAAAACTGCGACTCTCTGATTGGTTGAATTTAAAAACACAGAATCATGGGCAATGTAGTTTTACTCACAAATTACTGTAAATCTTAAACATGATTATTAAAAAAATAGCTGAAAATGGCTTTAAAAAAGCAAATATCAAAGATTAACAACATTTTATGTAACAGTGTATCTGTCTTTAACCCTTTATAAATCCTTTACCTAATTTGGTGTTCCTGTCGGCCTTTGTGCATAAGCTACATAACACAAAACCTGAAGGAAAACAGGGTGATGAAAATATTGAATCAATGTTTTAGACAATAAAATAGCATAACATGCAATTATAAGAAATGTTTTTGTAGATTAGGAATATTTGACTCAGGACACCTTGAGATCAGCGAGGTTGGAAAAACATCCCAAAAACCACCAAAACTGAATTCAACATGAGAGTACAGGGTTTACCACAAAAAAATATTTTTACTATGGAGAAAACAAATGGAATTTTTGCGACTGTTACACTGTATCCCTCAGGACTCCTTAGCAACCCTATAGCAACACCCCGGTTACCACCCACAACATTGCGACATCAACATTCTGTGTGATTAATAACCTGGTGGAGTCACACGCAGACACAGAGTCTGATGAGCGCTGCTGTAGATCCGGCTCTGGCGCGTTCAGAAGAAGCACATGCCAACCTGCCTGGCACACAGCTGTTGCCACTGGCCTCGTCCTCAGAGATAACTTTCTGGCGGCAAAACCAACAATATCGCTTCTTAACGTCTTGTTTTCTTCCTCCTCATCTCAATTAACACATCTGGCAGCGGCGTATCGAAGGCACTTCATGCCAGTGTGTGATCTTCATTCATTATGGATTAATCGCGCCCTCGGGCATCTCTGATGTGACGGGCTTTCATCTCACTCCCCTCATTCATCTTCAGCTTTTCTTTCTTACTTTGTGTGCAAGTGTTTATCAAGGAAAATACCAGTCATGACTTCCAAACACAGCTTCTGTTGGTGTAAACACAAACGTTTTGATTAAGCCAACTAGAATTTTATAGTTGGCAATAAGTACTTTTTATTTTGATAATTAGTATCAAATAAAAAGTATAGATAATAATTACTTATAACAGTAAGTATAGATAATAACGTTCATTATGTGAACAATAGCTGATATAAAATATAAGATAAAAAAGTTTTTTGCCAAACAACATTTATTATTTCTAAGTTGAATTTAAGTTGATAAAATAACTATAACTAAATATTTAAAAATAAAATGTATATGTAGGCTATATATATATATATTCTTTTGTATATTTAAATTAAATTATTAGCAAAAATGGTGAACTGTAATAAAATAGTAAATAAAATAAAATCCCATAAAAAATATGAAATAAATTAGAAATTTTCCATATTGATTATATACAGTACACTGCTCACAAAAATAGAGGGAACACTTAAACAACACAATGTAACTCCAAGTCAATCACACTTCTGTGAAATCAAACTGCTCACTTAGGAAGCAACACTGATTGACGATCAATTTCACATGCTGTTGTGCATATGGAAAAGACAACAGGTGGAAATTATAGTCAATTAGCAAGACACCCCCAATAAAGGAGTGCTTCTGCAGGTGGTGACCACAGACCATGCTTTCTGGCTGATGTTTTTAGTCACTTTTGAATGCTGGCGGTGCTGTCACTCTAGTGGTAGCATGAGACGGAGGTTCACTGTGTCTGTCAGCGTAGTGTCCAGAGCATGGAGGCGCTACCAGGAGTCGTGGAGGAGGCCGTAGGAGGGCAACAACCCAGCAGCAGGACCGCTACCTCCGCCTTAGTGCAAGGAGGAACAGGAGGAGCACTGCCAGGGCCCTGCAAAATGACCTCCAGCAGGCCACAAATGTGCATGTGTCTGCTCAAACGGTCAGAAACAGACTCCATGAGGGTGGTAGGAGGGCCCGACGTCCACAGATGAGGGTTGTGTTTACAGCCCAACACTGTGCAGGATGTTAGGCATTTCCCAGAGAACACCATGATTGGCAAATTGGCCACTGGTGCCCTGTGCTCTTCACAGATAAATGCAGGTTCACACTGAGCACATGTGACAGATGCTAGAGAGTCTGGAGACGCCGTGGAGAATGTTCTGCTGCCTGCAACATCCTCCAGCATGACCGGTTTGGCAGCGGGTCAGTAATGGTGTGGGGTGGTATTTCTTTGGAGGGCCGCACAGCCTGACTGAATGGAAGATGAGATCCTCAGACCTCTTGTGAGACCATATGCCAGTGCAGTTGGCCTTGGGTTTCTCCTAATGCAAGACAATGCTAGACTTCATGTGTCTGGAGTGTGTCAGCAGTTCCTGCCCGTTCCTCAGACCTGAAACCAATTCAGCACATCTGAGACATCATGTATTACTCGATCCACCAACGCCGCGTTACACAACAGACTGTCCAGGAGTTGGTGGATGCTTTAGTCCAGGTCTGAGAGGAGATCCCTCAGGAGACCATCCTCCACCTCATCAGGAGCATGCCCAGGTGTTGTAGGGAGGTCATAGAGGCACGTGGAGGCCACACACACTACTGAGTCTCATTTTGACTTGTTTTAAGGACATTACATTGAAGTTGGATCAGCCTGTAGTGTTTTTCCACTTCAATTCTGAGTGTGACTCCAAATCCAGACCTCCATGGGTTAATAAATTTGATTTCCTTTGATAATTTTAGTGTTATTTTGTTATTATTAAAAGTATTTAATAATAATATTTAATTCATTCAGATCTAGGATGTGTTATTTTAGTGTTCTCTTTATTTTTGAGCAGTTTATTTTAAACTAATGTTTTTTAATAACGGAAAAGTCCAGGCAGAAAATGACCAGTACTTTTTTTTTTTTAAGTGTACAATGTTATTGGTATATACACATAAATCGAATTCTCTGTCCAAAAAAGTAAAGAATTGACTCAAAAATATCTTTTCTCTCCTTCATGTTATTCCAAACATGCATGACTTACTTTCTGCTGTGGAACACAAAGGAAGGTTTGTTTAGTTTTTTCATACAATGGACATCAATGGTGTCCAAAACCAAAAAAAGGTCAACCTGCATGAGAGAAATAAGACCAGTGACGTCATCTTTCAAAGACAGAACAAATTCCACACTATTTTCCTTTTGAATAACATTACAAATAAGACCAGAGATATTTAAATAAACAAGACTAATTGTAATAGGATCCAAAGAAAATTTGGCGAATAGCTCATAAAAGATCCAATTTTTAATGATCTAATGATCTTTTTTCTTTTTATGATAAAGAGCCTTTTGTGCAATGGATGTTAAAACCTTTACTTTACAGAGAATACAAACATTTTCTGAGGTATTTTATGTGATTTAATGGCTTGTATTTTTAGGCAAATAATGTTTCTATCCCACACTATTTATCTGAAGTGTATTTCTCATGCACATGCTGCTATTTGTAAGCGGAAGGCAGGTGGCCAGCAGGAAATGACACATTCAGAGGCATTCGGAGTTGTGCAACGTCCTGTGAGTGTGTGTCGTGTAGCTGCCTCTGCCTGTTTACACATTCCTCCTGCGCTTAAGAGAGAAAAACACAAAATGTCGCATTCAGAGACACAGACAGACATTCAGGCCTTTAATTAAGCTTCAGCGTCATACAGATCTTTCCCAGAGGACAGTCTTAGGCTTCTCTGCTGTGTTTATGTATCGAATGTTCATGCTTCTGCTGTAATTCCAGCACAAGTGAGATAACTGTTGACATACAGTATAGTACAGGCACAGAGCAGCAGTATAGAATGAATCTGGAGAGACTTGAGACATTGTTAAGATCTTCTGAAATGTCAGAGGAGATTTATGGCTCGTGTTTGTAGGAGAAACATCTGAGATGCAGGAGACTGATTGGCTCTCCATTGGTAGTTTTGGAACATGGTTGTTGGTTTCTAGTTGTTTATTAGCTGGTAGACCATCTTAGACCAGCAACAAACAACCAAACCAGCTTAAAGCAACTAGACACCAGACATCATATCTAGCACTTAAGTTGGAGAGAAGAAACACTAGAGAGACATATATTTATATATATAAAAATGTGATTTGATTTAATTTAATGCATTAAATAATTTTCCATTTTTATTTTAAAGTTTTTTTGTTGTAGTTGTTATTGTTATTTTTAATTATTTGACGCCCATATTAATTCTATACATTTATTTCAGTATCACTGAGTATATTAATAACTATTATTAATAAGTTAATTTAGCTTTTATAATTTCCATTTTTATTTTAGTTTTATTATTATTTTTTGTGTTTTTTATTCTTACTTATAAAATGTATATATTTATATACAACTCTTTATATTTATTAATGTTAGTTAAGTTTATTGACTGTAATATTAATTATTAATACTCTGAATTAGTTCTATTTTATACAAAATTGTATTAAGTTTTATCATATTTTTAACATCATATTTCAGAAAATGTTAATCTGAAGTAATGTTTCTTTGAATGAAAATGAATGGTTCAAAATACTGAAATAAAATTATATGTATGTATATATATATATATATATATATATTATTTTATTTCAGTTATTTTGGGAGCATTAATAATTATCAACTCCAAATTGTATTTAATTTCACTGTTTTGTTCAATATGAGCTGGAGAAAATTATTATAGTAAAGTAAAGTATAGTATTATACTTCAAGGTTTAATTATGTTTATTAATAGTTTGAATTATGTTGTGTATTTGGCATTTTTATTTAATTTATATTTTTTACTAATTTTTTTGTCTATTTTTAGGCCTATGAGAATGTTTTCTCAGCAACTAGCTGAAACAAAATAAGTTTGGTTGTGTATTTGATATTATTTTAGATAACATTAACAGTAACAGCGTTTTTATGGTTTTAGTTTTAGTTAATGATAATAACCCTGATTGAGATCTCAGTCCTAACTTCAGGAGAAAAACATCTAGGCATCTCTGAGCTGCGTAGCAGAGCTTCACTATAAGATTGCTCGAATAACCTACACAGGGTGTATATTTTGATTCTTACTAAGGTGGTCCACACGTTTCCCTAACTGTTTCAACTATTGAGAAAGGGCAGATATTTTGTCTAGCGTGAAATTCCTCAGCAACGTCTCCTCGTTTATAAAGAAAATATCACTTATGAGATTCAACTGGAGACTGATCCAATTATCTTCAGCCAATGAGAGCCAAGACACACAAGAAGACAAGCGTCAGTATTATTGCTGTAGGTAGTGAATGATCAGACGCAGGGCTCTGGTGTAACTGTGGTTATTAAGAGTAATTTGGACTAATAGACTGGGAGGAGCTGCTCAGGCGTTTCAGAGAAGGGCCTGTGTTACTCTTACCACCATGACCGCCAGTGTTCCTCGCACTCCATCATAATAGCACCATTCTTGCGTGATATCTGATCCTGAGCGCCAGTTTGTTGGTGGGCTTGACACGTGAAAGACAGTCTCTATAAGCCTGGGAGAGGGAAGAGAGCAAAATCAATATACAATTATGCCAACTGATTCTTATAATGTCACGTAAAACTAAATCATTATCAGAAAAACTTAAAAAAAACCAGGCAGATGCCACTAAACACAGCAGCACATGTAATGGAAAAGTTGGCTTCAATCGGCTGGTTTATGAACCGTTAATATAAAGAGTGCAATATAATTTATAAAATATTGCACTTAATAGAAGGCTAAAGTTAAAAAGTAGTGCTGAGCAGTTTTTATTAATACTTTTTTATTTTTTTTATATTTTCCATATTTATTTTCATTTAGACGTTTTGTGTTTAAAATTATGTTTTCAGTTGGAATGTTTTATATTAATTTATTTATGTCAGAATGTTTTTTTTTGTTTTTTTATTGTAATGTTTATTACAAATCAAGTAAATAAACTTTCTTTGCTCAGGTTTTAGTCATTTCCATTTTAATTCTATTTTTTTTTCTTTTGCTGTTTTTGTCCTTTTTTACTAGTTTTTAAATATATCTTTATAGTTTCTTTTTCATGAACTTTATTTCAGTATCTTGAGAGTGATAATATACACCATGTTCACCTGAAAGACCAAAAATAATGAAGTGATAAATTATATATCTTATATTTTCTTTCTCAGAAAAGGTATTTTCTGGCCTGTATTGTAGATCCTTCTTCTCCAGCGCTGTATTTCGGCGTAGCTGGAATGTCGATGAAACATAAGAAAGCATTTTAAGCAGAGGTTTTAAGCACAGTCTGAACTTCTGAAGGTAAATCTATGTGAGGAGTCTCCTGCTTTGCCTGTGTTGGCTCTGTTAATTAATGCCACATCACATTGGGGAGATGGAAAACATGGCTTGTTTTTAAAAAGGTATTCGCCAAGATTATCCGTGACGCTGTGTTTTGACTGCCATGAAGACGGCTGGAAAAGAGCTATTGTCTCACTAACGCAGAACTCAGCCAAACACATTTCATTGAGAGAGCAGGACGGTAAATGGCGTAAATGTTCTGCTCACAGAGTTTTTCCACCACTATCTAATTTGCACACATCTTTTTGATTTGATCTCTTACTTTCTTGTTTACTTCTTATTTGGTTTGAGACAGCAGGGTACGTCAAGGATAAAGGAGTAAACGGGACTTTACAAAAGCACTGATTGTGTTTTTCACTTAGAAAACAAACAAACAAATATTAATATCATAATCACCTGCTTGTGCTATATATATATAAATATATATAAAATACATATATATTGTTATTTTTATTTTTTTACACAAATGTTTTTAATTAAGCCTAAATAAAAATATATATGAAATATTTAATATAAATATAAAATTATACATTTGTATTCAATATTGAAGTTTAATTAGAGCTTACATTTTTTATACAAATAATGTTACTCAATTAATACTATTAATAATTTAAAACAAATCCACCAGAAAAAAATTAGTCTTTATATATAAAAAATTATACTCTTACTACATGAATACATAAATACTAAACAATAATAATAAATAAATAAAAACACCACATTAATATTGAAATCACTTGCTTGTGCTGAAAAAGTCCAAATTTGCTTGCAATTTTGAGGTTTAAACAAAACAAACTTATTTTACCGTTTCTTTTTAAATGATGTTACTCAATCAATAAAAAAATTAAAAAACCTGCAAGTGCAATAAAATTTGCATTAAATTTGTCATTTTATTTAAAGCAAGCTTTGCCATTTCTTTTACACAAATGTCATTCAATGAAAAAATGAATTTCACCAGATAAAATTTGTTTTCATGTGTTAAAAATGATAATAAATCACATTTTACCACCATTTTGTATTTTCAGACTAATAAATATAATCCCATTTTCCTTATTAGTCCTGTTGTCCTGTCCTCAAAAGAAGCATGAATGCTTTCAGAGGCTAAAGGAATGAATACAGCCTCAGTGTTGTGCCACCACACGTCTCACTGTATTGTTTGCGTAACAGCTTCAGACAATCAATATGTTGCACATCAAATCTTCTATTGAAGTCTGATTGTTTACATTGCGGTTTGCGCGGAGCCGCTCTAATTGCTCGATGCTGAAATGAGCATTAGCCTTGAACCTGTGATGTCTCTCTCTCTTTGAACATTGCTCTGCGTGTACGGACAGGTAGAAAAGCACACAAAACACATACAGCAGGCCTCCAGACAAAAGCCAAGGCAGGCCGTTCAAAATAAAGCTAACGCAGGACGACTCAAGATCTGCTCGTACGTTCCTCGTGAAAGAAAAACATGACTGTTGCTGTTGGCAGAGATGCCTGAAGGCTTCTATCAACAACAGCCAGTTACACGACTAGCAATACACAGATGTATTGGCCAGGTGAAATACTTGATATTTAGCCATTATGAAAATACTGCATGCTTGTGTTAATATTAAGGGTTTATATTAATGGCTGACATGCTTGCACATCTCACATTAAGCTACATTACCACCATATACTGGATCCAAACTTATTTTATTTCAATTAGCACAGGTTTTGTATTTGTTTTGGCACTGACTGGTCATAAAGCCATTTTTGAACAGGAACATAGCAAGTGGC
Organism: Enteromius unitaeniatus; assembly: GCA_032359435.1. NCBI lineage: Eukaryota > Metazoa > Chordata > Actinopteri > Cypriniformes > Cyprinidae > Enteromius > Enteromius unitaeniatus. Next base: position 561,538 of record JAUMHI010000019.1, read on the forward strand.
ACACAGTGAGAGAAAAAATCCCCTGAAAGTACAAAACACAAAGCATATTTTGGTGAGTTGTTATATCCTGTGTCAGCAAAGTCAGAAAGTTTCAGTCGAATGTGAAAACATTAACTAGCATTTTCGCAAGTCACTAATGTCTCTTTTGCTCAGCAATGCTGGATTTATTCTATCAAAAATACAGTAAAAACAGCAAAATTGTGAAATATTATTACAATTTAAAATAGCTCCTTTCTTCCTGTGATCACACCTGGATTTTCAGCATCATTACTCCAGTCCTCAGCGTCACATGATCCTTCAGAAATCATTCTGATTTGCTGCTCATGCTGAAAACTGGTGCTTTAGATTGATACATTAAATTTTTCTTAGGATTCTTTGATGAATAGAACGTTCTAAAGATATTTTTGAAACAGAAATATTTTGTGAATGCATAAAATATTAATTTATTTTTTAAAAACAGCAGTAGAGTATGAACGCAAACACACGGGCCGTTGTGCGTGAACCCCAATCGTGTCAGTACTACAAAACAAAAGCAATCCGACCTGCTTCTAAAGTCTTTTTTAAGGACCAATGCAACTAATAAGACTCGATCAATACACAGATCATCTTGGTTTTGGAGACACACGCTGCAAATAGAGGCTTTTTTGTCAGTTCGCCGCCAATTACCCTACGGCACCGAGTCTGTCTGGCCCCAGATCACCCCTCAAACAAATCCGCGTTGGCCCTGAAATAAAAGTTTGCTTGTTGGAGTCATACGCTCGCATGGTGTCTGATTGTTGCAGTCAGCCCATCGATTTCTAAAGCTCTAGTAGCATGTGTGCCCCTTCTTGGCGTAGCTGACTTCCTGAAGCTCTGAACACACGGACCACACAAGAGACTGGCAGACCTCCAGCGCTGCTTGGCTGCCGTCGGCTTTCTCCATTTCTCTCCCCCCTCTCCGTCTACTTCTGATCCTCAGACTGAGCGGGCGTTTGGCCCCGTCCTGTCCTTAAAAAGCTTTCTTCCCCCCTTCGCTAATTTCGCGGGAGCTGCCATGTGAAATAATCCATTGTTTGACTCTTCAGAGGAGTCGGCCCTCCGCGGCACGGCAATTAAAGAAATGAAATCTAGACGGATGTATGTTTCCCTTTCTTCTTCCATGCGTTTTATTCCCTGTGTCGCCGCGGCGTGATTGATGCGCTCTGACGGCTCTGGCTGATATTTGATGTTGAAAGCGTGCTGGTGTTTAACGAGCGCAGGGTGTTTTTGCGGGTCACGCCACTATCAGATGGCAATTTAACATGCAGCCGGAGGTTACACAGGCAATACGGCCACACTGTGTTTACACGTTCCTATTATTTACCATCATTAGGCGTTTTTGCGTGAAAACACAGGGAAAAGTGTCAATTGGAGGACATAAAACAACCTCTTGCTCCACAAGAAATATCCCCGGCAAAGATTATGATTTTTTGTTGTAAATATGCCTGACGATGACTTTTCAGTGGGTAGATTTATTGAATCAGCGGAAAACGTGAGATATTTCTTTTTGGCTCAAAAAAACAAATTAACTTTAATTTTGGGAGGGCAAAACAACAACAATTTAAAGTAATCTATAAAAAATATTTATAGAGCAGCAAATCAGCAAATTAGAAAGATTTCTGAAGGATGCTGAAAATCAGCTTTGCATCACAGGAATAAATTACAGTTTACCATATATTCAAATACAAATCCGCTATTTTAAATTGTAAAACTATTTGACAATTTTGCTGTTTTTATTGTATTTTTGATGGAATAAATGCAGCCTTGGTGAGCAGAAGAGATTTTAACATTAAAAGAACCAAATTACAACCTTAGCAACTGCATAACACCACCTTGGCAACCATCCACAACATTCCAGCATTGTGCCAGGAGGTTTTGTAGAGACTACTTTCCCCCCCACCCAAAGTTTTATTCCTCAGCCTTTAAACTAATAATCAAATGTTATTTTTTTGCCGTAACAGGATCTTTTTACTTTATTGCAGACGTGTCCATCTGAGTAGCACTGAGAGATGTTTTTGGCACTGATGTAAACGTAAGAGCTCTCTGCATGTCTCATAGGATGAGCATTAGGGATTTTCCTTTCGTTCATGCTGAATCATTCGCATCCCCCTTTTTTCATTCTGGAAATGTAGTCCTGGACTTCAAATCTAAGAGTCATTTGCTTCCATCCTCTCAAGCAGTGCTCAGAACATGTTCATAAGACACACATGACAGTGCTAAACGTGCTAAATGCCATAATTGTAGGGTTACCAAACATTTCTGTACATGTTTCCCATCCAGAGTTTCAGAACTGCTGAAGTCTGCTATCAAAAAATCACATTAGGAATTTTTCAAAAAATGATCTCTCTTAAAAAAGAAAGCCCTACAGTATACTCTCCAGCAGTGCTCATCATTCAGAAATCTAATTTCTCTCTTAAAAGGGTTTATATTTGTTTTATTGTTTGACAGCTGTTTTCTCAATTTGTCTGCTTTTCCATAGAAACATCTGCTGATACTGTAATGATCTCCTTCATGTCTCCTGAGCAATTAAAGAGCAATACAAAGAGTTTATAGACTCACAAAGGCGTTATTGATGTTTTGACGTCAGTGATTTGCATTATGTAATCCACACCAGATACTGACAGCTACAGCAATGTTAATTTATGCATAAAAACCTGTTTCTGGCACAGAATTACAAATTTTAGAACACACAATTGGGATTTTTTTTTCTTGCAATTTCCAATTTAATTTGTACATTTCTCGCAATTACAGGTTAATGTCTGTAAGATTTAAACAGTAAGATTTAAAATGTATAGGATGTGTTGAAAACTGTAACATTTAAACAATTCTGATGCTAAAAATTCAGAACTACGACTTTAAATCTTACAGTTTTTACTTTTTTCCCCCTCTATATTCTAGTTTTCATCTCGCATATTGGTTATTGTGAAAATATTTTATTTTATTTTATTTATTTATTAGATTTTTTTTTCCATTTTTAAAATTTGATCTTGCAATTTTGAGTTTATGTAAGTCAACATCAAACTATTATATATATATATATATATATATATAACATACACACAACATTCTGCCTTTTTTTTCCAAGAATTGTGAAAGAAGTCACATTGTGAGATGCAAAGTTTTCTTTTGTTTGTTTGTTTTTTTTATCCAATGGCAAACAAGCATCCATATTTGCATCATTCAACCAATTATATTTGGTGAAAACATTGGCTGATTCTGTTTCACGTCACACACTCACACAGGGGCCGCATTCATCTTACGTGAAATTAAACTGGTTCCCCTTTTCAGCAGCTGCGCTATTGATTGTGCTTACAACGAGAGGGAACACTTACAGGGAATTACTCACGCTCTCAACGCAAAAAGCGCTCGATGTTCGTCTGTGAATGAGGAGCTGTGTTTGCTCAAGCGAACTCCAGAGCACAATCAGGTTTTGCGAGATTGGAGGTAGCTCTGGCTCGAACCGACTGGAGAGCGGCCAAGCTTTCGCAGGAGTTTCTCTTTTCTTTTGTGTGATATTTACTTTACAGCCATTCAGAGCAACCGACCGGGGCGAGACAGACAAGCACGGAAAAAAAAGACTCAAAGTCCCTCTTTAACACATATTCTTCTGGAGTATTGACACAACAGTGCTGTTCCAATAAAATCAGGTTCTTTAGGTGGAGATGCTGAGCTACGTATGGACTGGAAAGAGTGCTTCACGTGATGGGGAAGGGGGTGGATGTAGGGGCATGGCGTGACTCGTACTCTTTATTGCAGGATAGAGGACTGAGCCTGTCCTCTTTTATGGAAAATGAATGAATAAACATTGGCGGGTCATGCTTTTGTCGTGACTCACAGACATAGTTTCAAGCATGATAGGAATAATAGGGAAATAAAGCAGTTGTGTAATTTGACTGTGAATTCTTTTGGACCCACGCCACGGTGTAAAACAACGGCCTGTACAGGCAGGTAGAAAGTCGATTTACTTCCCCTCCTTTTGTGCGCCAGACGCTATTGTGAAAACTGAGATCTCTGCCATCAGAGGCCCAGAGATCGCGGCTGCATCTGACCCACATACTGATCTTCTCACTTGTTTTGATGCGCTGCTTGGTCAATAATTGTGCGGTTCGACATTAAAGGGACAGTCCGTTCATTGTGTTGTTTTGAAAGATGAATGCACTGTAATATTGATGATAATGGGAAGTATTTTTTTTTATACAACCTGTGTGCTATATTTCATGTCTCCTAAAGACAAACTATAGCTGTTTGGGTGGAACAGACTGTAATTTTAATCTTGCCTTCAGCTGTAGATCTCAAATCTCATTACACTTCAATGAGTAATGACTATTTTAATTAATTGCGGTCGGTTTCTCTCACAAAACGATCCAGTTTCAACCAAGGAGAGGGCGTGTAGATGAAGCCTGGATGTTTTTCATTTGCTGAACTGTCCCTTTAAGAGTGTCATAATTTATTAATTCTAATGTTGTTGTGGAATATTTTGGGGAATCTACAAACTGACTTTTACCATACAGTGAAACTGACCGAAAGTTAACAAAAACACCTTGAAAGTACCAATTGTTATCACTTGTTATGAAGTCATACGATTGCTTTGTGATCAGATTAAAGTTGTTATTTGAGCTCTGAAACCTCACTGACACAAAGCATCACACAAGACTTTAAAAGAGTCAATAAAAGAAGAATAAGTATAAGGGAGGAAAAAAACTTTTTTTGAGCTTGGCACTTGTTCGCCTCATCACTTTCATTGACAGGAAAAAGAGAAGCATGAACATTTTTGCAATAACCGAAAAAAGAACAAACAGGTGTGAAACAAGAAGGAGAGTAAATTCAAACATAAATGACTCTTCTGTCAAAGGTTATTCAACATAATGTCATCAGGATATTTTGGGAACTCCACAAACTGCTCTGATGCAACAACAACAAAAAATACTCCATGTGATCTGAGACAATACAATAGATTTTGGCCTGAAATTGAAGTTGTTTTTACATTGTTTTGAGTGCTACTTTCCCCTTCACTTTCAATGTATAGAAAGAGCAGCTAGAACATTTTGCATAACACCTCACAGAGGGAAATATACCCAAAAATTACAGTTCTGTCATAATTTACTCACACTAACGTTGTTTTAAGAAATTCTGGGAATCTAGAAACTGTAATCAATCACTGTAACAAAAAACATAATCAATTACTTTTACAGTGATTTGCATTGTATAGAAAGAGCAGATTGAACATTTTGCATAACATTTACAGTATTTAGTTTCCCATAACAAAGGAAAAAACAACACAAGTGTATGTAAATGATGCCAAAATGTTCATTATTTTATCTTTAAAATTAGTCAAATTTGCAGAAGAAATTACAGTTGCAATGTCATTTTAAGAAATTTTGACAATCTGCAATGTAATTTTGTATGTGTTCCATACAAAAGTAAACATTGACAAAAAGTGCCATGAAAATTATTTGCAAGTGTTCTGAGACCATGCAATAGATCTGTCCAACATTTAAGGTGTTATAAATCAATATGGCTCATTTGCATTTAATATAAAAAAACAATCATATGGTTTATGATAAAAAAAAATATCTTTTTCTTTCCTATTCAATATAGAAAGTGCAGCTTGAACATTTTGCGTAATATCTCTTTTTGAGTTTCTCAGCAGAAAGATACAGCATACAGGTTTGCAACACGAGGGTGTGTAAATGATGCCAGAATGTTCGTTTCTGAGTGAACTATCCCTTTAAAGTGGGTCAGAATCGTGCAGTAGGTGTATTAACTGCAATTTCTGTCATATATTGTTCGGTAGGACACAGACAGAAACTGGAAGACCCCCCTAAACCGCCGCTGTTCTCCGAGCGCCTGAGCGAGTTAGAGCGTTTACGACAGACCACCATGAGAGTTGCCGTGCAAACCCAGAGTCCCCGGCCGTCTCTCAACGCCACGCCGAACTCCTTCAATCCGCAGGGGCAAACTCAGATCTCAGGTAAACCGGCCCTTCAACGCAACTACTTCAGCCTGTCTGGCTGTCAGCCATGACCTTTAGTGGAGGATGGTTTATGTACTGTACAAACAGCAGCATTTGGAGAACAGGTAGGTTTATTTAAGAGGCCTAATTTGCTGAAGATAAACCTGCGAAGATAAAAGCCAGTGGGCGAGAATGATGCAAGAAATAGAAAAACCTCGATCAGATTTAAACAGGAGATACTGATGGACGTGCCAAAACTGACAGCCACAAATCCTTTTGTCTGCTTTTACGGGAAAGAGGCATTATCTTTGTTTGGAATTGGCTGCTTACATCACCTTAAAGGGACAGTTCACCCCGAAAATGAAAACTTGTTTGTTTACTCACCCTCAATTCAATCCATACCTGAGTTTCTTTATGCAATGCGACACAAAATGTTTTTTTTATTCATTTTTGTGCTTCGCTTCATCTTCAAAGACCATTTACTCTACACTCTCAGAAATAAAGGTACAAAAGCAGTTTCCAAAAGGTGCACTTTTGTACCTATTAGGTTAAAATATATACACTTTTAGTGCTAATACAAACCTTTAAGGTACCAAAATGGACCTTTTAGGTACAAACATGCCCCTTTTGAAAAGGTACTGCACCAGTGACTGCTTTTGTACCTTTATTTCTGAGAGTGTATTCAAGTCTTCAGAAACCATATGATAGTTTAAGTGAGGAACAGACCCAAATATTGTCAAATCTCATTCAAAATGGTGCACCGTTCTGGCAAAGACTGATGAAGATTCCTCCTTGTTTTTGTTCCACGGAAAAAATAACAGCTTACGGGTTTGGAACGACATGAGAGTGAGTAAATAATGACAGATTTTCATTTCTGGGTGAGCTATTGCTTTAATTCCATTACATTTGTCCAAATATTTTCATTAGTTCCTGCTTCACTTTTGGCATATTGGAGCGTGGGCTTTTTTTTAAGGCTCATATGTGCTCAGTTTTAAGTTTGCATAATGTTTGCCATGCTCTTGGAGCATCTCCAGTTCCTCTCCTGTCAGAGCGGACGCTGTGTTTACTAGAATACTGTAGAAAGCAAACAGGAAACCGTTCTTGGCTCTAAATGTGATTAAGCTATTTACATACCATGGCCTTTTATACTAGTCTGCTTTGTCTCGGTCTCCATATTGTTATAAGAAGAAAGGTCACCCACTTTGTGTGCGAGTCTTTAAATGTGGCTCATGAGGAAGGACCCTCAAAAACAATTTTTATAAATCTAAAAATGATGTTGTGTATAAACACATAGTCTATTTCAGGATCCTTGTGGGGTTTCTTTTGCATTGTCTCATTTTTATTTTATTTTTTATGACAATTAAACAAGATATCATAATGCAAAACATCTTAATGGTGTTAAAAAGACAATTCATTTTCTTTTAATTTGCAAAACATAAATATTTGGCAAAACATAACCACCCTCTCACTGTGTTGCCTCCTATTTATTTTAGTGCTGTCAAACGATTGATTTCATCCATAATAAAAGTTTTTTTGTTTACATAATATGTTTGCGTACATTTATTATGTATATAAAAATACAAACACATCCATGTATACATCTAAGAATAATTTGATGTTTACATATTAAATATGAATAATATAAAATGTATAAAAGTATATATTTGTGCTTATTTATATATACATCATAAATCTACACAGTACACATACATATATACATAATGTAAACAAAAACTTTTTTGGTATGCAATTAATCATTTCACAGCAATATATATATATATATATATATATATTTAAATTTAATTGTGGGTGTATATATATGTGTCAAAGATATCATCTTAATGGTTATAAAAATAACAAATATTTTCTTTTCATTTGCAAAAAATAAAATTCTGCAAAACACAACTTTTCTCTTTTGCTTTTAGAGTAAAACATAACCCAACATGTTCCTGACAGCTTTCACAAGATTGATCATCTCTTTGTGGTGGTGTGTGATAGTGTTCATTTTTGAGGTCGCTGTCGTAAACATCACTGAGCTATAAAAGCCCTGCTGTGGTCCTGAGAGAAGAGGCTACAATCACACCCAAACACATCTTTGAGGATGCTGTTGTGCAGATGTTGACTGGGGTCGTTTTATTTATCATCCCCTCAGATCCGCGGCAGGCGCAGTCCTCTCCGCCCTGGTCCTACGAGCAGCCCTACACTCCTTACCTGAGCCAAATGACGTCTCCCTCCATCCACTCCACCACCCCCCTGTCCTCCACCCGCGCCACAGGCCTGCCCTCCATCAGCGACGTGCCAAGACGCCTCTCAGGTGAACTAACACCTCACAGAAACACAAACCACAGACAAGAGCTCTATTATCACAAATGCTACAGCAATGAGACTAAGATGATGTCTCAGATTTGCCTCTCAACAAGTTCTCCCAAAATCAATGATCATAATTTATTCTCGTGATGCTGAAAGCTGAAATTCCTTCACCATTGCTCCAGTTTTCAGGGTCACATGATCCATCAAAAATTATTATAAAATGCTGCCCATTTGCAATTATCAGTTATTATTAGAACTCAGTTATTAAAAATGGTTCTTATTATTACTAATGCTGAAAACAGCTTATTATATTTCGATAATTTGATAACATCGATAAAAATCCTAATCCTTTAATCCTATACCAAACTTATTCGTCTTTACTGTATTCTTGATCAAACAAATGCAGTCTTGGTGAGCATAAGAGACCTCTTTTAAAAAATAAAATAACATTTTTATATAAATTTCCTATATTTTCTTTTTCTTTAATTTTATGATTTTCCAGTCAAAACTGAAATCTAAATTCAAGCTGAAATCAACACTTTTCAGTCTGGTCAGCAACCATTTGTCATACAGAGACTGATTTTAATTACCCAATCAATTACAGATCAATAAAATCAAGCCCCACTCTACTGTTTATGCATTGAACATCTCGTTTTCTTCTGACAGATGTGGGATTACAAAAGTAAAGTGACTTTTTTTCCACTTATTGACTCACAAAGAGCTATAAAAGAGCCACCTCTGAGCAATAAAATTCTCCTCTGACCCATATCGCTTTCTCTGCCAACCACTCATTTCTGAAATGTGGGAAATGGAGTCTCTCAATGTGTCTGTATTTACTTTCTTAGCTGATCGTGTTAGCCGTGAACATTTGTCCAAACACTCATTCGCTTCTTTCCCTGCTGAAGTCGAATCAAAGCATTTTTCCAGCGTTAACTTTCTGCTTTGTAAGCGTTTGTTACGTCGCCCGTGGGCAAATGTCTTCCAAGCAATAGCACCTTTAAAAATAGAGAGCATTTGAAAGAATATCTCCTCTAACCCCCGTCCTTCCCGATGGAGGCTTTGAACTCAACTCTCTTTTGAAATGCCTTGAAAAGGAACAATAAAACAGACTAGAGTTTCTGACTCACGGACCTCAAAAGGTAAACGGGTAGTTGGTACATAACAGGTCTATTGGATTTTATAATAGAATTTATTTGAATGCTGGGAAAGTCTATGTCATAACTTGTAACTGATTACTCTCTCTTTTATGTTATTTAGATACATTTTATTGTATTTTCGTTTTTATTTCAAATGATCATGCATTGTAAATTTCTAAAATATTACAAATAATAATTCACTTCTTTATATATATATATATATATATATATATATATATAGAGCATTTATTTAATATAATATATATATTATACAAATATATTTTAAATATTGATAATATATTATATATATATTTTTAATATGTTTTATTTATACTACTTCATTTTTATTTTTGTTCTAAATATATATATATATATATATATATAGCATTTTTGCAAAAATTAGTATATAGTAAAAAAGTATATTACAGAGAAAATAAATACATAGTTGCATGCACAACCTATATATATATATATATATATATATATATATATATATATAAACACACATGCACTGCGTACAATTTATGCATTATTATTATTATTATATATTCCATGCATCTTTTTTTATTTTTCATCCACACTAGATCATTTTAAATGGCCTCTTGTGTGACAAATGCATTTTTAAAACATGCAAAAATTTCACGTAGCATTTAAATTCACATGCGTTCATAACCGCATGTGAATTTAATACTTCACATGGTTGCATAAACAATAATTACAAAAGAATGTTGTTTGAAATAGTTTTAAATAAAAATAGTTCTTGATGGGCTTTCCAAAAGCAATTCTCATCAACTACCCAAAAGCTCTCGGGTCCAAGAGCTTGCTGTGACTGTGCCTTTATTAATAAACAGGCACCAGATTACGTTTTCTTTAATACACCTGTTTGACTCTCCGCCAGGTTGGTTTTTGAACTTTTTTTTTTCTTTCTCTTGGCTCCCCACCCTAACTGTTTTCTTTGAGCCTGGAGCGAATGTGAAAGTTTAAATGACTTCTTGGTGTGGCTGCTTTTTGAACCCCGGCCAGCTGCCTCGTTGGGTTTGATTAGTTTAGATTTCACCCGGCTTTCATCTTGGGGATGTCAGCCTTTGTTCTTTCCTCAAAGAGACACACGCACCTCTTGGTCCTAACGCCCCCTATTCTTCCTCGGAGCGCTGCTGAATGGCTCGGCCTCGAGAAGACACGTCCCGAACACATCTCGCCCTCTGCAGCTGCCTGCGTGGCTATTCTTCTCAAGCTTGGGCTCGTGTTACACCTTTCAGCCACGGACCTGGTGACTGATAACAACACAGATGAAGGCATGCATAATATTACACAGAGAACGAAGAATTATCAGAGTGGGATCACAGGACACTGGAGGACCACTGGAGGATTTTAAAGCAGGAGGCTGGTTTAAAGCATGTTTGGTGGACTCATTGATCGTACTTTGATATATGCAATAACACGGTACTTTTATATATACTGTAATGTGTTATGGTATTCGTAAAAAAATACCATGTTTTAAATTATAAATATATATTGGCTCATCAAGGCTTCATTTATTTGATCAAAAATACTGTAAAATATAGTAAAATACTGTGAATTAACAATAACATCTGATGCCATGCTGAATTTTCAGGATCAATACTCCAGTCTTCAGTGTCATGAGATCCTTCAGAAATCAATTTCATTTGCTTCTCAAGAAATATTTCTGATGCTCTAATGCTCTCTTAAAGTAAGCAGGGAACCCTAAAGTAACCCGAGGTCAAAGGTCACAAGATCACACTGATGACAGGCCACAGCTTGAGCCATCGTGCTCCTCTTGGTTTCTAGCCTTGAGCTTCAGCTACTAGACCACATCATCCCTGTAATACAAAGTGATTGATGTTGTATTAAGTTTAGCCAAAAAAGGGTCTGGCAAGAGCGGATAGCATAATGGGTTCATTCTCGTGGATGTCTGCAGTGAGGAGCGATGTTTAATGCTGATTGAAGGTTGTATATGTGAATTTCTGTCATTGTTTTGGAAATGTGACTTGGGTCTCCTCTCTTCTGAACTGTCTCCCTGTAGTGTCTTTTTTGTTTGGTTTGAAATGTCAAGAGTTGATAATGTGGAGAGACAATCTGCTCATAATTGGCCACACATGTTCTGTAAAGTTTGCCGAACTGTCAGTCATAAAGCGGTGCTCATGGACGACACGCTACTGACGGGAAATATCAACATAAAGAAGAAGTACTTTACCTCAGCAGCAGGGTGAGAGGAAGGATAAGATGTGATTAGATCAGAGACTTTGTTTGAAGTGAAGAAAAGAAAAGGAGAAATGGACATAGAAATAGGGAAGGAAAAGATACTTGGTTTATTTGAAGTCAAGAAAAAAGGGAAAGGAATTGAAAAATAGGTAGAAAAGAGCAAATTAAATCTGAAGTAAAAGAAATGTGGGAAATAGGAATCGGAAATACAGAAACACATTCCGGTTTGCTTAAAGTAAAGAAAAGGGGGAACGCCAATGAAAAAGGGAAATTATGCAGCATTAAAAAGTAAAATGGGAAGGAAGAGACTTCAGTTTGTTTGAAGTGAAGGCAAGAAAAGGGTAAAATAACCTGATAAAAGTTAGAAAAGGAAATGGAAAGGAGTTTTAGTTTGTCTGAAGTAAAGGAAAGAAAAAGGGAAATTATCAGGAAAGGAAAAAAGTTTTAGTTAAATGGGAAAAGGAAAGACAAGGAGAATTATTTTGGTTGGTTTGTAGAAATTGGACCAGAAAATGGAAACAGAAAGAGAAAAAATGGCTTCGTCGAAGTTACGTAATGGCAAAGGAAATAGGAAATAGTACGTAGAAATCAGTCTATAGATTTAAAGCAAAAAAATGGACATGGAAAAGGTAAGGAAAGTGGAAAGGAATAGAGTTTGGGTTTGTGTGAACCAAAAAAAAGGGATTGGGAAAGGAAAAGGGAGTAGAGAAGAAAGAAAAGAAACTTTACGTAAAGAAAATAAAATGAATAACTGACATGGGAACGGTCCTGAAAGGGGAAATAGAAAGGTTTTTTTGTGAAAGAAAGAAAAGGTAAAGAAAGGGGAAAAGAAAAGAAAAGAAAAAAGGAGGAGAGGCGTTTGGGATTGTTTGTTTATAGCCTTTAATTTAGCAGGCGGCTGCATTTGAAAAGCAGATCATGATGAATACAGAGTGCAAAAATAGACAGATGTGGAGATGATAAGACGTTCCTCTGGGATCCTCTCTCCTGGGGTTCTGGGAGTCACAGCCCATTAGTGGTTTATAATTTAAAAACATCTTGTGGTTCTAAGAGAGAAGATCGGCCCTTCTCTTTGGCTAATCGCAGACATGCCACCACATCTGAGACTGCTCATTATGCATCCTGTGGAAACTGTTTTTTCCTCTAAGCGTTTCCATGTGCGCTCCCAGTTTATTCCGACATTTCTCTTTGATATTCATATAAATGCAAGGATGCGTGTGTTTGTGCATGAAAGCGTGAACGCACACAAAGCGTTCGCACACAAACCCCTGGACAACCTTCTGCAAACGCCGCTCAAAAAACAAACAGCCAGAAGCCAGATCTTTCTGCAGCACGTCAAGCGCCTTTTGACAATTCATTTACATATTGATCTTTCATGGCCCGGTGACATTTTTGCAGCATTAGTCTTCATCTTGACCTTGGATAAACCCAAGTATTGTGTAATTCAGGTTGCAAATAAACATTTAATTCAAGTTTATGTTTTGCTAGAGTAATTAAACCGCTGACATGCCAGATGAGCCAGTTTCTGTTGTCGTCGGTTAATATTTATTCCAGTTTCCTTGACTAAAATTCTGAGCTAGTAAAGGCGCTTCTGGATCACTGCGCAACAATATGAAGTGTTTTCTTGCACTTTGAAGTGTCGCACTCCTATACTACTCGTATAATAACAAAGACAAAACTGTTTTCATTCTAATCAAATTGTTTGGAAGAGCCTCTTCATATTTACTTCTATTATTTTTCACTATTTGGAAGAGAAATGCCAATAAAGTTCTCTCTCGGGTTATAAAGGGGAGTCTTGTGTTGATATGCTAGTTAGTTTAAGCTTTATGCAAATTAAGTTTGACAGCGCCCTCTTCTGTCTGATTTAACAATGTTCCTTTATTAATTAATGTGGCTGAAGCTACTTTAAAACTCAAGCTACTCGTAATTTAAATTAGTCACAGTCAAAAGTCATTATTTTTATATCCAGAGCATGTTTCTAGGACAAAACAACGCAGGGTGTCATAGGAGAGCTAATAAATAAAACATTCAACATTTTTTTGTATTTTTTGTAGCCAAAAATAAATATACAATTATTTTCCCGTGATTTACTAAATGTACCAAAAAAATTACATTTACTAAAAATGCCATTCAGTGTAATCTTGTCAGGCATATTTACAACAAAAATCAATTTATGACACATTAAAAAACCTCAAATACTAATTAGTTGTAATTAACTTTTTTTTACATTTGCCACTATTCTAGGTTTTGCCCATTTGTCAGTGAAATATTTCTACTAATTTAAAATGTAATATGCTAGTATATATTCTTTAAAATATTTTAATATGTACAAGTCAGAATAAGCATGCTGATGGAATTTACATAAATATTGTGTTCCACTGAATGACAATGTAACATTATTTCAACCAACAAAAAATTATATTTTATTCTCCAAATCCAAAGACATATTTCAAAACCTTAAAAGTTTATGCTTTTAATGCGCTTTCTAGGGACATAAAATCACTTAAAATCTTAATGTCTTTGCCCCATGCACAAAATGCCATTTTCACTGTAGTGCACACTCTCAGAAATACCTTTTCAGAAGGTACATGTTTGTACCTAAAGGACCTTAAAGGTACATATTAGTACTTAAATTGTACATATTTAAATCTAAAAGGTACAAAAATGTACTTTTTGAAAAGGTACCGCCCAAGTGACAGCTTTTGTACCTTTATTTCTGAGAGTGCACCCAGATGTTTGGACCCCACACGTTAAAAATATTATCTTGAATTAAATATCACTTTCTCTCCACCAGGTACGTCGGATCTCAGTCCATTCTCAGCTGACCCACGGCAGTTTGAACGTCAATTTCCTGGTCTGTCCTCCCTCACAGATTCCCGCTTCCCCAGTCCCAGAATGCACTATCCCGCGACCTTCACGTACACCCCTACGCCGGTCACCTCGGGCATGTCTCTGGGCATGTCCACCACCACCCACTACCACACCTACCTGCCTCCACCGTACCCCGGATCCACCCAGAACCAAAACGGGCCCTTCCAGACCAGCAGCACGCCGTACCTCTACTACGGCGCCTCGTCCGGGTCTTACCAGTTCTCAATGGTGCCAGGCGGAGATCGATCCCCCTCCAGGATGCTGCCGCCTTGCACTAGCGCATCCACCGGCAGCACCCTCATCAACCCTAACCTGCCCAATCAGACGGATGGAGGCGAGGCGGACGGAAGCCACAGCAGCTCACCAACTGTTCTCAACTCCAGCGGCAGGATGGACGAGTCCGTCTGGAGACCCTATTGAGACGGTCTGGTCGAACGAGACCTCAACACAGCACTGTTAGCCTTAAAGACAAAGAGCGAGAGATAATTGCATGAAAGAATCATCAGATCTGAAGCACAAACTCATAGGTACTTATTGGTACAATATTGAATGGTTGCAGTGTATTTTTACAACTACACTGATGTTTTTAATTCTAGAAATAAAACAGATGGCCCTTACAGGGAATGAATTTTGCTAAAGTGTAAAATTGCATTTACGGCATTATGGTGCAATCATATTAGCAATGTTTAAAGTGCTCCTATTATGGGTTATGAGAGGTTCATATTTTGGTTTTGGGAGTCCCAAACAACAGCTTGACATGCATGCAGGGTCAAAAAACACTTTAATTTTCTTATCATTTACATTCATTTTTACCTTATTTATTCAACGACTCCCAAACGATTCATTCAACGATTCATTTGGCCAAACCCCATTACCTTGGTCTGAAAATGTGCCCCTTTAAAGTGCCCCTATTATATATTTTTTTAAATTAGCATTCACGCAGTGTGTGAATGAAAACATCCTGCAAAGTTTAAAAGTGCACCGTGTATAAAGTTACTGTCTCTTAAAAAAAGAGTTAGCATATTGTTGGTGTTGGTGTTTTTGCATTGGTCTGAATGAAAATGTACATTCATTCTTCACCACTAGGTGCCGCTTTTGAAGCATTAAAAGCTCACAAACACTGCTTTAAATGAAATCAATGGAGAGGTTTGGAAAAATGAATCACTGAATGAATCATTTAATCACTAACCAAGTAAGGTAAAAATAAATGCATAAAATAAAATTAAAGTGTTATTTTGACCTTACATGGATGTCAACCTGTTGTTTGGAACTCCCAAAACCAAAATATAAACTTTTATAAACCATAATAGGGGCACTTATTAAATATGAACGCACCTTTGGTCTAATTGATCTGACATTCCACTTCATCAGTGACATAACATATAATGCAAGTCACTGAAATTAAAGGAATAGTTCAACCAAAAATGAAAAATGTTGCTTCAAACAAACGACTTTATTCCTTCTGCAAAACAGAAAAGGAGATGTTTAGCTCAATGCTGATGCTGCACAATACTGTCACGGTCATGCTTTTAAACTCCAAAAAGCACCAACAAAGTGGACCGTATGACTTCTGAGCTCATTCAATAGCTTTGTGCAAAGAACAGACCTACATTTAAGAGTAAACAATGCCAGAACATATTTTTAGATGAACTATTCCTTTTTCTGTCCTCGAGTAAACTTTCATTGCAATAGGAATGCATCCACACTATTGGCGTAGAATATTTTTTATACTAACTCGGTATAATTTAGCATTTCTTAACACTGAAAGCAGTTGTTTTTGTGTTTTTTTTTATTTATGCGTGCTAGAAGTCAGCTATTTGAAACAGTACTGACTAATTCCCTCTGATTATTTTAATTTATGTATGAAATGGTAGCAAACGGTACTGATCCGAGAAGCAATATAAGCCATATAAACTTTAAATTATGCAATGTGTTTAGAGGGACAAAATTTAAGACGTTTTGAATATTATTTTGGGAACATCTATTAATAACTTAATGAAATATTTACTCGTTTTGTAATTTAAATGTTTTGTTATTATTATTATTATTATTGTTATTGTAAAGCAACCAAAAAGAAAATCCAATGATTTGTAAGCAATGAAGGAAGGACATTTCATTGTAAGACTATATCCACAGTTAAACGTTTGTGGATTTTTCTTGTTTTTCTCCGAATAACTTCTCAGTCAGAAATGTTACACATTAAGCATTAAGAGTACATCTTTAACAAAAACAATCAACAAATGTACTAAGACATGTCATGAGAGTTGACGTGCTACACTCTTCACTTGTTTGATTTTGGGATCCAATGTTTATGTAGTTAATTTATTTTAGATTGATTTTTTATTTAATGTTTTTCGGTGACTACAAGAACGACCAAACTCTTGCAGCAGTGGCCTAAACCTTTGCCTCTTCGGATACAGACATGATCAAATTTTACGCATGCACTTGCAATAAAAAACAACCAGTTTCCATCTCTTGTGCAGATATGAAACCAATACAATCACCAGCCTTCTGTTTTATAACTGGATGGTTAACTGCACTTTGTAGGTTAGTTAAACACTATGCAAACTGTACTACAACAATCAAACTCAGAAATGTCTCTTTGCTGTGTGCTAATGTTCTTGAGGTACAATATAATCAAGTACTTGCATGTTAGATCTTTGGGCTGCAAGACATTTTACTGAATGGACAATCAAATTAAGTAGCCTAAATTACACAACGCAAAAGTTTATCATCTCCATTTCTAGAATTTATTTATTGGTCAGCAATCCACATTGAGTTGGGATGAAATCATCACTGACAAGAGAACTGCAAATATGTTATCAATTTTGAAACAATTATATTTGTAATAACGCGATTTTCTTTACACTTTGTAGTTGGCATCTTTGAAGAATAATTGTTTTTGGATTCGACAACAAGTGGTACTTGATAGAATGTTTGTCCAACTGTAAGTTAATAGGCTGCTGGCAGCGCCCTTCTGAAACAAATGTCACTTGTCTTTTTATTTCTATTTTTGTTTAGAACAAAGCACTTCTTTTAAAGGGAAATGAAGCCTAAATGGCAAAAACAAAAACACAAATGAATGTCCCGGTTATATTTGACTCAAGAAGTCACATTTAGCATGAAGAAAAGTCATTATTAATTAATTTAAAACAAATTCTCCAATATAGAAAAAGTACTTAAAATTCAAAATGATAGAGAAACAATAATGATAATATTTTATTTTGGTCACAATAACAAACTAAATTTAGTTTACTGGCACATAAATGCTTTTTAATACAAATAAATATGCATTTTATTTCAATAGAAAATTCTGAACAAATACCAAACATGGTCCTAAGCTTCATGCAAAATATAATATCATGTTTAATTTTGTGTGATGAAATATAACCTGAACAAGCTCAGTTTGGAGAAAATCACCCAAAATGAACTGCATCTCTATTTGAAATCAAAGGCCATGCCAGAAACAACTAATTTGGGCTTAAAACAAGCCTGTATGTGTGTACCACCCTGCTCATTTCTTCTGTACAGTATTAAACTGCATTTCCTTGAGTCCGGTAACAATAACTACACGTACACTGCTGTTCTTAACTGCCCCACTATTTGATTGATTTCTTTTACCGTGGTGTCTTCTGGTAGCAAGGAGAGCGTTTATGTTTACAGAATGTTTACAAAAAGCTGCAAGCAGGTAACTGCAAATGTAAAGAACCTCTGCACTGTTAACTTTGTATGAATCCGTGTTTAATTGCTTCAATATGCCTGATAACACAAGAACAACATTGGTCTTAATCCAACGTGTCACAGGGCCAAATATTTATATGCTTCTGGGCTATGGACTATGTTTTTCTTTTACCCTTTTATATGTAGTACCCTTGCAAGAGTCGGTTTTATGGGTCAATAGCAGAGATTCCTTCCGTGAGACTATTTATCTTTATTCTATACATTAAGAAAAAGCATTGAGATTTCATTTACATACAGAGAGTTTTGGGCTTCTCCTTATTAGCGAATTTCATTTACATTGCAAGTATGCCAGGTCAAAGTAACACATGAAGAAAACCAAATGCTTCCGAGACATCCCTTGCGCTCCATTGTCGTTTCTATACTGTTAACTAAAGTGTTTCGTATTTGAAACCCTGCAAGTCCTGCTATCGAAATATGCATCATTTTGATTGAACGCAATCATTGGTTTGTAAACAACGGGAGAGCGCATTATCTCATTTGTGTCGAGCATTACTTCCTTGCACATACTGTACAGATGTTTCAGTTTCGACAATCTTTCGTCCTGTTTCATCCATAAAGTTTGTGAAACTTTAACCTGTTTGTATGGGACTAACAATCCAGTAAAAAAAATTGTGAGATTTTTGAGCATTTCTGATGATTGTATCATTTGTCTTTGAGAATAAAAATGGCTTTTTGTTATAACTCACTGTTTTCTTTTTTTTTCTCCATTTCATTAATTGGGAAAATATAATGACTACCTTGACCACATCAGTCAGATAAATGTGCAATCTTGACATCCCTTAAATGGATAGTGAAAATTTGTTGTTTATCTGTACTCCCAGGACATCCAAGATGTAGGTGACTCAATATTTTTTGGATGAAGATTTTTAACTCAAATTGTTGCAGTCTATCAGTCATATAATGCCAGTCAATGGGCAAACAATCTTTGAGAGAAAAACAAAACAAAGCATGCGCAGACAAAATCCAAATGAAACCCATGCGGCTTGTGGCGATACACTGACGTCATAAGACATGAAATGATTGGTTTGTGCAAGAAAATAAACAGTATTTATACATCATAAAGGTACAAAAGCTGTCACTGGGCTGGTACCTTTTCAAAAGACACACTTTTGTACCTATTAGGTTCAAATATGTACACTTTTAAGTACTAATATGTTCCTTTAAGACATATAACATATACTTGTACCGCCCCAGTGACAGCTTTTGTACCTTTATTTCTGAGAGTGTATAATTTTTTTACCTCTGATACACCACAATGTCAGACTCATTCTCAACATCCGGGGTATTGTGGTGTATCAAAGGTTAAAAAAAATGAAGAAACAAAGTCAAATTTGCATATATGGGTGAACTATCCCTTTAAGGAAGGAACAGATTCAAATGAGTTTTTAATGATTTTGTGAAGATCAACATATGAATTAGTCTTTTTCTAATTGCACTATGCAACAAATATTAAACAAGCATATACAGTATATAACTGGAAATTTACTTTCAACCCCTTTTCAAAACTAAAAAGTCATGCAATCGTGATTGACTTCATTAAAAACACCTCAAGAGCAGGTGCTTCCTACAAAACGTGAACTCGTGTTGGGAGCACCAAGGGGAGCAAGAAAAACTACTTCACTGCTGTTTCACTGAGCTCTACTTAAATAACAACCTCAGGCGCTGCTGCTTTGACAGTCTGTATTATATATATGGCTGCGCTGGAAAACTCCCATGACCAACAAAGAGAACTAATCATCAAGGAAGTACTTCATTAAACGTCTGTATCTGAGTCACGGTTACTAAAACACGTCCACAATCTGTTACATTAAAAATGTCATTTAAAAATGCTGTTAAGCAGCTAATAAATAAGCTGAACTGAGCTGAACTCAACTTAACTGAGCTCAACCTTACTGAACTGAACAGAAGACACTGAGCTAAGCTAAGTTCAGTTCGAGACAAATGAACTTAGTGTTGAACTGAACTGAGCTTAGCTGAATTACAATGAATGGACTCAAACTGAAATGATCTTAAATTAAATAGAATGTAAAGACAAACTGAAAAAAATCCACTACAATAAAAATGACATTTAGCCATCAGCAGTTTTGTCGAACAGAAATGACAACTAACTAAACTCAACCATATTTGAACTAAACTGAACAGAAGAGACTAAACTAAGCTCAATTAAAATAAAGGCAGCTGAACTTCACATTTAACATAGCTGGAAATACTAAGAAACATAGAAATTACATTTGAACTGAATTGACACCAAACTGAAGTAAATGGAACTGAATTTAACTGAACTGAAACGAATGAACTGAGATGACACTAAAATTTAACTGAACTTAGATGAACAGAATCGTACGGTGACTTATGTCGTGGCCTCGAGATGCTATGGTGAGGGAACGAGAAAAATATGCCTGATGATAAATAAGCATGTTGTGTTTTCATTTGCAAATAAAAATGCGTGAATGATTAACTCCTCCACGAAAAAGATGATCCAACGGCTGCACTAGCCATTTGACTCTATTAATAATGATTAATTTGCAGAAATAAAATGAAATATATTTAATTCAAAGCTTTAAACTGCATTATGTGAATTTAATAATAATAATGATGTTGTTGTTGATGATGATGCTGATAATTATTACGAAGACGATGCGTTAATGGACATTTAATATTAATGTAATATTTATTTATCATAAACTTAATATAAATGGTGTTTAGCATCAAAGATGGATTCGGTATTATTCTATTTTGAATTAATATTAATTATTATAAGAATGATTGTATTATAAAACATATTTTATATTTTTTATGTTTTGTGAAAAGCGCTATATAAATTAAATAATGTATTGTTTTATTATATCAATTATTATATTGCATGCAATTTAGGCTAAACACCAATTATATTAAGTTTATTATAAATCCATAATGTCCATTAACGCACCGCCTTCGTAATAATTATCAGCATCATCATTAACATCAAAAACATTATTATTAACCTATGATATTTATTGCCTATAATCTTTTTACATAACGTTCTGACTTTTATTTGCTATGGGTTGCTATGGTCTCGCAGGTTTGTTTATGCAATAAACTTCTTATGTTGAGAGAGGGATGTTGTTACCTCGAAAAAATGATCTCGTGGCCACGACATAATATCACGTTCCCACGAGTTAATAAGTCATGGCCACGACAAAACTAAGTGAACTGAAGACATCTCCTCCTGGTCACCGTAGAATTGATCTGAAACATGCAATTAGTAGTTTAATTAACTGAATTGACACTAAAATTGAACTAAGCTAAAAAGAAATGAACAGATTTAAAATGTAAATCTGAACAGAAACAGAAATGAACAGAGCTAAACTGAAAACTAAAAACATCTGCCACATTTAGAAATGATGTCTGCTGAACCTGATAAACCTGAACCAACAATCTTGGACTGAATTCAATAAAGGAAATACCAAAATGAATTTAACCAAACTGAACTAAGCCAACCTGAAGTAAACAGTTCTGAAATGAACTAAACTGAACAACGTCGTCAGTAGTTTAAATGAACTGAATTGACACTAAAATTGATCTCAACTTTGCTGAACTGAAGTGAATTCAACTGAGCAGAAGCAAATTGAACTTAACATAGCTGAACAGACACGGAACATCTGTAGATTTGACTGTAGAAATGAGATCTGTTAAACTAAATTGATCTAAACTGAACAGAGCTAAAGTTGTACTGCCGCTGTCTGTCGGACTCCTGAGGGTTTTATGAGTTTGCGCTTCGTAATCTTTCCGAAGAATGAAAGATATAGCCGGTCTGCATTTTACATTACACTTCCCCGTCATACAGGCTGAAAATAAATAGGGCTTGCTGAACAGCTCTGATGAAAATCTGAGATAGAGAGCTTTACGGCCCTGGTTTACATTGTGCAACGGTACTTCGACTTCTTCGATTCAGTTTGTTGAATGGGCCTTATCTGTGCATATCTTGCCAGAATGTGTAGGCCCAAATCTCCATGAGATTTTATATGATTTCCTGTCACTTTTCCTGCCTCTTTTCTGAATTTCCACCGGAGACTCTCATAACACACACTTCAAGACAGACAAATGCTCCATTATGCAGCCGCGTGATGATTAATGCCCGTTAATGTGTCAGATGAAACGGATCGGTTAATGCTGTGAGCTGTTCAAACACATTGCCAACTGTTTGTCTAAACCTGCACTGAGGGTCTTTAAACGGCCCTATCAATGAACGCAAACATCCATAAGTTCAGCTTGGATCAATGTTTGGTTTGGATCACCTCAGCCAGGAAACGACTCAATGGGCTTATTTAGCGCTACTTAGAGCGAGTTCGACACTATTACATTGTTTTAAGACAAAACACGTGTGTTTCCTTTTGAAAATGAACATTGTGTTCAATGTTCTGTCATCTTTATCAGGGCTAATTGATAAAAGTTCTCCGATTCTGTTTTCATTCGTGGGTCGGCACGTTGCCTGACGGTTTTAAGTGAAAATAAACAAGTGCGACAAGAGAGAGAGCAAGAACTAATGATGGTCTTTCCGTATCAAAGAAAAGTGGGGTTGATAGTGCAAAAGCCAAAGACTGAGACCATCTAAGAATTAGGAACATCATCTCTGCCCTTTTTAAGACAAAACGCAGAGCGGCTGCTGATAAAAGGATCTTTTTGCCATGCTCAAAAAATCGGATGATTGCTAAAATGGGTAATTGTAAGATTAAAAAAAAAAATTCAGTGCTGTCAAATGATTAATCAGGATTAATCACATGCATAACATACGTTGTTTGTTTACACAATGTACATATGAGTACTGTGTATAATTATTGTGTATATATATAAATACACACACACATACAGTATGTTTTTATATTTACATGCATACACATTTACATCTTTATATTCTTTTACATCAATACAGAAATATATTTCATTTATAAATGTAACATATTTTTATTAAATATATACAAGCATGTGTTTTTATATATACAAAATAAATATACACAGTATACACAAATAAATTAGGTTAACAAAAATTTGTTATTTTGGATATGATTAATCATTTGACAGCACTAATATATATATATTATATAATTAAATATAAATTATTATATAAATATATATCATAAAAAAAATTTACTTAAAAATAAATAAATACATTTATTTTCTTGATTATTGTACTTTTGTCTATTGTTGTACAGTATGCCATATGAAATAAATGTCAGTCTTTGGTAAATAAATAAATATGTGTTTCAATTTCAATGCATTAGGTAAGATATAACAAAAGTTTATGAGATTTAAATTAAATCTCTAATTTAATTGCTAGGAAGTTTTCCTCAATTTCATTTAATTGAACATTTTTCTTTTTTTGAGTGCAAGAACCCAACAGAAGTCTTTTCTCTGAACACCTCAGTGTCTTTCCTTGAGGAAGACTGATTTACGCATCATTTCCTATCGTTCTCTCCGGGTGAAATAGGAGGCTTCTGGTTTCACAGCGTGTTTTGAGGGTCAGTCATTTCTCATACAGTTAAGCCCCTGGTTGCTCCAAATCACTTCACAAGCAATCAAATCTGCATAGTGCTGTCCCAGTTTGGCTGGAGGTGTGCCAAGGACAATGCCCCGACGCCTTTAACAGGGTGAAACCTGCGGGACATCTGAAAATAGAGACCCTTAGTGTCCCACGGCTGTCTGAAGGTTGCAGACGGGCTTGTCGGGCCTGATGATTTATGCTGGCAGCGCTCGTGAAGTATTTGCTGCCGCTGGGAGGTTTCCGTACAAATGAAGTGTGAAGCTCATGGGAGCACGGAGGCAGCGGGGCGCAATCCTTAAACACCTCCAGCGTGCCGGCAGTAAACGGGACACTTTGCAAGAGGAGGGTAGAAGTAATGCATAGAGGTGTTATCTAAAGCTGATCGCACCTGTAAGCTCACGATCCATCCTCTGCTGCAAAAACTTGACCGTGAAGTTGCCAAGTAGGACGTGTTCCTGGATCAGCGTCGTTTGTCCTTGATCAACATTCCTGTCAAACAAAAACTACATATAACCCATTTAACTCAAAGCCATTTTATCAGAGAAGAAAAATGAAAAGATACATGATGGAGTGCAATAAATAAGGAATATTTAGAGATGCTTCCAGTCAAAGGTTCGGTTTCACCAAGGCTGCATTTATTTGACTGAAACTACAGTAAAAACAGCAATATTGTTGGTATCATTATTACAATTTAAAATAACTGGTTTCTATTTTCATATTTTAGAATATATAAAGTTTAAAAGTAGTTTTTTTTAAACAGGTTAATATTTATTTGGAATGTTTTTGACATACATTTTTCAGGATACTTTGATTATATATAAAATATTAAAATCTGAATGAAATTCTAAAGAACAGAATGTATTTGCTTACTGTCACTTTTGATCAGCTTAATGCATCCTTGTTAAATAAAACTACACATTTTTAGTAGTTTAAACTATTCTTAATTTAAAACAAAAAAATTATATTGAATGTCCAAAAACTGTCACATGCACTGTACATAAAATAGTAAACATTGTTTTAAATATTTCAAAATTAATATATTGTAGTACCTTAAAAGGCTCCTGAAGTTTTTGTTTTGCTTATCTCAGATTTTAAAGTTACAGAAATATATACAAAATACAAAAACTATGAAAACCAAACAAAAAGAAAGATACAATAATTAAAATTACACAAAACATGTTACATAAACATGGCCAAAATTCTGACACATTTTCTGGTAAAATCTTAAGTTTACTGCATAAAAACCAAAACCACTTGATCAGCTCTTGTTTTAAAAGAAATTAAAGTCTTTTGGATATTTTTAATGTACATATTAGTGCCTTTTGGTACTAATTTGTCCATTTAAAATATAGAGGTCTTGCCTCAGTTTTTCTTAAGGTAATTTATATATGCAGAATTTAAAATCCAGAGAATGTGCAAAACTGTCTGAAAGACCTCAAATGCATCATCACCTCACTGCCAGTCCTGTTTCAAGGTCATGTCTGTGCCGAACCCTGGGCAAATTTTAAGAAACACTGCCCTCCTGTGGGTGTTTCCAACTCCATTCATGAAACCCAAGCTGGTGCTGCAACAAAAACACAAAATAAACATCAATGAATACAAATTAAAACTCTTCTTAGCATCAGTTTCACAGCATGTTGCAACATTACAATTATCAGCTACTTAATGAAATATTTAACTAACTAAAACATGCTTGTGCACAACAGTATGGAAGCTCGAAAGAACACAATACTGACATACAACAAGGATGTCTTCTTTGTTGGCCAGACTGCAGTAAATATATTTTGATGGAAACTATGGATACACCGTGGTAAGCTTGGGATTCCCTCTAGCTAAGGAGAGGCGAGGATGGATAGAGGAGGTGAGGAGGAGATATGTGAGCAAGGAGCCAAAGATCAGTCATATGGTCTCCATAAATATGAGTCAGAGACGGTGGACGGCAGCCCTTAGAAACCATGAAAAAGCTATTTTCTGATGCACAAGCAGAAATCTTAATCCGAGTCTGATTATGCATGTCTCAGTCTCTATGGTGGTTTCGAAGTTAGTAATTAGGTGAATGAAGTCAATTTTTCATTTAATGTGTTGAATGTGAAACATCTAAATTGGGGGGAAATGTTAGATTTAATATCTTAATTACTTCCCTGAAAAAAATCTGCAACAAAAGGTCAACAGAGAGCGATATAAAGCAAACAAAACAAAATTATTACATTTTCTTTAGACATATAGATAGATATGCGGTTCATTTTTATTTATTTTTTAATAAAACATAGTGGACAAGTAATTATCAGTCAGTTAAAAACATGAAATTGTACTAGTACTGCTTTTGATATCCTGGCCACACTAAACGTAAGAACATGCAGCAAAGCTTTAATCATTATTTTCGAGCCCTGCACGACATGTGCTCTAGTTTCAGGAAAACTGTGTGAAACAGAAGTGAGGCTCTGTTCTGACACCTCGCTGGAAGCCGCCGAGTGCCAAAGCCTAAACAAACACACGTGTGTGAGAGTGACATTGTTCCACCCCATCACTCTCACCCTCTCTATCTTCCCAGCATGCAGCGGGGCCTGACACCGCTGGAACCGAACGCACAGAGCAGGACGGCTCATATTATGACCGCAGAAGGGTCATTCGGCGCTCTGCAGAGCGATACGGTGACTTACTGCCAGTAGGTAGCAGCTGTTTACACTGAACGAGGGTTTGTTCTCACGGTGCTTTTGGGGTTTAGCTTCAAAATATGATGTGGAGGTGTTAAAATGACATCACAAGCTTTTTGATGAAACATTTGGTTTTACATATTAAATTAGATAAACAGTTCATCTATAAATGAATACTGTCATCACTTACTCACTCACAAGTTGATCCAAACCCATATGGTTTCTTCCCATAAATGATAAAAGTATAGAGTGCCTAGAAGTTGCAACACTACAAAAAGGACATGAAAAGTGAATTTAACTTATACTTCAGTCTATTCCTCATACAAAGTGTATTTTTTTGGGCCTTTTTGAAGTTTTATTGCCCATGTTCACTGTGTTCAAGAGTTTTTAAGAATATTATGAATTCGATTTTTATTATATTTGTTCCCTTTAAAAAGTGATTTATTTGGTTTTACGGTTTTATACATTTCTATTACAGTTTTAGTTTGTTCATCAAGATACATCAAGATAAATTAAATGAAAATGATGCCTTGGCAATGGCATATTGTTATATTTTATTTCAATTAACATTTATTTTATTAACATAGTTTTAATAGCTTTACATTAAGTTAACTATAATAACCCTGATACAGAAAACAAAAGCTCCCCAAGCTTCCCCAAAAATATCTAGTTTTGCCTTCCTAGAAGTCTGGCCCGACATGAGGGTGAGTGAGTAATTTTTAATGCTGGGGTGAACTATTCCTTTAGGCTTTTCACTGAAGAAAAAAAAAAAAGGAAACATCATATTGTCATACAGATCTAAATGCTAAGATGGACAGATGGGGAACACATGAAAGCATAATGAACATATACAGCAAGATGGAAATTTTAAGTAGATAAAAGAGCGTATCCCGAAGTCCCAAAAGGCAAGTTGGCGATGGACAAAATAAAATATTCCTACCAAAGCAAACAATACCAAATGCTATTTCATACACTCTCAGCATGAAGACTTTTAATTTTCCACCATAAAATGTGAAACCTCTTGGATCTCTTCATGAGGTGCAGACAGACAGCACTGAAGTCTAAATCAAGATCTGACTGATGCATACCCACAATTACTCTGCTGTTTGAAACAGGGGCAAACTTCAACATTTGGTATCATTTAGAGCCCAGGCGATGTCACTGATGCACAACCGATCCACAGTCACAAATCCAACAAGATCTCAAAGGATATTACTGCGCAACGATGCTCGAATCCAACTCTGTGTGTTAACCTATAATTATAAGACTCGCGCAAATGCTTGTTTTGATAAAACGGTCAGAGTGAACTACAGGTTGCCCTGCCTTTACTGCCCTGAAATCCTCTGATGTCGGTGATCCGAGCCGAGCTGTGGAGGAATCGCATGCCTTTTGTGTGGTGCGTTGGCAGTGTTCGTGGAGTGGGCTCTGCTTCAGATTACCTTTGGGTTTTGAGCTTTGAAAACGCAATTGCCACTTCAGCATAAGTTAAATCAGGTGGGAAGTGAGTAGTGAAGTCAGCGGCTACCTCTGCTTTGACACCCTTCAAGAAAGGTAGAAGCATTCAGGAAAAGACTCATTTTCTCATACGTAATTGTCGGTTCCAGGACGTATAGCATGCTTTTTCCAGTCCTGTGATAGTATCATTCTCGCTTTCTTCCATCCAAACACAGTTACAGTATCTGTCAAAATAAAAGATACTGCAGTTATTGCAAATACTGTAAAATTATTTTTACATTTCCTGAAGCAAATGTGAGTGCAAAACTAACTTTTTTGACGCTAAAGTGGTTTTCAGCACGTTGCTATGTGGCTTCATACTGGCCCATGGCAAAAAAGACCACCTTAGCATCTCTAATATCGAGGTACTTATATGCGCAGTTCATCTTTTTAACATATTGGCCCTCTATCTAGGCTTGGGCCAAGTGCAAAAGCCCTTCAAGGTGCATTTAAGAAGCTATGCAAGATGCAACTCAGCCTAGATTAAATGCATATGGTATTTTAGGAAATGTACATAAAATTTACTCTGACCAAACAGAAATGCATTAAAATGCAAAGGTTTGGAATCCTCATAAACCACGAGTGAGCAGTGAAAGAAACGTATGGATGAAGCAACATTACAGCTTGGAAGTACATGTTTCTATCTGTATATAGCCAAGAGTAGATGAATAGGACGCCTTGTTCAACGGAATTCAATCAGCTAGGTTTCATGAATAAGTGAAAATAAGTCCATATTCTGATCATTCCTTCAATGCACAGAGGAAAAACAATTCAGATTTTCCAATAAATTCTGCTTGCATGTTGTGTAACTGGAGATTAATCACAGAGAAGGTTGTTCTGGAATAAAAAGAAGAATTTGCATCTGAAGACAGATGATTGCATGTGTCAGTGAGCCGGCTAGGTCTTCCATGCGCTTGAGGCTGCAGGACATTTCATCTAGAATGGTGCAAGACTTGCTGAAACGATCAAGGAAGGAGCCAAGTGCATGTTTGACCGGTCCTTTGCCCCACTGCCCACAAAAAGACTGCAGACATAAATGCAGATGGTTTGAATTTGCAGTGAAAGAAATGTGTTGGACTGCTCAGAGATGGTGAAAGGGCTTCCTCAACAGGAAGTAGGGTAATTAAAACCCATGAGGCCAAGCGGCCCTGAGCTACCAGAGGAAAACCTCTCCTGTTTCGGCCTGTGTTCCAATCTGATCTCTGTGCTCGTATAAAGCTGTATTATTCAGCTGCCAGCTAAACCTGACATACAGACGTCGCATGTGCTGGAAATCAGATGGAACGACAGCTTTTTTCACACATACTTGACAGTTTGATAGACGGTGACCATTTGGTTTTTGTGAAATATTATCTTAAGTGTCTCATATTGTATCCAGCTGAAGGTAGAGCTGCAGCTCAGCAGATGTTTGGCTGTAACCACTCAGATTCAAACAAATATGTTACCAATCGCAGCACCATTCAAGTAAAATTTAGGAATTGATCTATAGTCTGCTGAAACAAACAATTAAAGCAGCTTAATATGGTAGGCTGCTGTTCAGCTGGTTTATCTGGTCTGATGACAAAAGCCTAAAACGCCTCAAAAACCATCAAAGTAAACCAAGTTGACAGAAACCAGCCGTACACAATAGACTGGTTTTATATTTTGTTTGCTTGTTTGTTTGTTTTCTGGGAAAGGCATTGGTAAAGGTTCAATACAATAAACTTATAACACGGTGTGCCCTAAATTGCAACTAACCATTAAAGAAAAGGTATAAATAAAAACAAAAAGAAAGGATACAAATCTCAGGAGAGTCATTTAACTCCGCCCAGAAAACTAGTTCCTCTGCTACAGGGACGATTTTAACATCTATACATGATATAAATGTTTTATGGAAGAATATAAGTGTTTTAACAAAATCTCATCGGAGCTTTGCTAAGAGATGAGTCTCTTAGCTAATGTGTGCTAATGGACAAGATGAGGTGAGGTTTTTTCCAACGATTAAACACAAACGAAAAATGACAAGCTTTATGAAAAAATATATTTTATTAATAATAATTATAAGACGCAACATTGTTAATTTCAAATATATGAAATTCCAGACAGGACTAGAGATACCTGAGACCTAAACATGTGCCTATTTTTTTGATGGCTTAGAAACAATCATTATTTTTTATAAATACTATGTATAGATTTTGCAGGAGTATTATTATCTGCAGAATGAGGCTAATTTAAATATCGTAGCTTATTAATTTATCCACTAGGTGGGGCTGCGTGAATAAATAGAATTGTTCTCAAGCCAATTCTAAAGAAATAAATTTTTTTCCTCCTGTGGAGATTTACACACAGTAACCATTATAAACACTTGTGTTAAAATCCTACTTTTAGATAAAGCACAAAATTATATTATTATTTTACAGGCTAACAAAAATAATTTGTACAACATTAAACTTAAAAAAGTTTATGCTTAAAGAATTGGACTTTAAATGAGGAGAATCATCATATCCAACTCTGAAAAGCTGCAGAGAAACAGTGGCACAGTGTTTTTTACATAGCGACACTAATAGAGGAGTTTATGTCACTTACAGACAGTAAACATGATGGCAATAGTATGGGAAGTACACACAAGCATGACAGGAGTATTACCGGACTGAGTCAACGTCCTGAAGGCAAATTCTGCTCAATATCTGCTGAATGAAAATGAGACACTGACACCAAGAGAAAGGTCATCACTTTAGCAGGTTGCATTAGAGTCACTGATTAGCCCAGCCGCTTGGCCACGTCCTGATAGGCCAGTTCAATCTCTCTGTCTGCTGCACAGGTGTTGGTGAATTCATCCCGGGCATAAGCGTTCTGCAGGTACCTCCAAACTCCACTCAATTCTGATGGGATCTCAAAGTTACGGTACTTCTTAGAAACCACCTGAATGTGGAGACAAACCAGATGCTAGTTTATCATCCGAACCAATCCTCCTATGAGCGTTTTAATAAATGTTAAGTGGTTACATCTGCCTTATACATGTTTTAATTTAGCCATTAATTAGGATATAACACATTTTAATTCCAGATATGATGTGGATGATTACTTTTTCTATAGTTTAGGAATTTTATTTTTGAGAAAAGGCATTCTTATCATATCAGTGTCCATTTAATACATAGTGTGTTGAAATGCCCGGAAATATCTTTTTCCTTGGCAATAGAGGTAGGCATGTTCAAAAATGTGTGTGTCTCTGCTGAAATGCTGTAATTATAAACCACCTGAATGTGAGATGAAAAATAATGATGGGCCAAAACAACTGAATCTGCACATTTATAATCTAAACAAATCAGTATTTTAATACATTTTATGCCAGGGCATGTGTTTTATGTTCATCTGCAAATTGCAATTTGTCAAAAAGCAAAAATGTAAATCTAACATGCAAGGATTTATTGCAATTTGCTGTTTCATTTGTTTTAATTTATCCACTGATTTGCATGTAATACATTTTAAAAGCAGAGTTGATGTGGATGACGACATCTTTTTTTTCTACATCAATTTTTCTTTTTAATTTAGGTAATATTTCATATTTCAGGAATGGTTTTCTTCTCAAATCAGTGTCAAAAAACTGCACGATCCTGTTTCAACACCCCATAAAGTGACAACATGCCCCGCTGTTTTTTTTTTTTCCCTGCCCAGAAGTGGTGAAATTGTTCAAAATTTGTATCCTTGACAAAACTGACTTTCAAATGTAAACCTACCCTGAAAATGATTCACTGCAATTAAAGGGAATGTCTTTAAACATTTCAGGAATCAGGAACGTTTAAAAGACTTTAACCCAGATGATAAATTGAATGGAGTTCCTAAAATGTTAAAATATGCATATATATTGTCATGATTCTAATGTTATTTAAAAGTTACAAACACATTTTTTTATAATTAGAAGAAAAATAAACACTAAACATGCCAAAAGCAGTGAAAAGAAAGGTTTTAAATCAAGAAAAAAAGGCCTCAATCTTAGATTTAGGGGATACAGCGAGTGTCAAGTTGCTTCTATCCTTAATATTTCAAAGACACAGTTCACAAAAAATGAAACAAACGTGCATTGTTCTGTATTGGTGAGATGAACAGTTTTAAGAACAAAACCCAAAGAAAGTGATTTTTCTGCAGTGGTCTCTTATTTTTTTCCAGAGCTGTATATATATATATATATATATATTAAAAAAGCGTTGTAAGAACGTTCCCTGTTAGCTGGAAAGGTATGTCTGCGCAGAAACTGACTTTAAAAAGTAAATCCACCCTGAGAAACAGTCACTGCAATAAAAAGAACCATTTTGGAACATTGCAGCAATAAAAAAGGAACATTTTTGGAACATATCCTTTCAAGAATCGCCACTATTTTATCCTGCACTAAATGATCAATTACAGCAGCTCTCTGAGCGGTACGTCACCTTCACTACGTGCAGTTTGGGGAGGAGGTTGCAGTCTGCGAGCGTTAATTCATTGCCGTCCAAGTACTTGCGGTTGGAGCCCTTCTCCTCCCCTGTACTATCTGCATTAATCTCGTCCGGCAGAGGGGAGTTCAGGAAGTTGTCCAGTTTCTTCAGAGCTTTCAGTAGCCCATTCTCCAGACCTGCACAGCCAAAAATTTGATATGTGCTTGTGCTGAATGTTTTTATCTGAAGAAATACAGCAGCTTTAAGTCAAGACAATCCCTGTAAAGGCCTGACGGAATGTGAATGAGCTCTGGATAACATGTGGCTCCATATTTCGCCACTGACAGCGAAGCATCCATAAAGAGCTGTAGATATTCCTCCAACCTGTCTAATAAGTCATAGGGTAGACGTTAAACTCACTTGTGTTGGCTCCTGGATTTGTGTTCTTGATGTAGGCTGAAAACTTTGCGAAGATGTCATTTCCCGCCGTGTTGGACTCCTTGTTCTTCGCAGCCAGTTTTGGATACCTTTGGACGTGAACGAAAAATAATGCTGCTCACCTTACATAAACAATCAGTCCATCCTTGAACATCATGTCAACCTACTTGGGAGGCGCTAGCATCTCTTCCAAGAACTCCTCAATCTTGTTGACGTCTGTCCGCACCTCTCCATTGAAGGTAAGGAATGGTGGAGGAGTACCGGGTGCGAGATTATGAAGATCTGCTGGTTTCCTTGAGGAAAAATGGAAAACTTTCGATTTATTATTTTAATGCACATTCACATCTGAGTTTGATCATTACTAACACAGCCAATTAAAGCCAATGAAAATGCTTGATAAGCACAGGTTACTTTGCTTTATATGGGTGGGACATCTATCTATAGTAGTACTGTCAAACGATTAATTGCTACCAAAATAAAAGTTTTTGTTTGTATAATATATGTGTGTTTATTATGTGATAAATATACACACACATGTACATATATATTTTAGAAAAATGTATATATTAAATATATTTATATATAATACACATATAAAATAGACATGTAAATACATTTAAATATTCTAAATACATACCGGATATGTGTGTGTATTTAAATAATAACTATATACAGTACACACACACACACACACACACACACACATACAGTATTATGCAAATTAAAACTTTTGTTGAGGATGCGATTAATCCCAATTCATTTTTTGACTGCACGAAAGCTACAAGACCTTAAACAAAAGCCAGAAAATCCAGATCCATGTGGTTTCTAGCAGCAGTTTCAATGCCACAAGCTTACTTTAAGTACAATTGGTTACCTTTTCAGGTCGACAGTGGTGACATTAAACACGACTCCCTTCAGCCACAGGATCATAAAAAGCCTTTGAGAGAATGGACAGTTTCCAATACTTTCTCCATCACTGCCAGCCTGAAGAACAAACGGATAAATAAACTCATCATACAAGTACAATACCATGGGACCACCACAGTTTTTTGGTGTAGGCAAGGTCCTGAAAATATTATATAATATTTAATTTATTAATCAACTTATGTAAAGTACTTTACACTGATAGTAAATCAGCATATTAGACACTGAAGACTGGAATAATGGCTGTTGAAAAGAATAATCACAAGAATAAATTCTATTTTAAAGTTTATTAAAGTATATCTAAAAAAGTAAGTAAATAAATAAACCCAGACATGCGTGTCCTTAGGGCAAATGCGAAATGATGAAACCCCTCACCATTCAGTGCATGATTTGTAATCTTCAATACAATAGTACACAACACAAAGAACCAATGGGGATTCTGTGCCAAATTTCCATATCTGAAATTAGGCGATCAAGCTATCCAATAGCGTCCCTAAACTGGGCCAGTAACCTGAGCTAGACATCAGATCCACGCTTGAGCTGAATTATGCATGGAAATTCCATTACCTGCCCCATTAGCCCACAGCAAAGGGGTT
This sequence comes from Enteromius unitaeniatus, assembly GCA_032359435.1. Classification (NCBI taxonomy): domain Eukaryota; kingdom Metazoa; phylum Chordata; class Actinopteri; order Cypriniformes; family Cyprinidae; genus Enteromius; species Enteromius unitaeniatus. Next base: position 595,808 of record JAUMHI010000019.1, read on the forward strand.
TGGGGTCATACTGTACCTGTCAACACAACTATGAGTCAGACATCACCCTCGCCACCTAAAATTAATGTGTTTAGCACATACTGGCATAAAACGCATAGGGGTTAGTTTTCAAACGGTCACTGCTTGATTGGCTCAGATCGAATGTTGAGTTAATGTTGATGTTACACCTGAGGTTCTGCTCTCACGGGGGAGATGTTTACAGTATGTGATATGCAAGATTTCCCAATCTGACATCACTCAAACCAGCTTCCAATGGGTTAAAGTATATTCAGTGCAGGGACAAACTATAACGGTCAAACTGTTATTCATAGTGTTCTCTGCATTTGGATTTAGACTCTCTGCATTTGGTTTTCTGAGTTTTGTCCATGAAAAACTTGAAAATACAGATTATTTATTGGAATCTGTGGTTCTATGAAGAACCTTTAACATGCACAGAATAATTGCATTGCACAAAGGTTCTTTGTAATGGCATAAGGTGGTTTGGATTATTATAAAATGTTCATTTATTTAATTGAAAAGTTCTTTCAGTTTTTCTATGGAACATATATTGCA
>JAUMHI010000019.1:601212-625376 GCA_032359435.1 Enteromius unitaeniatus
AAACAATTATTTTAAATGATAAATAATTTCACAATATGACTTTTACAATATTATTGATCAAATAAACGCAAAAAAGACACAAAATGATATGAATTTGCTTTCTACGCCTTTATTTAATTTATAAATCATATAAAAAATAGATTTTAGTATTGTCATAATAGATAAATATAGATTTTATCACTCAAGCCTTAATGATATTTTGATACGCACAATATACTCACAAAAGCTGTTTGAAGTACAAGCATTAATAATAATGTTTCTTATGGTTTCTAATAATTATCACACAAATTGTACTTGTCCTTGTCGTGCCTCTTACAGCATGTGACAGTAAAATGACCTCAACTGTGCAAACTCATTTCCTCAATAAATCACAATTACAAATAGATCCAGGCATTGAAAATTAAAATATACTGTAGATCAAAAAAGACATTGCTTGCTGAAACATTCGTCATGTGCTAGCAAGCATCTAAATGAATGTAAATGTAAACTCACTGCTATCAGCTGTTGAGTGGTGAGGTAATCGCTGAGTTTGGCTTCTCTCCTGTAGCCCCATGACTTCTGGTCAATGGACAAGCAGTTCTCCCACTTGTGTTTCAGCAGGTGTCCAGGGTTGTAGCGATCTGAGCAGGTGAAATATCCACCATGATTACATATAGTGCCATATCCCCAGCGGTCATTGGTCACAACAGTGTCACGCACAGGGCTGAAAACATACATTAGCCATCAGCGAGGTGACGAGACAGCAAAGACACTCGCACTCAGAAAGTTCTAGTATTTACAAAGCAAGACTCAAGATGAATTCACAATTGAGGATCTTTTAGTTTAGTTTCTTGTGTATTCTTGTTGGCTAACTTGTTGTAACTACACTATTCTGCATTGTGCTCCAAATATAGACATTCATTCTAACAAAAAAATAATAAAAAGGAATCAAAAGCAGATTATAAATCACAAAACATTATCATTAAAGCAGGATAATGTTTTATATATTAAAAATAAAATTACGTCATAATAAAATTGTTGACTTGTGGGGCACTTGCTTTATGAAAACAAAAACTTTAAAAGGGTAAATGGTCTTTAAATAAAATGGCAAATGAATGCAAAATGCAAAATAAAGTAACGATACAGAGGTACAATCTACTAATCAGAAAGGATTTTGATCACCTATTAAACGTAATTAACCACAGTATTACTGTACACAGTATTGCTTTCAATGCAACTGATTTAAAATACCTTTTTAACTTAACTTTAACACTGCATTCATTCAAAATTAAATTAATTTGCTTTCTAATATTTGTACTGTTTTATATAGAAATAGTAGCATGAAATCCACATCAATGTTCTGCTTATTGAACCATTTGGACCACAAAGGTAACATGGATTCTAGCATTCAACCTCGCTGCATAACCACAACACTTATGTTCATGTGGCCTTACCTCTCATTATAAAGCCAGGCGAGGAACCCTGTGCTGTTCCAGTAAGTGTCAGGAGCATCTCCATCACCATCAGACCACAGCAACTCGGGCATGTACTGGTTGATGATCTCGTACAGTTCAGGTAAGGTCTTTGTCATTGGAAACACATTGGTTTTGAAGCTGTTGTCAGCATCAGCTTTGTAGAGAGGGTTAAACCACTCAAATAAAGAGTGGTAGAGACCCAGACGCAAATCAGTGCGTTTCCGAAGAGCCCTGGCGATCTCATCCACCAGATCCCGCTTCGGTCCGACCGCTACTGCATTCCACGGCCACGAGTACTTTGAACCCCACAGTGTAAAACCTGAGCAATTGAAACATATAAAAGTAAATTTAAGTGTAAAAGTAAACGTTTTGTTATACCTGTCAAAAAACATGAAACATAGCTTTTAGCATTTAAAGGGGTCATATGCTGTTGCTAAAAGGACATTATTTTGTGGATTTGGTTTAATGCGTGTTAATGCGGTTTAGGGTACACATTATTTTCCACATACTGTACATTTTTGTTTCTCCTCTAAACCCCGCCTCCTGAAACAGGTTGATTCATACAAACCTCATCGTTCTAAAATAACTGGGTGTGCTCTATCCAGTGCACTGTGATTGGCCGAATACTGCAAGCATGTGGTGGAAATGTTACGCCCCTTACCATAACCTGATGCCACACGCTGGTGCTATGGGCAACAAAACAATTAAACTTATAACAAAAGAGGCATTTGTTGAATCCAGTGGAGAGATAATTACTGATTATCAGAAGTTAGTGCAGTCTTTTTACATTTCACCGTGCCTGTCTGCATTCGTAAACAGAGAAACAACAAGAACTCATGTTTAAATATTAAGTAGCAGGTTCTTTTAATAGGAAACTAACTTGTGAACACAGCTTTACCGCTGATTTCTAGTTATATCCTCTTATGACAGCTTTGGCATAGGGGTGTAATGATTCGTGCATTGTACGATTCATGATGTGCGTCAGCAGATTCGTTGAGGGACGAATCCATTGCACAAAATTACATTTTATATTACAAACAAAGTTTTATATGTTTTTTAAAAACATTATAAAATGCATGTTTATTTGCAACAGTTATGCTAACAACAATAAAAAGACATTTCTGATATTTAAACAGTGATTTAAACGCCACATTTGGGTGGCGTTTGCATATAAACCCACTCTGTGATGTAGAAAAGTGGCCATGTTTAAACAAGCTGTTTTGGGAGGGTGGACAAGTCATAACTTTTATAAAGAATATCTCTTTTGTTTTAAAACTGTAATCTTTGTAACTTCAGGGATCTTATCCATGCACTTACAATTTGTTACATTTCCCAGAGAAAGGTCAATTTGACATTGCATATATGACCCCTTTAAATATTTTCCATTTAAGAGGATTTTAGCACATTAATCTTATTGTGCATTCATGACAAAAATCTTTCTCTATGTATACTTCCTTATTACTGCTTTTTGATTGTCCTGAGATGACTCCTTGTAATGTTAGTAAGTTGCCTGTTTATTTTATAATTTACAAATCATATTGGTTCCAAAAAACAAAAAATGCAATGAGTCTCGTGCAAAAATGAAATGCAAATGCAATGCAGTGATTTCACACAAACCTTCATGATGTTTGGTTGTGAGGACAATATATTTGGCTCCAGACGAGGCAAAAATATCAACCCACTCATTAGGATCAAAGAATTCAGCCGTGAGCTGAGGACCAAAGTCTGCATAGGAGAAGCCAGGCGGGTAATTCTGCTCCATAAACTTCACGTAAGATGGTAATTTCCGGCCCTGCCAGTACCACCTGTTGGGAACCAAAACTATTAAGTACAATGAACCTCAAAATACATAAACACATAACCATTTACAAGGTGAACAGCCTCCACTGTAACAGCTCCTTTTTATAATAGTGTGCATGTCAAGGCTAGTTAACATGAATTAAACAGGAAAATCAGTTTGTTAAAAAGAAATAAAGCTTACTTTGTAGGACCATTTGGATGTTTTGCATTTTTATGAATTTCATGCACAATGTAATGCATAAAATCTAATTTTTACTACTGTAACAAAGAAAAACATTTCACACATCATTATAGTATTTTGTTAACATTAACCTTTTTAATATTTATTATCTCAGAAGTTAAATGTCTCATGTTTATATTGAGTACTGATAGAGTAGTACTGCATCCTTCATATCTCCAAAAAGTCTTTAGTTTGATCATATTTATAAAGGAAAGATACAGCTTTACGATTCTCAATGAAAAAGGCGAGCTCCTGGAAGCGTGCTGTGTGGGCGGAGATAAAGACTGACAAGCACATGGTAAATTTTGAGGGAGTTTAATGAACTCCGGTTACAGTGTCCTACAAGAAACACACAGCAGCATTTTATATTGAATGATTGATTATTATTCCTCACTGAATGAATTTGCCTTTTGAATTAATTAATTGATTTGATATCTTACTCTAAAGGGACTTGCCACAACCTGCTGGCTGTTATATGTTCATATTGTTGCTGTATTCTAACTTTATATATTGAAAGGCAGCGGCAATTTGCAATTAGATGCTATTTGCAGTAAGTGAAAACAACAGGATTTTCTGCAACCCCTTAACCTACCCTCACTATAACATCAGCCAATCAGGTAACATGGCTTAAAAACGCCCTGATTTGGTAACTCACATTACAATTGCTGCAGAGACCTATACTTGCTTAAACCCGGGGGCTGTACCATTACTGGGGCTGAACAAATTCAGGGTTACAGGATTAGTTTCCAGTTGACAAAACCAAACCACTCCAATCTGGGTTTGTTTGTACCATGAAGCTGATCATCAACTTTCTTTTTCAACTCAGGCTTGATCCTGATTTAATGGAAGCAAAGGCAGATGAACGTGTCTCACGAGCCTGGAAACTGTGATTCAGAACATCAGTGCAATTCAATATCAAAGATTGAACAATATGAAGAATTTAAACACATTTTCACAGCAAGATGAAACAATCTATCAATGAAAGAGAAAACCTTACAAGTGCAAGTAAATGTACTTTATAGAGTTCATCGTATCATATTTATAAGCATAACATTACAGGAAAAACACTTAATCTAAACTTAAAACTATTGATTCTAAAACTTATTTTTATTGCATATTATCTATATGTTTATATTAATTTCAAATAGAAAGTTTAATAATCACTATTCAACTAAGCTGGTTTTGTAACGGATTAAGGAGATAATAATTAAATAAATAATACAAAATATTTATAAAAATTATCATCGCTAAAACTCAGAAAAAAAAAAATTGAGAGTGGCTTTTTTTGCATCAGAGATTATGCCATTTTATCCCTATTATGCCATTATAAAGGTTGCTAACATGGGCGTACATTATGCAAATATGTTACTTAGTGACGTGAATCGGTAACAGAAACAGATTCGAATCGCTGACGATTTTTTTTTTTTTGATAGACAAAAATTGTCAGCATCACAACTTTGCAGATAGTTTATATTCACATACAGCTACTTGACACACTGCATGAAATATCATATTTGAAAAGCCATAATAGGAGCACTTTAAAGCTGATTGGTCAAATTTCAATTTGAGATACAGTAGTAAATATCCTGCCCTGGAGCAGGTTAGCTTTTAAGTGTAAGTTACTATGGTGATGAACACTGCTAAACCCCAAACCAATTTCATAGTACCTAAAACCCATAGCTGGCACAAACTAAACCCAGCTAAACCGGCTTCATGGTACAGATCCTTGCTCTGATTAACATGAAACAGGAACTAACATATGAAAAATCAAGAGTAGAACACTGAAACAAGAATGAAGAGAACAACAGAATAAGCAAAAATAAAAAAATCCAATGCTTTTGGTGGAATTCTGATCCCATATTTGTTCTCCAGTACCACAGTACAGTGAAATAGCAAACAGAACTCTATACACTGTACCACATTACAACTAATTAAAGCATATTAAGAATATTTATCATATAACGTTTCTTGGTTATTTACACAACAATGAAGGATATGTGCGTCCCTGGTACTCTTTGTTAAGTTTCAGTCATTGTATGCTTTTTGTGCAGACTTACCAGAACCATTCACTGCCATAGCTGGGAACTGAAAACACTCCCCAGTGAATAAATATCCCAAATTTGGCTTCATCGAACCATTCCGGTAGAGGTCTTGAATCAATAGATTCCCACGTAGGCTCGTATTGAGCAAAACAGCTGCCAATAAAGAGTAAACAAAGAGGCAAAACACTCTGATACATTGTGCTGCTGCTGTCCCCTTTTCACAATTATCACATGAGAGGTGTTTTAAATCACATGATGTTGTTATCTACATAAACACGTGATTGGTCAACCAAATGAGCGAAAAATGTTACAGATGAAATGATACTTCCACATATTGCAACAAGGAAACAAATCCTGCTTTTGACAGGTTTATGAATATTGATTACGTACCACGACGTTCGCCAGTAGTTCTAAACGATGATTGGCTGAACGCTGGATGACCTAATGAATATTCATGAAATACACATTCGCGCAGTGGGATTCGTAACAGGGTCAAATTTACCGTCACATCCGGTTCTGCTGTTTCTATTTGCCGGTGCCGATCCGTTTTTTAAACGAGCTAAAAAATATAGCCCCATGCACGGATATATCGACTGTCACTGTCATATATCTGCCGAGGATTTTGACAGTGTAAGAGATACAGGCGCAAGGTTCATCCAGTGATACAATGAAACAATCAGAGGAGTTGCTTAATGATTTTCTTTTATATTTTAGGACATTGATGATGTCATTCAGGAGTCTAAAAAGGTAACTCTGCAATAACTCTAAGGATGCTGGCATATAGAGTTCAGCAATATTGATTGTTTCATTTTTAGGCCGGGCTTGTTGCCCTTCTTGCAGTAGCAGAGCACGCTGGTGAATTTGAGAAAATTATACAGCTCTCACACAGGTACAGTATATCTGCTACATTACTACACACTATTTCTAGCACACTAAATATTAAATAGCTTTAATGTTCTGTAGGTTCCCAGGATTCGTTATGCCATGTCTTGGAGTTCATCCTGTCCAAGATCCAGCACAACCCAGGGGTGCCTTACCTGAGGTCTGATTTGTGTGCATGTAAAGTTATATTTATTAAATATACTGTCTTATAGCTAACACTATTTGCTTCTTTTCTGCACTACAGGATCTAGAAGTGGCATTACCACTGATCGACAGATACAAAGAGCATATTGTGGCTATTGGTGAGGTTAGACATGTATTGTATCTCTAACTAGTTGTTCTTGTGGGTTATAGGTGGAGAGTGGACTGTAGATGGGGGCTATAGGAATAGTTCACCAAAAAATAAAATTTTAATCCAAGAACAGATTTAGCATTATATCACTTGCTCACTAATGGATGCTTTACTACTGCAGATTATTAGTGTCTTCATGAGTGTGTTTCATCACATACAGGTCGGTCTGGATTTCACACCACGTGTAGTCAACAATGATGCTGGGAAAGACGCTCAGAGACGCTCTGCCTCTGTATGTGTCAGTCATCTGGATTTATACTTCTGTGGGAATAATGATATTATGATCATTCATATAGCATTGCATGTTGTCTGTTAGGAATGTACACTCAAGATCTGCTGGAAGACCAACCATCCATCTTCTGAAGGAGTTGGGTATGCATACAGTAACAAAGCGTGTTTATTCATACATGTAAATTGTTTGCATTTCACGATGCCATTTCAATCAGGTGTAGAGCATGCACTTCTTCATGCATTTGACGGAAAACCTTCGGTCGCGATGGAGGGTGTAAAAGCTGGCTATTTTTTCTCAATACCTCCATCCATTGTCAGAAGTGATCAGGTGAATCTAAAATACATTTGACTGCCAGTATTTGCCAGATCAGTTTACAGTATGTGTTCTACTAACAGACTACTACCAATATAAAATATATCAACTCAAAACTCAAAGCTTATTCTACTTCCGACATTCTCTCAACCAAAGAATTAAGTTGATGATGTAAAAGGATTAGTGCACATATATAAATTACAAAATGTTTGTCTACAAGCTCACTGTGAGCATTTAAAAAGCTTTTACAGGAAAATCTTCACTCAAGTGTATCCAGACTTGTCTATACAATTATTAAACACAGTTTATCATCACATGTTTGTAAGAAGCAGAAGCTGGTGAAGCAGGTTCCTCTGGAGAGCATGTGTTTAGAGACGGATGCTCCTGCGCTCGGGCCTGAAAAACAGGTGAAGTGGATTTTGGTTTGTCTTTATTAAAAAACATGAAAAGTTTTTGAAATGTATTTACATCTGTGTTTTACTTTAGGTGAGGAACGTACCAAAGAACATCAGCATCAGTGCAGAATATATTGCCAAAATCAAAGGTGTACCCTTGGAGAAGGTCATAGAGGTCACTACCCAAAATGCTTTGCGCCTCTTCCCCAAATTAAAAACATTTATCAAAGCTTAATATTAAAAGGGTCGTCTGCAAAGCTGCATACGTATTTTATTGTGCACCAGCATACATAGAGCATAATGTGTGCTGGGTTTGAAATGATTGTTTTTTATAAGTGTTCCTTTAAATTTTAAACCGTGTTTGATAAATAATATTCTGATTAATGTCTAAAAATAGCTTCTGTTCTTAGATAAAACACTGCTTTCTGAACACTTCATAGTCATGTCATTGTGTCATGCACAAAATGTGTGCCAAAAAACTATGTTCTGAAGTTTATATTCATATATTCATTGAACCTGTAAAAAATGATAAATAGAGAAGTTAAAATCCCATGTCAGTCCATCAGGTCTTGGCACTGTAAGCAAAAAGCCTCGTCATCTGTGTGCCTCTGTCTGATATTGATGAAGCCATATAGTGTCTGGATCAGTCATGTCCATCAGAACAGTCTGTGGGTCGGTTTGCTCATCTGGAAAATAAATCATTAATTTGGGTTAAAACTACAGAGTAAGCTGACCAGATTCCTGATAACAAAACAAAATACCAAAATTATCTAAATATGGGAACACAACTCATTTTGGCAAACTGTGAAGATGCTGTTGGCCTATACAATAATTACTTTTATAGTATTTCTATACAGTATTTTCCTGTTAAATGTCTTTTCGAAATAGGACATCTTTAATAAGGTGTATTATTTTGCAGTTTTTTGAGCACAAAATAGGTACTTTTTTTTACTAATGCAATTGTTGCAAGTGTAATTATGTAGATTATTATTATTATTGTAGTTGTATAGGTGCTTGAGGGAAATCCTGTGATGGAAAAATTTGGGAAATGTTATAAAACTGCAAATCAAACCCACATCCTGTTCAGGATATATTGCATGGAAACAGCATTAATTTAACACTTAGTTGGTTTGTGTCCACTTTGAAACCCATGAAGGTTAATTAATCTAGTGGCTCGCACTGTATGTAGCTCGCAGCCGCCTCAAAATATTCACTACATTATTACTTGGGTAAAAAGTTATATGTACTGATTTCTTTAAATGTATGCTGTAAAAATGGGGCGTTTCCTGTGTCAGGACAGCAAAAACTGGGACTGGTCCTCCAGTGTCTTTTATGTGAGCGTTTAAATGCCACTTTAACCCACTTATGACCGTGTGGACCGAGAGCTGGGTTTCAGAGAGAGCTGGTGAGAGACCACATGCGCAGACTGTGTGTAGATTTGACTCCACTCACTGATAGCAGAGCGTCTTTCCCCAAAGTCAACACCACACAGGACTCCTTCACATAAAACATCAACATTCAGGGAAGATACATCTACAGATCAATCCCTTTCCTTCCATGAGTATTTTGAAGGATGTCTTACAGGATGGTGAAAGTTGTTCTAAGCGCAAATAATAAAAACAGAAAAGTACAAATAGGATCTGCTATCTTACATTCAGGTTGTTGGTTTGGAGAGAGGAACAAACATATGTACATCACATTCAAAAACACCTATTTCTGCTACCCGATAAATATAACTACCCATTTTTATATCAGTGCTCTATTTTTCTCCTAGTTCTAAGTTTATGTCTCACAATTCTTACAAGTGTATAAAAAAAAAGAAATATAAAAACATAATTTTTGCAATTTGACTTTTTCCATTCACTTTTTGTCAGAGTTCCAAAAAAAAAAAAATTTAAAGTAATAAAATAATAAAAAGTGATTCAGAATTGTGAGATAACCACAGAATTGCAGAAATGTCAGAATATGTCAAATGTAAAAAAATGCAGTTCTGTTTTTTTTTATTCTGTGGCAAAATCGTTTCCAAAACTGATGTTAGCTTATAAAAAGCTAATAATAAAAAAAAAAATTAAGGAATAAAAAACTAACTGACATCAGAGAACCATGAAATATTGCAAAATAATTAAAATATTAACAATCAATAAATCTCAAGGTTGCTTCAATTAAATGTTCAGGTTGACAGGTTTGGCTGACAAAAAGTTAGGGTATGCCTGCATTAAAAAATGAAATATAAAAAAGCAACAGGCATTTATTTGACAGAAAATCCTTTAGTCAATTGATCAAGTTGATATTTAATGTAACTAACTTCATACATTCACTAAAAATCACCAAGACAAGCTCAAACACATTAGTGATTATGAGAAGTTGAGGTTGAGATTCACCCTGAGGTGAAAAGATGTGTCCACACAAGTGAAAGTCTGAATACTTTGTATACGCTAATAACAGTAATGTACAAACCCTGAGGTAGATGAAGGTGGCAGCCAGCAGCACACCTAAACTCTTCAGTAAATCTCCCAGTACGGCTCTCATGCTGGTGCTCCTGTGCTCTTCTGTGAGGCCGTGACGTAAGACTAGTGGAGAATGAAAGCCAAACTAATGGAAACACACAGGTAACACGAAAAAGATGATGTCATTTCCTAATCAAAACAGAATCATCACAAGATGATGATCATCAGCTTTCTCATAATCCTCACTGATAATCCTCTGAACAGCAAAGAGAAAGAGAACCACCGTCACAGTCCAGATGGACAGAACAGACAGAAGAGACCCTAAAACCTCTGGACATCAGAGGACAAACAGAGGAACAGATGGAATAGTTATGTATATGGCAAAAGTCACGATCAATTTAGTGTTATATTTTTCCAATATTTCATATTTTTCATTCACCTTTTCCACATAAATATTAAACAGTAAAATCAGTGATAATCAAGTTTCTTGAGCAGCAATTTAAATTGCATATATTTAAATACAAATACAATACAATGTATTTTTAAATATTTTCAAATAGAAAAATCCATGGAAAAATCCACATGGAAATGCTCAGTTTGAAGTCAGTGAGAAGATGAGCAGCATCAGTCTTTATAGCAAGACTTTGAGCAGCATAACCACCTGCAAGAGCAGAACATCAACACAGTTTCTAAAATGCAAGTTACAGTAAGTTTAAGTCTATTTTGTTTGTTAACAGGTTATACAGCAGATTAGGTCCTTTAACCAGAGCATGTCCTTTCATCCTCACCAATGACCTCCTCGATCATGAAGATCAAGCACACAGCACGTGTGATGATTAACTTTCTCCGGGCTTTGCTGGTTTATTTTCAGGCTGTGACAATGAAACGCTCGAGTGTCATGTTTACAGTCAAACCGTACCTGATGTATTCATCCTCCAATTTATCCAGAAGACTAGAAATCTAGATCAAACACTTCAAACTAATCAGATTGATTGATTGAATTTGAGAGACTTACCCCAAAAGTTCAAGTGAGTCTGTCAAGGTCTTGTCCTGTTTGATCAGCTAGACTTTCTCCAAATTCATCATGGAGGCAATTTACAAAAGAATCCTTTTAGTTAACAGTGCTCATAACTGAAGAGAAGTTTTGAGTTCAAATTTGTAGAAGGTTAAAAGAATATGGAAATCAAAGTTTGCAGCTGGTCTGAAGTCATATGCTGTTTCACACACTGCTGATATAACACTGCAGAAAACTGTCTGCGCAGTGAAAGCATGTTCAGATTTCAGCAAGGTCACATTCTGAAACTAGAAATAAAGAAAGGAAAAACTGGAGAGTTTGGAAAACATACTGCAAAAGGTTCCCTGTTAGCTGGGATGCGCATATGTGAGCCATTTGCACATCCCAGCTAACAGGAAACTGAAAGATTGTGTTGTAACACACTGTAACATTGTAACTGCACCTCAGTATTCAAATGTCCATACAATGAAACAATGCCTACTGTGTCCTGATAGCATCTTTGTTTGATTGCCCTTTGATGTCAGGGTATAAGAACTGGTCACACAAACCTCACTTTGGGTTAAACTCTCAGGAGACGGCTATGCTACACTACTGAATAAACTCTTTCCCCCTGAACTCGGATCAAGCTTACTAATTTTATGTATTAGAGAAATCTAAAACATATGGCGAGCCATTAAATCAACCAACGACAGAGAAATCTAACAGAACCTTTTGAGACCAGGGGCCAGTTGCATAAACTCAGCCTTCATGATAAGACAGTGTCTTAAGAGTTAGTCTGACCAACTAGCAGTTAGCCTACACTGTAAAAAAAAAAATTAAAAAAAATTTACGGTAATATACCGGCAGCTGGGGTTGCCGAAATTCTAACATTAAATAATGGTAAAACCTTTATTTCTTTTAGGGCAAAAAATTTTACACTGTAAAAAGAAATCCGTAAAATTTACGGTAAAAAAATGGCAGCTGTGGTTGCTAGTATAAAACCGTGAAAAATAGGATATCATAATTTTTGATTTGTCAATAGTTTTATGGTTTTATTTTAAATTAAAAATAGTGAATTGAAATAGTGAAATCTATTTTGTACCTTTGAAATACACTGATAACTACCAAATGCAGGTGGTTATGACAAAGTCGCATGATGAACTAAAGCTCATCTCAAGTAGCTTTTAAAAAGTAATACATATAGAAGGTGCTCAGCGTCATACACACAAGCACTAAACACCGTCATGGTAAGAATTATTAACTAAAATGGGCAATAAACATTCATTTAACAACATTACATGTAACATACAACCATAATAAACATAACTAATACAAAAAACTGAGAAGAAACGTAGTTATTTCAAAGAAAAAACATCAAATTCAAATGCAAGGCAATGCAGGGAATTCTGGGAATGTCAGTTTACGGTGTTTCCCTGTAAATTTAACAGTTAAATTCACAGCCATTTTTTACAGTGTAGATTAATCGGTTTTATTTTTTGGATTCAACTTAGACTAATTTACATGTTTATGTAACTGAGTTAAAAAACAAACTGACCAGTCTTATAGAAAAATTTAGAAGAAAAAAATTCAATAAGAAAAAGCTTACAGTAATCAACTATATTTATTAATCGTTCATATTTCACATAGAAATCATGTAGAAATCAGAGAATATCAATTATAAACAGAACGTTTTTATCTCAGACAATAGCATTCCTGAGGCCGTGCAATTTTACAATAAAAAAAACATTCACCTGCTAATTACCAGCTTTGTCACCAGTGAGATACAATTACAGGGGTTCATTACACCCCAAACCCCTGCTTTCATTATCCTACTGCATAATTCAGTATTCACATACATTCATTTGAGTCTTCTAAAAAATGTGCATAATAACAAATTATTATGCGTCATAAAATAGTTGTTCGACAGGTTACTTCAAAGTTTGATTTGAATCAACCACATACATAGTTGTCTGTTAAATAAAATATTACTATTTATACAGACTTATTCATCATCCTTATTGACTCCTCACTGTACAGCATTAATAATACAAACTTTATGCTCTTAAGAATTGCTGTAATGTAAAGCACACAAAGTGCACGCATTAAGACCACTGGAAAAGCATGGTTTAAACTTTACACAATGTACTGTACGAACTAAAGGTGATAAATAGAAAAAATTATATTGAGCAAACAGATTGTTCTGGTGGTGTTATACAAACAGAAGATTTTTATGACATTAAGTCAGGTTGACTTTGTTGTGCAAGACTTGATTGTACTATAGAGGACATTTAAATCAACTGTGTATGTTTTTACTGTGAAATATCAGTTTCTAAATCAGTCTGACTTCTAATAAAGGGTAAATGGCTTCCGTACAGCATGTTTCCATTTGTCTCTTCCGGTAGTACATTTTCCCACAAAAACAGCATTTGTTTCCAAAAAAAAAAAAAACTAAATTCAAAAGACATTCAAGCAACCAAAAGGCAGTTATAAAATGATGTAAACAGAAATAGCATTATGGAGATGAAACGAGCCACAAAAACTGCACAGGCACAGTGTAATACAAACCACTGAAGCTCAAACCTGTTTCTACAGCAGTGTCCTCATTTCTACAGCCAGCCTGAGCCCTAATGTGCGTAATATCCATCCTGAATTTTGTGTGATATTAGTCATTTACAATACTATTTAAGGCATAAAGGGTGGGTAGTATGCACACTGGGACGCAGGGTCAGTCTTCTTTACGAGTCTTCTTTACTTTTGCTCTACTGAGCATGTTTGTCTGAAGTGATCAGTACAGAAGTGTCCCCATCTGCAGAAAAACACAGCAAAACAATCTGAATTTGAATGCCTTTATGTTGGCAAAAGTACATCACATTACACAGAATATAATGTGATAATGTTAATAAGGGATGCTGATTTTCACCTGAATGGGCAGGAATGGGCATTCCTACAATCACAGTGCTTCCTGTCAAACAATACAAAGAAAGTCACAGTTAAGTAATAGAAACTAAATAAGAACAGCTAGCAATATTAGCAAGACCTTCACTGCAATGACCAATGAGTGTTTAATAATTGATGAATTTTACTATTTGATCATTTAACCTTTAAACACTACCATTTGGGGGTTATGCTCACTTAAGCTGCATTTATTTTACTGAAAATACAGTGAATGTATTTAAAAACAGTAACACTGTGAATTTATATATATATATATATATATACATACATTTAAAAATGTAATTCATTCATGTGATGCAAAGTATAATTTTCAAATGTCTTTGTCTTCAGATACTACTTAAAAGTATCTATCCATCACACAAAAATGTGCATCAGTTGTTCACCTGAATTTCCAGGTGGTGGACTGGGAATAGGCTGTCCTGTTATTACTGTGTCATTGCCTGTAAACCACAAAAATTACATTAATTTACATGATTTACATCTCTCTTGTTAACAATTGCAGGCACAGGTAGAATCTAGTAAGCTTGTGTGTGCAGGCTCTGAGCTGAAAACACGAGTCCTGGTCCTCACCTCTGTTCTGCTCCGCTGACATCTCCGCCTCCAGCTCATCTGGATCCATATACTGCATATTTTCTTCAATCTCTGAACCGCCACATTTACCACAACAGCAACAACAGCAGAAGAAGCAGCAGCAACACGTGAGGATCATTCCCAATCCCATGAGTGCCTGAACCGAAAAATAGAATACAACTAAGTGAATACTTCTTTCTTACTAATGTTGTATTGCAGACAAGATATTAGCAGTGGATCAAAATCTGTCTTAATAGTTGTCCTCAGTGCCTAATTTGTAAAGCTGCTGATTGCACTTTTGCTTAATTAGCAGTAAAAACCACACAAAGACATGATTGTCTTCCTCTAAACCAGATTACAACTATTTCTCCCAGTTCTTTTCAGCTGATTTGAACTTGTATGAAGGATAACTTGTATCAATTTTAATGTACTAATTTCAAAAACAAAAATGTGACTAAGAACGGTCCTGTTACTGTACATTAAATGGAGTGCTTTTGTTAATTTGTTAAGTACACATAATAAGAAAAATCTTTTTATTCTGTCAAAAAACTATGCGATAATGTAATGTTTTCTTAATTTTTTTTTAACTCAGCATTACTGAAACAGATAATATCAGGCCTTTTTTATTTTTTAAACAGTCATATTTTTTCTCAAGTTGCAGTTCCATGACTGAATATAAAAATAGAAATTGAAAAAAATATACAGTAGTCAAGATTTAAAGTTTTAAGTTGATGGTCGGTTTTGTCTTATGTAAATTGAGAAAATTAGTACATTAGCATCAGTACATTCAATTTTAATTTTGTGAGAACAGAGCCTGGCTGGTCCCAAGTCGCGTATTTTGCAAGATCTCTATTTTGTGTATGTGCGGCAAGTGTGCACATTAGGGATGGGAAGGTTCCCCGATTCGTTCGGTGCATCGGCTTAAAAAGTTAACGATGCGATGCATCGGTTTAAAATGTGTGCATCGGATACAAATTGGCATTTGCATCGAGATGCATCGTTTCTATCGTATCTGCATCGGTAAAACCTGATTTATTTCTTAATAATTATTAGTAGACATACTATACTTTCATTATTTAGAAAGTGGAATTTGTAAAATATGTCGTGCCACTATAAAATATACAGGAAGCGACGAATCTGACAACACACTTGAAGCACCGTCACTTTTTTTCAATCGCTGCTGCTTAACAGTTCTGCTCGTTCCAAGGCAATAACCGACGCAACCACCTTTTTTATCTGTAAAGACATTTAGCCTTACAGCATTAGAGAGAACAAAGGCTTTCAATAGAAGTATATTTCTTTAAATTGAGTTGACCCAACTTTTTATGTGTTGGGGCTACACATATTTATTGGATGAAAATCCTGCCCTTAATTAAATTGAGTTCATCCAATCAATATTTTTTTTTAAATGTGTACTGTAAACACAGACACAAACTACTCACCTTAAACCAGCATTTCGAGGTGAGCATGTAGTATTTAACGTTCTCATCTCCGATCTGGTCTGCAATGTAGAGGCCCATAGAGCCATACTGATCGTAGATCTGTCGTTTGGTATCATCGTTGAGGATGGTGTTAGCATTGTTGATCTCTTTGAACTTCTCTGCCGCTTCGGGGTTGTTAGGGTTCTTGTCTGGGTGATACTTCAGTGCCAGTTTCCTTAAGGTGGGGATTTATAACACAAAGCCTCATAGGAATGTTGTATTTGGGATTCCTTGATTAATATAAGCTATAAACAAAGAATACCTGTACGCTTTCTTAATATCTTCAGATGAAGCTCCTTTCGCCACGCTTAATGCCTCATATAAACTCTCTCCAGCTCGGGACAGCTTACGTTGAGGGCGGCTTGCATCTGCCATTGTTAACTTCAGCTAAAAACACTAGACTAAAGATCACAAATGGAGACAGTCATTATGCCATCCTTTCAAAACATAGACTCTTATGCCTAATTAAAAATTGCATTAGATAACATATCAAAGGTGTGAACTAACATTACAAATCCCACTAATAATCACTAGCTAAAAAACACTGAGCATTTATAATAAAGAAAAAACAAAAATAACATTCCTAAATGTAAGGTGTGTCCTTCAGAGCCCAAATAGGGCATACATGTGCATACAGTACACTAAAGAAATACAAGCAATCAAATGAAGAAATAACTTAATATCACTGAAAAAGAGATATTTAGTGTAAAGAAAATGAATATCGACACCCACGATTGATATTCCGTTTAAAGAAAACATTTATGAATTTGAGCTTAGGCCTGTTGGAGATCATCACCTGACCTGACTGAGAACTAATAATCAATAAAATCGATCACTTACCGTTTATGAAAAGTAGTCGATTTTTAATAAAGTTGCTTGTGTGTTCATTTCTACTAATATAGTAACACACCGCGTTTAAACGGCGAAAAGTGAAGTGGAGCCATTGATCTTGAGCACAGTTTAGACCAGGAAGCAGGAAATAAAGTTCCTACGTCAAGTACGAAAGCTCAGTGACTGAGAGCAGAGGTGGATAGTGAAAGTAACCTGGTTTAAATAACCCGGTCAGTGCCCAGTTAACAGAGAAGGCTCTCTCCAAGTTATGAACTGAACTTCCAGTAATATAGAAGACATAATATTCAGTAATATTTATAATATAGACGTTCTCAAAACGTTCACACAAAAAGTCTATAGAATTCATGAAACTGATAAATCATGATTTATTTTATTTATTTACTTATTTACGTAACTATGCTTGTTCATAGATCATCTAAAAGGAAAAGGCTCCCAGCATAACTCATAAATGAATGGTTTGAATTATGAATGAATTATGATCCTTAAGTTAACCCGCAAGTAACCAATAAAAACATCTTTCAAACGTTAAAATAACTGGACGTTTGAAACAGCTTCAGCAAAGGATTATTCATAATTGAATAATAACAGTAATCAAAGATTTATTCAAAATAGTTTTATAGTTTTGAAACGTCATGTCATATAGTGAAGCACAATAAATAAAGACAAAATACAAGTTTTATTATAAAGTATTTATTATAAGTGTAAAATTTAAAACAGTTTACTTTTCTTCATTTAGCCGTATTGCAAGACTATTTAAAGATTTCTTAACTATCCTAAGATATAAAGTAGTTTAAGTAATACACATAATTAGGATTAAAGATTTAAACCAGGCACACAATTTTGTCTCATTAATTTGATATTAATCAGAAAATAAATGTTTTACCCTAAAGATGTTTTCCTGTCATAAATATCTTTAAGATGTTTATTTATGTGAAATCATTTTATTGCATAAAATGAATAGATACATTCTCATCTATTAATATTATCTATCACTTGCCCACTAGGCTATTATCATATATGATCAAGAGTTCCCAATTTTGATGATTATTTTCCCAATATTTTTGTTAGCCTCCATACGTTGATGAGCCATTTCAACCTCCTCCATGCTGAACATGCTGTCTATCACAGGCCACATGGTAGGATTTGTTGACTGGAAGTGGGGCAAAACCTGCTCTGTGAAACTCTGGACCAGCTCTGCTTTATACTAGAAATAAAACACAATCATAAATGCAAAGGGCATAGCTTTATACAGAAAATCATTCATTTTAGTCTACAGTTTATGAAGAAACGTGTTTGATTTGTTATGAAATATGAAGTATTTCTGAGTCTAACCTGTAAACTTCTTGATCTCAGGAGACTGCAAAGGAGATTGCCTCTCTTCCTCAAAAGCTTGCCAAGCAAGTCTCCCTCAGACATTTTTCCTCCTAACAAACCATAAAGCACCCATCGTCCATCTACTGCAAGGCTACAAATGTTCTTCTCCCAAAAAGATCCACCAACACAGTCCAGAATTACATCCGCTCCCTTACCTGCACAAACACTCACACACTTTAAATTACATGTGTTCATTTTAATATTGAAATATTTCATATAAAACACTAATACTGACCTTCAGTAAACTGCAATACTTTTTCAGAAAAATCCTCCTCTCTGTAATTAAATCCTGCAGCTGCTCCCATCTGTTCTGCAAATTTTAACTTCTCTGAACTTCCTGCTGTTACTATTGGAAGCGCATGGCTCAAGCGAACCAGCTGAATGGCAGCGGAGCCGATTCCACTCGCCCCAGCATGAATCAACACCGTCTCATTCGGCTTCACTTTGGCTATAAAAGATAACAGCATATGAAAATATAATGGCCTTAAAATGCATTTGGATGCTTCAAAGGAAAAGTTTGCTGAAAATGTTCTCCATACAATATATAGACATGTTTGTTTCTTGAACAGAAAGGTTTGTAGATTTAAAGCACTACATCACTTGCTTACCAGTGCAGTGAATGGGTGCCGTCAGAATGAGAGTACAAATAGCTTATCACAATAATCTACAAAAAATTCATACCACTCCAGTCCATCTATTAACATCCTTTAAAGCCAAAAGCTGCGTGATTGTAGAAACAAATTCATCATTAAGGAGTTTTAACTTAAGTTGCTTCTGGTAAAATGTATTTTTATCAGTCGTTTAGACTCTGATGGCACCCATTCATTGCAGTGGATCCATGGGTGAGCAAATGAGGTAATGCTACATTTCTCCAAATCTGATTAAGAAACAAACTCAGCTATGTCTTGGATGGCTTAAGAGTGAGTTCATGTTCAGATAATGTTGCTTTTGGATAAAAAGTGATCTTTAAAGAAATGAAAACACAAAGCAAGCTGACATCATGTTACCTATGAAGTGCAGAAGTTGGTAGGCAGTCAGCCAGGCCTCAGGAAGAGCTGCAGCTTGATAAAGAGTAAGGGATGATGGGACAGCCATAACGTGTTCTTCTGGAACAGAAACATATTCTGCATACCCGCCTCCTCCGAGTAAAGCCATCACCTTGCTTCCAAGTTGCCACCTCCCGTTGACCCCAGGACCGATGCCGGCGATCACACCGCTGGCCTCCAGACCCAAAATCTCACTCTCTCCAGGAGGAGGAGGGTAAAGACCCCTTTTCTGTCAATTAAAATAAGATTCATGATGAGATTCAGTTTATCCAAGGTACAAACACCAGCAGGATCTTCTGGTTTACCTGCAGCAGGTCAGCTCGGTTTAAAGCGCTCGCGGTGACTCTGATGAGGAGCTGCCCATCTTTGGGTTCAGGCCGTGGAATATTCTTTAATTCCAGCTTCCCTGATTCATCAACACACACTGCCTGCATTGACTAGAAAATGAGAAGAAATGCTGTTTGCCATGCTAATTTGCCTTTTATCATTATATGTTGTTTTTTTCCCCCTGCAATACTTTGGCAATGTGATTATAACCACACCAAGAGACTTTAAAGTCATTTCTTTATAAATAAATTATTAGCATTAAATGATAAACAAGTGACTTTTTTTTTTACTTACTGTTTTCTCTTCTTGCATTTGTTGCTTTGACATTTAAATTCGATCAAAAATAAACAGGACACAAGCTTTTCTTGAAACCCTTAATTAAAACAAGATATTTAAGCGAAGCTTCATATCACAAAAACACTTGCAACGTAACTTCTCATGCACTACAAATGCATGCATCAGCGTTTGCTTTTCTGCGCAATGTCAACGCACGTATGATGTCAAAAACACCACATCACTGCTCTAAAACAAATCAGTGCAAAAGTTGTTTTTGCACAAAACCGAAATTAATTCTTGATTGACACAAACTATACTTATATATTAATATAACATAACCCACTTTGACGTTGTGTTAAACATTTACACTGAGAAAACAAACAAAACCAAATAGGATTAACCTTACCTCATTAAATCGATGCTGTGAATGTTGTTCACTGATCATTAACTAATCAAATTAAATGTTGGAAACACAAAAGTACCCCCAAAGTACCATGGTAATAATAGAAATATATCATTGTTACCATAGCAGAACTACATTTTGACTCTTCTTACAGTTTTAAGATCATTGAAAGTATCTAATAATACTCCTCGCACTAGATTTACAAATATATAGTATTAATATACCCAATTTATCCAAACAATAATTTATTTATTAATATATATTCAGTTAAAATCACCTAGTTCTCCAAATTGCCTGACTAGAGGATATTATATAATACTGATATGTAATAATAATTTCATCCCAGTTAAGATAAGAATGGGGTAAATAATAAATCAGAAAACAATTAAATTGTACTGTTGTATTAAACACTTGATAGTCTCACTTTGAGATACCAGACTGCTGAAATATAATTCATAACAATTTTTAGAAAAAAGTAAATATGAGTTGTGAGCTATTAAATGGAGATCTGAAGAAAAAAAATGTAGAGTTCAACCTTTTAATCATTACTTTGGAACAATAGTGGCCATGTGTATGACCGACTCATTCAAATGAAATTCAAAACCCTGACACCTGACAGAAGGAAAGACATTGTTTATATATTTAAGTGTCATAGCAGCAGATTCCAAGTCTACATGCTCATACCAGACACGAAACCATATACAGCGGCTTCAGGTGCAGTACATTTCTTATTTATACACAATATACATATCTGTGGAAAATAAATTAGCTTTGAAACATTAATAGAGTTTGTTTTCAAAGTCGAAGCTTATGAGATGCTTGAACCCACTGTATGTATGTATTTGAGCAGTGTTTTTAAAAATACATTTTCCTTGAAACAATCTGCATTTGTGCGCTTATGCAAAACCTGGTTGTTTTATTCCCTTTATTGGTTTCAAAGAAGCATCTCAAAATGTCAACGCAGCTAAGCATTAAGAGACCCAAGTCTTGCCGTCCCGTGGACGTAAGACTGCTGAACCACAAAGAGGACGTCCATCTTCAGTGGAAACTACACAACATCGGAGCCAAATACAAACTCAACCTCAGGCTGCTGGAGCAGGAACGAGAGCTAGTGCTAAAAGAGCACAAACGGCTGCTGAACTTAAGGGTTTGTGAACCGCATGCAACCATAAACAACACAATGAGGGTCATATCAGAGGTCAGGATGAGTGATGCGAATGGGACGCGATTTTCAAAATCCGCACCAGCTATCAGCACGAAAACGTATGAGGATGATAAGGAGGAGAGGTTTGCTAAATCAGCGTCATTCTCCGTTCAGCGACATAAATCATTTCCATCCATGACGGTCACAGAGAAACTCAAAGCTTCTGAAAACGGTCAGCTTTCCATTCTACAGCTAAAAGAACTGGCGTTGATCGACAGCATCTCTCAGAAAGAGCTGATGTACCAGGAAGAGTATTACCGGTGGTATAAAGAAAGACTGAAACAACTGCAAAGAGAAAAACTACAACAGAAAATAAGGAGCTTTCTCAACTCTATAGAGCACTTGACACTGTACGCATGAACATTTATGTGCCATTAAGAGAATTTAGAATGAATGAATCAGGTTTGTTTTATCAGTTCGTTTAAGATACGCGTTCATCTACCTCTGAATGTAATGATCTGTGCATCTCTCAGGTTATACAGAGCTGTGAGGTTTAAACTACTCTGTAAGAGAACATTATTAACATTAAGGTGTCATATTAGTCAAGCGATGCTTCCCATCCTCCTCATGGTCAGGACAGCTGTATGAGCTGGAGACTCCAGGAGCAGACACTGGTTTTTCTTCCACTGTGGAGATTCTGAAAGTATTTTATCTACAAGAATAAAAGCAAATAATTAATGTAACCCAGTTCCTTATCCTTTTCTAAATCTTTAAATATAAATAAAGCATGCTTTGATTAAACTGTTGCCCTCATTTCCAAATGAACTTCAGTAACAGCACATAAGTCACACATTCATTCCAAAATAAATTAAAATGACAATCACAATATCATGGATTTTCTCTTATTTTTTACATTTGATCTTGATTTTGTCTTACATTTTTTGGGGATTTACTGTATAATTAGCACAAAACACTGATAGAAATACCTTGTAATCTCACACCTTGTAAGAATAATATCCATTCCATTTTTACCCCTTCATGTGAGAGTTACCAAAAGTAATTTCATATTAAAGTTCACTCAAAAATACACATTGTCATCATTTACTCACCAAAAGACTTTGGTTAATCTTCGAAATAATAAAGATAAAGATAAAGTATGTCCAGGTAACTGAAATTTAGACCATATGAATCTGTCCATTATATAAATTAATTATATCTTCACGAAACTTATTTATAAATTAATAAAAATAAAATTCTTGCATGCAAGAAATAGCACAGGTTTTCATAACTGAAAACGTACTACATATAATTCCATTTTTCAAAACAATTGGCATTGTAGGAAAAAGGAAGTACTATACAGATCACCAGTGGCTCATGATGTACAGTAATGTTTAAATGTTGCCTATGGTTGTCTTTTTGGTGCATGTTCATGACGTGTGTGTCATGGCATTTTGCATTAATGAGAGACATGCGTTTTCAATACTATTAGACTAAAGTTAGCCTTTTCCCAGATCTCCTACTACACCTTTAAGCTGTTTAAACAGGAAAAAGCTTGGACTGACATATCTTAAAATACATTATTGCCATTGTTTGGTATTAAAATACTCACAGGTAATGCTTTTTTAGGTAATGATTACTTAAATGTCCTAAATTAGCAAAGGTCTAGTCCTGGCTTATTCTAACTCCTATCCGGGAAACCACTTGTTTATTAACAATACCTTTATATATTTGTGTTTCAAAGATAATTCAAGACTGGAATATGAGTAAATGATGACAAGTTTGAATTATTGGGTGAACTAATTCTTTCATTCTTATTCATTCATCTAAATTTACACAGTATACAAACTAAGGCTGGCATTGCAAATCTTCTCTGAGCCACATGTTCAGTTCTAAATGACAATATAAACATAGTTCAGGTAAACTGTGATGTGCCGTACCTTCACACTCGATGCTAACCCGTGTCGGAAGACACTGTGTGAGATCGCTGTACTCCAGTGTGCACAGAACAGCTTTGGGAGTCTCGCTTTGAGATGTACACATGAGCACAAGAATATTGCCCAACTGATTGCTCTCCATCACCTCCACCGAACCAACGAGCTCCTGCGGCAAGGACAAGAAAGATTTCAGCATGAATGCATTCAATTGAGCGAAGTGAAAGTAAAGACACTGACAATCAGAGATCTATTCATCAAACATATCGAACACAAAAATGATAAGCAGCAGAACTGTTTTCAACATTATTAATAAGAAGAAAATCAGCATATTAGAATGATTTCTGAAGGATCATAGGAGTAATGATGCTAAAAGGAATAAATTACATTTTTAAATATATTCAAATAGCCAAAAGTAATTTTAAATCGTAAGAATATTAACCAATATTAATGTTTTAAATCAATGTTGTTGATCAAATAAATGCACAATTTTATTACAGATATTATAGTGTTATCTTTCAGACCCCAAACCCTAATATACAGGGTGGGCCATTTATGTGGATACACCTTAAAAAAAATCTTGAAAAGTGTCCCCTCACATATACTAATGTGCCACAAACAGGAAGTTAATATCACCAACCATTCCCATTTTATTAAGGTGTATCCGTATAAATG
>JAUMHI010000019.1:625476-639556 GCA_032359435.1 Enteromius unitaeniatus
CATATACTAATGTGCCACAAACAGGAAGTTAATATCACCAACCATTCCCATTTTATTAAGGTGTATCCGTATAAATGGCCTACAATAAATGCAGGAAACCTGAATACCTTGAGAAGGCAAACCTGTCGCCTGCGAGCAGCTAAAGCGTTGAGGTTCTGGCTGAGGGTCTGCAGGAAGGCTTTAAGGTCTTTCTGCAGGTTCTGTTTGGCCAAACTCTCGAGCGGGAATGACGGGGGGATGTTATGGCGAGAGATCTGCACGGTGCGCGTCAGGTCCAGCTCCATGTTATACGTCTCTAAATACACACCCTCAAAGGCAGTGTGAAAAGACACACACACGCTTTTCCCTTCCTTACACTCCACCAAATCATAGCCACCTGAGAAAGACAGCACAACCGATCAGGCCTGAAACAGAGGTGATAGACAGAAGAAGTTTCCCCCAGTTTCACAGACAAGGCTTAAGATAGTCCCAGACTAAATTGCATGTTTGAGCTGCCTCAGATGAAAATATCTTGCTCTGACATATCTTAAAACAGCATCTTTGTGATATTTTCTTATATGGCATTTTTGTAAAAGTTGTTTAAATATCTTAATTGAACTAATGCCTAGTCGTGGCTTAAGCTAAGCCCCTTTTGTGAAACCGGGCCTATATGATTTAACTGGTACAAAATTACCAATTAAGTGATGAGCACGCTGAAGGTCTTTCAGCTGCATTCTCCAAGCGGTTAACAAAGACTTCTGTAGTTCAATGAAGCCGTCTGCAGCTACATCATCATCCAGTGGAAGATCTTTACTGATTTTATCTTTCAGGATCTGCTGTGCAATGAGAAAATGTGGATAACAAAGCTCATGGGTTTAGAGTAAGGATTGCGAATATTAGTGTTGCTACTCTGAACCAATATAAAGACACTGCATTTTTTACATAATAATATGATATAAATGTATCTTCCCCATGGTCTCACCTTGGCCACATCTGTCTGATGTTTGAGCTGATCTCTTTTGGCACGGAGGGTCACAGCTCTGGCTTTGAGCATCTCTAACCTCTGAGAGTCCTGCTGGTCCTGCTGTCCCATACCTCCCCTCTCTAAAGCCATCAGGTGACCCAGAACACCTGACATAATTTATAACAATCACAGTATGCATTAAAAACACACTTACACCAGCAGATAAACGTTTGGCCAAAGCTACGCTTGTAACGACTGTAAAAAGTCATGAAAACCTTAATAATATTAAAACATAGATATTCATCTTTCCATTAGCTTGTTATTGTGCCTCACCTTAGATATGATATTTTTAGATCAAATAAAATGACATTTTAGAGTTTAAAATAACAGTTTACCCAAAAATGCAATGCTATCAGAATGGGTTATTATGGATTGCAGTTATGGCCAGACATGATCATTTAAAGATAAAACATTGTGATGATTGACTGCAGTGGTGTGAATTATTCTGACATGAAGGATCTGAGGATCCTCAAATGCAAACTGACTGTGTTTTTGCTTCCAGTGAGCAATCATACATTTGAGTAGTGCTTTATATTTGATCTATTATATCCAAATTATTTTTTTTTATATTCATTCATCATTTAATCTTATAATAATCATTATAGTCAATTATATATTAATTTCACTGATTCACTAATTTATTTGTCATATAATTGTTTTTTTTTTTTTACTATTTTCCATTGTTTAGTCTTATAAACTGTTATGACTGAGTGGTTTCAAGGGCTGTTTGTGTTCATGAATAAGAGATAAGTGGGAATGTTTATGGAAACTCAAGGATTATGGGATGTTGTTGTGAATCAGTTTGGTATAACATTATTTGCTGAATTAGTGCTAATCAGACGAAGTCTGACGCAACTACGACTGTTCACTAAACTCTGCCCCTTTTTATTATCAGTTTATTTATCATCACTTGGCTTTTTTTAGTCAACTTCTTGGCTGATAGAAGGTTAATAGTGTTTTCAGTAACAGACAAGACTTTCTGTTTACAACTTTTGGGTATTAGCTATTTTACTGATGCTACCAGACAAATCGGATATTTTCTGATAAGATCAGACATCCGGGGCTGAATCTTTATTATCTGGCGTGGAGGTATGATCTAACAGACGGCACCCATTCACTTCAGAAGATACTTGAGGTGAGCAAACTACATTTCTCCAAATCTGTTCCCATGAAGATACAAACACATCTACATCTAAAGCGGAGTAAATATTCAAGAAAATGCTAGGGTCAACTATTTAGATCTTTAGGACACTTTTACGCATTATTATTATATAAAATATTTTAGTATCTGAATAAGGAATCTCTTTTTATTCATTCTTGATTACTTAAATTAACTTAAACTGAACGTAAAACACATTTTGACTATGTGATTGTATACTATAGTGGAACTCAATTGTTATTTAGGCATTTCAAATGAATGTGTGCAGTGTTATCGTATATTTATTCATTTGGCGTTGAGATAAATTAACTGAATATTTTGTCAGGGGTATTTTGCAAACAAGAAATTGGGGAAAACGTTGCGTTAGAAGCAATGTAGTGACAATAAATTGAGTTTAGTTGTATATATTTACAACTTTAACTGTAACGTTTTAAGACACCTACAAAACAGCAGGACAGTCAAATAATTTTATCCAAGTGTGTCTAAACAGAAGACGTAGGTTTTAACACGTTTATTGATAACAGACTCATAAGTCATAAGTTTACCTTGCTCCATTGTTTCCATTGAGCTGTCCATGACTCTATTCTTGGCGCGCGGATTTCTTTCTTTTGTTATTTTGTATCTTCTGTAAATAGAACGTTTTGAAATGTGGCGCGTTTTGAAAACTGTGTCAGGTTCGACCTCGGAAGCTAAAACACAAACAGCTCTGAGCGCGTCATCACTGCGTGCTGCGTGCGCAGCCACCTCATCTAAAAAGTGCTCAAGTCTACTCTATTTTCTCCCCACGTGGTTGCATTTTGTATTGGAATGCGCATATTATTGTTATTTAATATTAAATGTAATATTCAGCAAATGAAGCATGGGTAGAGAAAAAGAGGCGCACCTGTCTACGTTGGTAAACACGATAACTATCACTGATCAGCTTTAGATTGGGGTGCACACTGTGTTTTTGACTGATAAGGTGGCTCGGTAACCTTCAGGCGTGATGGCATCTGCAGCACTGGGAGGAGTGTGACACTGACATACAGTGTCTGAGGTGTGAGGAGCTCCAGCTGCTCTGATTGACTGCTTTAGGTAAGAACACCTGCATGTCGAGCAAACACTGAACGCTTTTGATGAAGAGAGACACTGTGTGAACGCTGACAAACAGAGCCAACTAACCCACAGTAACAAGGAAGTGAAATAGCATGGACAACTGGTATAGAGTTAACTTGGTAGATGAGTTGGCAAATACAAATATATTTAATGCTTTACATGAATTATGTTTCTGGGCGATGCATTTGGGGTAAAGTTGAAACCACAAGCAAGTGGCGTCTCTGCAAAGTAGTCACAAGTACTGCCAGGAACTGTTAACCCTGTAGTGCCTCATGGTTTAGTCTTCACCATCCCTGATTAACCCATTCGAGCCCTACAGAAACAAGTAGAAGCTAATATCAGAATGATTACTATAAAGTTGCTTCCTGAAAGAAAAAATGTAATTAATAGAATAAATCAATTCAATAAAAATTGGCATAATAAGTTATAAATGATGCATAAAATCTAAACAATTTAATAATTATATATTACAACATTACTAAAAAGGGAAAAAATGTAGTAAGGAAACGTTTTTCTGTTAAAAAGTGGGCGTGGCAGTAAAAAATGGAGGCGGATCTCAACATAAACTGGCGAGTTTTAAGCAAACTAAGTGATTGGATAAATGGATAACAATGCTGGTGCAAATAGGGTGAACTTTCATTTCATACCAACTGTAAGATTGAAGAAGTACATGCGTCACCAGAGATAATTGGCATTTTGATTACAAATGTCAAATTAAGGTATCAGTCATTCACAGTAAGATAACATGCGCTCAGAAGATTGATAGCGTGAACCTAGTAATGTTTCACAAAATAAAACCGAGCTAATAAGGTGTAATGATATTAATAAAAGCATCAGTCTTCCGCCAAACAATGTAGTCCCTTAGAAACGATTCACCAAGTGTATGTTTGTAGAGTATTTTACAACACGGCTAAATCAATCAGAATCAATTTTATAAGTTCAATGTGAACATACCTGCCTAACATGAAATCGTAACCTTATTGACTAAGTGCATTATCTGAAATCGATTGTGACATGTTTCAGGTCGTCATCAGATTTGCAGATCAATGGCTTTGACCTTTGTCCTGATCACGCAGCTGAGACTTTAATATCACGCTTCATGCCTGCAGTCTCGCTATGGATCCCGCAGGAGGGCACAAGTACTTCACTGTTGTTGACTATGTGATATTTGCATTGCTGTTGGCGGCCTCCATGGCCATCGGGCTGTACTACGCCTTCACAGGAGGACGCCAGAGCACTACACAAGAGTTCATGTACGCAGACAGGAGTATGAAGTGCCTGCCCCTCTCTCTGTCTCTCATGGCCACCTTCCAGTCAGCTGTGGCTATCATTGGCACGCCGGCTGAGATTTACGCCAATGGCACACAGTACTGGTTTATCGGCTGCTCTTATATTCTGGGGCTCCTGATACCAGCACACATTTTCATTCCTGTGTTCTACAGGCTACATCTCACCAGTGTTTACCAGGTAAACATCCTTTTAAATGACGAAATTACACAAGCGCTCTTAGGTTCTTTATTGGCGTTCACCTGAAAATGAAAATGTGCAGGAAATTTTGGCACCCTCGGGCCATCCCAGATGAAAATGAGTTTGGAGAAATGTAGAAGAGTAGTGTATGGGTGCCGTCAGAATGAGAGTCCAAACAGCTGATAAAAACATCACAATAACATCTTGTCAAGTAAAAAGTTGAAACAAAACCGTCAAGACATTTTTAATCTCAAACTGCTGGTTTTGGCTAAAATGCGAGTGATCTATCAATAATATTACTTTTTCCACTGAAAAGTCATCTTGTCAGGAGAGAAATGAATAAATGATGCATTTACATAGCGCTTTATCATGTATGGCTTTACAATCATGTGGGGGGGTCTCTCTTCAACCACCACTAGTGTGCGGCATCCACCTGGATGATGCGATGGCTGCCGCAGGTGTGTGGTGAGAGGAGAGATACAGCCAATCAATGGATGGGGATTATTTGGAGGCCATGATAGACAAGGGCCAGTGGGAATTTGGACAGGACAACGTTCTAAACGGAAATGAAGATGGATTTTGATATAAGAGAACACTTAAGTCATTACGAATAATGAACTTTATTTTGACCAGAAGTGATGATTTAAAGTTAAAATGCCTTAAATAATGCTAGATTTGTTTCTTATAAATGCATAAATGCATTCACTTCACAAGACTATATCTGATGGATTGAAGTGGTGTGAATTATTTGTGGATTACTGTATTGTTTTTACCAGCTTTTTTGACTCTAATTCTGACGGCACCCATTCACTAAAGAGGTGAGCAAGTGATGCAATGCTACTTTCTTCAAATCTGATGAAAAAAACTAACTTCTCTACATCTCGGTTGGCCTGAGAGTGAGTAAATGTTCAGCAAATGTTTTTTTTTGGAGTGAGCTATGTCTTTAAGGTTCTTTGAGGAACAAAAATGTTTCTTCTATGCAAAAATTCTTTTAGGATTTCTACTTTTGTAATAATGTAGCAATATCCTGGCAACCAAACACAACACTGTAAGCAAGTTTTGCAATTTCTTTTGCCACTGAAGCATGTATTAATCGTGCTCATTCTCATTCACCTCAGTATTTGGAGCTGCGCTTCTGTAAAGCCGTCCGAATATGTGGCACTGTTACGTTTATTTTTCAGATGGTAAGTTCCTGCCTGTCTGTTGTGAAACAAAAGTTTGCATTTTTGCATATTTAATGCATTGCATGGAGAGAGTTATCGTGTGGTTCCTTTCTGCAGGTCATTTATATGGGTGTTGGCATCTATACACCTGCTCTTGCATTGAATGCAGGTAATGTTGCAAATATATATAGTCATAATTAACATATTAATGCATGAACATGACTGTCTGTTGTAAGTAATGGCACATGTCTGTCTCTAGTTACTGGTTTTCATTTATGGGGAGCAGTATTGGCGACTGGGTTAGTGTGCACTCTTTATACGGCACTGGTAAGAGGATCTTGAGTTGTTTGGGTTTTTTTCTGTACGGGTTGCATGCACCTGGTTTTATTGTGCACAGTTCCCCAGTGCATGATACCAAATATTTGTCTTGCTTTGCATCTTAAACATTCATTTGTGGATGACAACATCTGATGTTAACCATTAACCCTATATCATATTTGATATGCAAATTAGCCTCCAAATGAGCAGCATGATCATATTTGTACTGAGACACCTGTTGCACACAATCCACTACAAGCCTGCTAAAAATAGAGCTGTTACTTCCTATGTCAGATTTGACAAGTTTAAGTAACATTTCATATTGACTGGTTTTCATGGTCTCAAAGAAGTCATTCTTTTTGCATGTTGTTCTCCTGGTAGGGTGGGCTGAAGGCAGTGGTCTGGACCGATGTTTTCCAGACAGTAGTGATGTTCATTGGTCAGCTGGCTGTCATCATTGTTGGCATTTATCAGGCTGGCGGTCTGTCTGATGCCTGGGTGAAAGTCAGAGATGGTGGACGCGTCTCTGGGATTGAGTATGTATGCTTTAAATGGTTTAAATGGCATGGAAGCTGGTAGGCAGTATATTTAACCACCAGGTGACTCCATGAATCCTTTTTACGGTTAGGCAGCTGTTTGTTTATATGTATAAAGTCCATTTATATTGTGAGAGAAAAATGTTCACAGTTAAATAGTAGTTGTGTTTCAAAATAAATATTTTTTTTATTGTTAAAACTGGTACTGTCAATAGAATGAAGCAAATGTGATGTTACACTATTTTCCTCTGTCACTATTTACAGAGTAGGCCTGTATCTTTTCCCATTTTGTTAGAGCCACAGAATACTATTGATATTAATACTTTAAGTAATTTCTCATATCGACTGCCTGTGCCTGTCCAGCCTGAATCCAGACCCAACGGTGAGACACACGTTCTGGACGTTAGGTGTTGGAGGAGTGTTTCTGATGCTGTCTCTGTATGGAGTGAACCAGGCTCAGGTTCAGAGGTACCTCAGTTCTCGTACAGAGAAAGAAGCTGTCATGTAAGCACTCCCTTTTCTCGTGTACAAACACCTCTCAGGCTCTCAGATGAACGTATGTGTCACTAAACGTCATTTTTTCTCGCGCAGGTCCTGCTATATGGTGTTTCCCTGTCTTCAGGTGGCTTTAATGCTCAGTTGTCTGATGGGTCTGGTCATGTACGCCTGCTACGGTAACAACAGCCCTCTAGAACAACAGTATACCACGTCCAAAGACCAGGTCAGCAGTATTGAACAACAGTCATGTGACTGCATTTATACTAGTTCAGTCATTTGGGGCTTCCTGACATATAGAGTCAATTTATATGATGTGTTTTGTCTTAACAGATGGTGCTGTATTTTGTCATGGACATGTTACAAAACTTCCCTGGACTTCCTGGATTGTTTGTGGCATGTTTGTTCAGTGCATCTCTCAGGTAACATTATAATTGAAGTGATCATATTTCACAGATCATATTTCAGTAAGATTTTTTTTTTTGCATGCATGCATCGTTTGTGTTCTATTTTTATCCATTGTCTGTACTTTCTTTTTCTTTCAGATATATATTCTTTTTGTGTGTTTTATTTTATTTTTACATTTTATTTTATATTTATTTTATTTATATATATAAAATGTAAAAATGAAATAAAACACAAAAAATAAAATAAAGTACAAATAATATATATCTGAAAGAAAAATATATATATATATATAAAAAAAAGTAAATAAATAAATGAATAATGGTTAAAATTTGTAATGCTTTTGAAGAAGTCTTTTCTGCTTACTAAGGCTGCATTTATTAAATCAATAATATTGCAAAAGTTGTAATTCAAAACAACTGTTATAACTACTACAGTCTTTAGTGTCACATTCAAGAATCATTGTAATATGCATTGTAAAAATATTTTGTAACTTTATAAATGCCTTTACTGTTGCTTTTATTCATTGCATCCTTACAGAATAGGAGTGAAATAAAATAAGCCTTACTGAACCAAATTTTGAATGTTTATGCAAATCTGCTTTATTTTTGTCTCTGTAAATAAACATATTCAAGAAGACATACAGACAGTAGTCGGCACATAAGCTTGCAACAAAATATGGAAATATACTTATTTGTATCCAAAAATAAGATGCTCTCCTTCTCATTCACAGTACAATATCCTCAGCTTTTAACTCATTAGCCACAGTGACTATGGTGGATCTGATCAAACCCCATTACCCAATGACAGAGGCCAGAGCCACTCTGCTGTCAAAGATGCTGGGTGAGACGTTATCTTCAATGCTTATCTCTTCATTAGAAATGATTTCCGTCACTCTCGGCTGATGCACAATGATAGAATATGTTTCAGCTGATTTCCCCTTCACCCAAAGAGATCAAATAAAGAGCTTTCAGTTTATAATGCATGATTGTTGTATGTTCCTCATCCAGCGCTGTCGTATGGGATTATATGTCTGGCTATGGCTTATGTCGTGCACTTGATGAACAGTTCAGTTCTTCAGGTAAACGTGCATGCAGTGATAAATGAATATAACAGCCTGTGTTAAGAAATTAAAACCTATACTCTTAAAAACAGAAGTTGCCATTGATGCTTCCTGGAAGAACTTTTACAATTATTGTGTTAAACAAAATATTTTACAGTTGAAAAAGATTTGTTAGATTATTACAATGATCTACATACTAGGAAAAAATGTACTTTTGGAGGAAAATGTCCTCACCCTCAGGCCATCCACTATGTAAATGAGTTCCTGAGGATCCTCTGCAGTGAATGGGTGCCGTCATAGTCAGCTAATAAAACCATCATATTAAGTAATCCATACTTCATTCATCTTGTGAAGCCAAAAGCTGTGTGTTTGTGAGAAATCTCCATTGTTAAGAAGTTATTCATTTCAAATCATTTGCTGGTTAAAATATTAGTCTATAAGAGTCTATAATAAACAGTATTGTTTTCTCCATTTGGAAGTCATCTTGTCTGAATCAGGAGAGACCAAGCTCCATTTATAAAACAGCTGTAAACAATTATGACTTGAGAGAAGAACTTTTTTTAGAGGGCTTTTTTCACCGGAGGAAGCATTATGGTGAATCATGGATTTGGCTAGAAGTGACTGTTAAACGTTAAAATGGATTTGCTTTATAGAAACAAACAGCTTTTCACTTCACAAGATGTTAATGGATAGACTGGAGTGGTGTGGAGTATTGTCTGGACTCTCATTCTGACGGCACCCATTCACTACAGAGCATCCATGGATGGTGGACAAGTCATGTAATGTTTAATCCATTGAACAGACAATTAATCGCATGTCTTAGATGGCCTGAAGGTAAGTACATACTCTGTAAATGTTTGGGTGAACTATGCTTTTATAAACTGAATGTCTAAGAGTGTTGTGTGTTTGTCTTTTAGGCAGCGCTCAGTATCTTTGGCATGGTTGGTGGGCCGCTGCTCGGGCTGTTCTGTCTCGGCATCTTTTTCCCATGTGCAAATAGCATCGTAAGTTCCTTCCTTCCATCCATCAGTCCACAAGTCCAGCCACACGAATAAGTAAGTTGTCTCTCTTTTATTCAGGGGGCTGTATTAGGACTTGCTGCAGGACTAGTCATGGCCTTCTGGGTTGGCATTGGTGGCTTTTTGGCTCACATGCCCAGTTCTGTACAAGTTTTTCCACTTAACTCTACTAGCATCGCACCTGCCCTCTCTGAAAACATCACCGCCGTGCCTGCTGTCATAGACGCTGCCAGGTGAGCAGTTCAGTACCAGCATGCACTGTAATGTATATGCCTAGGGAAAGAATGAAAAGCTTTTCTCA
Organism: Enteromius unitaeniatus; assembly: GCA_032359435.1. NCBI lineage: Eukaryota > Metazoa > Chordata > Actinopteri > Cypriniformes > Cyprinidae > Enteromius > Enteromius unitaeniatus. The sequence goes on from JAUMHI010000019.1 coordinate 635,501, forward strand.
TCTTCCAGCAGACCTGTAGGCCTGAATGGGTTGTATTCTCTGTCGTACATGTGGTACAGCGCCCTCAACTCCTCCACTGTGGTGCTCATCGGCCTCATTATCAGCTTCGTGACCGGTAAGAAACATTAAACTGAGCCGGTCCGCAGATTAAAGCTGACAGCTTGCACGGAAAAACAGGCAGTGTATTATGGTCTTATTAGCTTCAGACATTGATTCTATCCAGTCTGAGGATATCAAACATGTTTTACAATTTTAGAATACATTTGTTTTCATTTGCTGTGATTTTCGTGAAGTGTATGATGCCTAGTGTTTTAAAAATCTGTTGAGATTTTAAAAGGGCTGTAGTGTATTCCGGCCTTAAGGTAGTTTTTGTGTGATATAATAGGTGAAAAGAATCTTAGAATGAAGCAAGGACCCATAAAATTATAGAGAGAATACAAAAGCCTAGCAATAGCTCAGTACACTGTAGAAATTGCAGAGATCTTTTCTTAGTTGAAATAGAGCAGGTAACATTGTACAGTAAGGTTCCTTTTGTTAACATTAGCAGATGAATGTTAACTAACAGTTAACAATATATATATTTTAGTCATTTATTGATCTTGATTAATGTATTAAAAATGTTGTTGTACCGTGTTTGTTCATGTTAGTGCATTAGTGTTTAATTAAAAAATGTTCAAATTAACATTGAGTCATATTATTAAATGCTATAAAAAATTAAAGCTTAAAAAATACATTTAAAAAATGTCAAATGAAAGCTTAAAGCTATATTTTTAAAAAAAGATTGAAAAATAGCTTTAATAAATAAAGAAAAAAATGTAAATGTTAACAAATATTATTATAAGAGTGTATAAATATTGCTAAAACAAACTTGTTTTAATGATAAGATCATTTAAATTTTTGTAAAAAAATCTCAGAACAAAAACTGCGAATTTCTCAGAATTGGTGAGATTTTACACAAATTGTGTATAAGATTACATCTTTACTTTTTTGGTTTCTTATTATGTGGTGGAAACAAGCTTTTATTTTATCAAAGATTTTATCATCATTATTTTTTTTTTCCTAACCTATTTATTTCAAGGCCCAACGAAAGCAGACGATGTGGCCTCTGGCACAGTGTATCCTGTGATGGAAACGGTACGGTCCCTTCTGCACAAGCTGGGGAAGCCGAGCACTTGCTGTGCAGCTCCTCCTGAGCACACGGTAAGACGGGCCTATGGTTTTACAGTAAAATGCATTGTTGCTTTTGGCTGATTTTACGATAGTAAACATGCTTCCAGCAGATCGAAGGTCAGAAAGAAATGAATGGAAACGTAAAGCCGGATGCTGGGACTGAGGAAGAGACAGAAACTTTTCTCTCATCAGATCCTGTGTCTCAGCTGGAGAACGAGACCTCCGTATAGCAAAAACACTGAGTATTGTACATATGATGTACTGTATATTGATGATTACAGAGATGAATAGATGTACATTTTTGTAATAGACTGTATATTTCTGTCACATTTGTATTGTTTTGTATGAGTAGCTGCTGTACATAAAACCGAAGAAAACTTTTTTTACAACATGCACTAAAATGTTAAATACAGGTCCAAACGACAAAGAGAATGTTTTTCTAATAAAGGCATTTGTGCATAATGTGCTGTGGCTTTCTGGGTGAATCTCACAAATGTGGCTCATATTTCACCCCAAGATAAAAATAGAAACAATAACATTTGCGTTAAGATATTGTAAGAATTAGAATAACACCACAAACATTGATTTTCTGTTTACTTAGTATTGTAATGTGTAAAGTGCTTAATTATTATAACACTATGCGAACAAACTAATGCTTTATTTTCTAGCAAAAGCAAAATAAATAAATAAAGGTAGTTAATTTTGGGGTGATGTATGACCTGGATAGGTTCCTGAAAGTTTCACATTTCCTAAAATTAAGATGCATTTAAATGCCACACATATCCATACACATGCATACACTTATTATTAATAATATATGATAATATCTTTTTTTTTTTATTCGTGTTATATATGAATTTCATATGTATTAAAATAAATATAGCTTAATACCTAAAAAGTCTGCATTGAAGATGAATTTGTGCTTGTTGTTCCTACATTTGTCCAGCAGATGTCGCCAACGCGCAAAATACACAACAGCGCTAAATGTCCGCGATACTAAAATGACAATGAAAATACCACATAATAACACAGAATTTGTGGCTTTTCATATTGCTACTCAAGTGCAACCTCTGAGAGATGGTTTAAAGTGAATATAGCAGGCTAATGCTGTGCTTTATTAAAGCAGATTGGGTGAGATGATTTTAGGTTTCATGGTCAGGTGCTCAGCTTCCACTTTATAAACAGACAAATGTCATGCTGACATTTCAGAGAGCTATTTCTTGGCTAAATGTCAGTTCTTTAACAGAAATATGGTGAGTCGACCGTCCAAAGACCGTATTACAGTGTAGCCTGAGGGAACTTGCTGCTAAATGAAGCTTTCAGCAGAGCTTTCTGGTCCAGTAAGGACACCTATTTATCAATCTGTAGAGAGCACAATATGATACTGACTTGAGGATTTGCTCTTTTTATAGCAACCAGAGATAAAAGCCTTTACAGTTCAACCTCTCTGGTTTTTAATAATATGCAATTCAAAAAATGTATACAGCTTGCTCATTTATGTATAGTAGCTACAGCAGTAAAAATATGTAGAAACAATCTTTTCTACATTAAAAATTTCCAATATAGTCAACGATACTGATGATAAAACATCATACAGAGTACCCTACATTCAGATTAGATTTTATTGCACTTCATGACAGATTTGCATTGTAAAATAGATGTTAATGTTGATGATAATGGTGATGATGCTATGTTTGCATGAGCAAACTTACAGGAAATTCATATTTGAAGTTAGAATTTAAAAGTAGCATACATGTAACATCCCTTGCTCAGCAATCCTCTGCAGTGAATGGGTGCCGTCAGAATGAGAGTCCAAACAGCTGATAAAAACATCACAATAATCACACTCCAGTCCATCGGTTAACATCATATCAAGCCAAAAGACGCTTGTTTGTATATAGAAAACAATTCACTAAAATATTTTTAATAACAAACCATTGCTTTTGGCTAAAATACAACTCTGGGGTTCATACCAATGCATTATTTGTGAATTACTGTGATGTTTTTAATCAGCTGTTTGGACTCTCGTTCTGACGGCACCCATTCACTGCAGAAGATCCACTGGTGAGCACGCCAAGTTGTTTCTAAAAACTATTTCACATAAAGAAATATGTCTTCAATTTTTGGGTGAACTATTCCTTTAAACCAGTGTTTCTAAAAAATATTGTGTGAGGCTCTTATTGAAGAAAAGCTAAATAATAAAAATACTGCACAAAATACAAATCGTTTGCATGTCGTGTGACCGATATCCAACATCAGAAATTCATGAACAATGATGTTCAATTGCTGAAATATAAACTTAAATCTCTATCATACAACATCATAGAAAAGAAAAGTCAGTAAAGTAGATGTCATTTTATAAAAATCATGCAGCCATGCAAATTAAAATGCAAATACAGTTATGCTATTTTGGGTATTTTTGTGAGCAGCGACTGTAGGTACTTTTGTTTATACATTGTAAATGAATGAGCCTGCTGTTGACAGGGTCTGTTTCCTTGAGGCCTGATTCCCAAAAACAACGGGATTTTACTGATATTCAAACTAGCATCTGGGGGATGGATATTCTTGAACTTCTGTGGTGTTCAATGCATTTTTTTCCTTTGGCCATAATGCATTTTAGACTTTGGACACAATGTTTCTATCCATCAACAACAACTAAAATATTCTGCGTTAATGCTCGAGATCAAATGCGCCTACATACAGTACTGCATGAAAATTAAGATGCGCTGGAAAAGATTGGATGACTAGTATAACGAGAATAAAAGACTGGATATAGCTACACTGTCGAAATCATACTCTAGATTTAGTTCTGTCACATGGAATTGATGTTAATGGTGTTGAGATCCTGCAGCAAAGTGATGATATATCAGATCATTATCTAGTCTT
>JAUMHI010000019.1:639656-665922 GCA_032359435.1 Enteromius unitaeniatus
TCAGTACATTTTTATTCTTTCTTCTTTGAAATAAATGAATACTTTTATTAACAAAGGATCTATTAAATGAACAAAAAAGTCATAGCATTTTCCTTGTTATTCATCAAAGAATCCTGAGGGGAAAAAAATTATAAAAAATCACAGGTTCAAAAAAATATATTTGGCTGCACAACTGTTTCCAACATTTACAATTCTAGTAATAAATCAGCATATTAGAATGATTTCTGAAAGGATCATGTGACACTGAAGACTGGAGAAATTATGCTTTGTATCACAGGAATAAATTACATTTTAAAATATATTCACACAGAAAAAGTTATTTTAAATAGAATTTTTTTTTTGTATTTTTAATTGAATAAATTCAATCTTGATAAGAAACATATTTAAAAACCATTAAATATCTTACTGACCCCAAATCTTTGAACAGTAGTGTGTATATATATATATTAATGTAAATATATTTATGCTTGCATGTCTATATTTACTCTACATGGTATTATTAATAGCTGATGACAGTCACACATGAAGATTAATTTAAGCTTATGATTTCACTGTCCACCGAGTTTTCTTTTAAAATTTCCTATATTTACTATGTTTTAACAAAATTTTAAATGGCAGATGTTGCAGCATCTATTATGTATTTTGCTCTTAAGGCCTAATAAAAACCTGCTTTTTAATGACTTGTTTTTTGGCTTCTTTTCTCTCGTGTTCCCACTCTTCATCAGTATCGTCTAAGGGCAGCCCATTTAACTTTGCCATTTGCTGGTAGTTTCTGCTCTCAACCTCTGCCCTGAAAGTAGAGAACAACCTTATTAAACATCTTGCATCACTAAACAGCATTAAAAAATGCCTCAGTATGTAAGAACTGATCGTTTCACCAATGTGATTCACAAAACAAAACAACAGATTCATCTTACTTTTTAAGAAAATGAACGCAATCTTCATGTCCATAGATTTCAGCAATCCTGACAGGTTTATCTCCGGAGGAATCCTCCTTGTCTACAGGTGCATGTAGGGAATGAAGGAGTCGAAGTACTGCTAGTTTTCCAGACTCTGCTGCAAAATGTGCGGGTGTCCATCCGTTATCAGTCCTCAAACAAGCCCTGGCTCCATTTTCAATTAATATCCGGACCATCTCTGTTTGGCCTTAAACAAGATCAGAGGTTAAATGGCATTAGCATCACAAATGCAAGAACCCCAATGCTCTTGCATAATTTACTTAAAGTGCTCTATTTTAACACACTAATTTTGTACTTAATATACTAAAATGTATTCCTTAGTACTTAAGATAATCCTAATAAGTTTACTAAAACATGCTGTTTTGTTTTGAGAGTAAACATGAGCTAAAATGTGCTTTTAACATACTAACTTTGTATTAAATAATTGATTTACCACTTGTAGTACACTAGAACCACTAGTGCATGAAAAATGGATTTAAGTGTACTTCAAGTGGTACATTTTATTAAATACAAAGATAATATATATATTCATCTTCACAGTGTCTCAAAATAGCACATTTCAGTACACTTTAAGACATGCTAAAGAATATGTTTAGTATGTTGAGCACAAAATGTGTGAAAACAGAGCATGGAAGTGCACTTGTTTCTGCCCAACTGGGTTATGTCACTATATTCATGACATTACAAGACTTTATCTGTTGAATTGTCATTTGTGAAAGACTATTAAGTTCTAATAATGATTGCTTTTTATACATTTTGAATAAAACAGCTCTTTTTTGTTCACGAAAGTAGGCTATAACCTGCCTTTGGATGCTGCCCAGTGCAACGGGGTCTTCTTGTTCCAGTCTAAGTCTTTCTGATTAGGGTCACACGAATTTTTTTTCACAATTTCTTCCACTAAATCATAATCTCCAGCAGCTGCTGCCTGATGCAACTCTGTCATCTTTTTACAATCGGTAACATTAAAAACTGTGTGTTGTTTATCTTGACGTGTTACCGCAGCAACGCGACAGCGGGCTTTCCCCACAGAAAATTATTTTTTTTAAATAATCAAAAAGATTGTTATACAAATATCCACGATATATTCTCAATTTAACTCTTGTTTTGATTTCGTGCAACATTAACGTACGAAATAACTAACAGCAGTTGTCACGTGATACCTGTTACTTTTCTCAGCGGAGATCATTTTGGACCAATCGGAGCAACTTGAGGACGAATCACAGACACTTGAGAAGGTAAAAAGGTCTTAAATTGTTTGGGCTGATTAACATTTGCATGTCACGTACCATTTCGCTAAATTGATATATTTTTATTAATGCTAACGCACAAATGTTTTAGTTTAGACAAAAAAATAATGATAATACGGTCATTAGATCTAAATGCTGCCCCCCCGAGGAAGCACTTTATATGTCTCATGCGAAAATAATTACATTTTTAGCGGTTTAAAGATATCAGTGTTGGGGGAAAATAGCGTGATAAGTTTCTGTCTATGACAATTTTGTTATTTGTAGCTCTTTTCACCTTTAAAAATTCTCAATCAAACACACAGCAACTATGAACGGGTTTTATTCCAATAAACAATCATTCAAACACATCAAAATTACTACACACTATTGCACAATAAGGAGAAAAAAATTCCACCACAGACTTCAGAGTGAAGGAAGAGCAGGACTGTAGTCTGAAGTGCTTGCACTTTCTGAAACATCACTTCAATTTGTGTATAAATAACAAAATAATAATAATAATAATAATAATAATTTCACAATTCAGGAAAAAATTACTACAAATATTATCTTAGCATCTACACAGATAAACTGGGTTATCAAGAAAAACAAACAATGCAATCAGAGAAGCTTTTAAAATGGCAAGAACATGACAAGCACTGCAAATAAAACCTCCAATCTATCAAAGGCTGACTGTTTGAAACAATATTTGTCCGTGAAAAACTAATTACACCTTTTTACAATAAATAAAGTTTAAAATTATGTTCATTTGAAGATGCACTTAGAGTCACACGAGTCTTCAGTGCAAACCTACAAAAATAAATAAATAAAAAAAGATTAAAAAGATTACTTGTTGAAAACCCACATACCAAAGAAAAAAGAAAAAGGCAGCAAATACCAGGGGTAATATTGGACTTTCTAAACCAGCTACCCAATCTGTTCTTCTGTTTGCCGTTGCTGGGTTGTCCTCTGTAAAATAAATGAAATAAAACAGATAAATAAGCATGGTAAATTCAAGCAAAATGAATCAAGTCTTAAAAATAAATACTTGTATGGAGAATAATCAGGTACAGAAACACATGCAAACCTTTTTCAGATCCTCCATCTTCTACATTTGTTCTACTATCCTCTCTGACCAGCAGCATTTGCTCCGCTGATACAACAGTAACTCCATCAGATTCCTGACAAACTTCATGGATTTCTAAATCTAAATTACTCCCTGTAGGATCATCAGCCATCACTTCTGCTCCATCAAGCTGATCATCCACTGTGTTTTCAGGTACACCATTCAAGACATCTTTTACTTCTAATGGTTCAGTCTGATTAGCTCCATGTTCTTCTGCACCATGAGATTCAGTTGTGTGCATTTCCTCTGTAGAAACTGCAAGACTCACACTAGCTTTATCCTCGGAAACAAGCTGATCGGATGTTGATGCAACAGATTTTTCACATAATTCAATCACCTCAGAAGAGTTCTGATCATTTTGTGCCGAACTGCGCCAAAATTTTGTCATGAGCTCATTTACAAGATATTGTGGAGACTCAACTTTAACATGATATGGAGGGCTGTTATAATCAGCTGTACTGTCGATGCACTGCACAGTCAGTTTCAGAGGTTTATCCACTAAGAGCTCGTAGAAGTTATCAGTAGCTGCACTGTCCCAAAATCCCTTGGAAGGATCAAACCCGTCCAACCTGCACAGAAAAGCTTGAGGTGGACTTTCCAGCAAGTCACCTGGCAGTGCTTTAACAGAGCCTTCACTGGTTTCAGACTCGTTTCCAAAGTCAACAAAAAGGACAGATAGAGCATTTGAAAATGTATTAATAACCTGCGCACGATACCACATCTGATCGTCGCAGAAACGAGCCAGGCACTGGCTTCCAGGATCCAAATCATCCAGCTTAATTGGGTGTGTCTCACTAGAGTTTCCATATTCTTGGGCAACAAGTGTGATTTGGTCAAGTACATCAGGGTTTGAAAACTGGCACCAGAAGTAATCTGGTCCAACAATGCATGATGCAAAGGCATCTAATGTCTGTCCCAAAGAGACATCTGGTTTCTTTAAGAGCAGCTGGAATGTCTCCTTCACAAGTTCAGATACTACCAGTGATGCATTTAAGTCTAAATTATCCCATTTCTCACTTGCATCTGATGAGATACCACAGGGAGTCATTTTAACTTCCCAAGTGATGCCATCTTCTTTGATAAACTTGCAAGACAGTGTGTTCTCACCAGATTCAAATATCTTTTTGAAGAGTAATATCTGCTCCTTCATGCCCTTCTGCGCCCTGAATGGATCATCCAGACTGCAGCTGCAGTGAATGCTGAACCTCGGGTAAGACAATAGCTGCTCATCAAGTCTGCAAATTTGATTGAAAGAAACAGTTGCCTCATTTCCAAAATCTATGAACTCTACCTGGATCATACCATTTTTGGTTGTGTCCTTTACAATAGCACGATACCAGGAATCATCATCAGGAAACAACGCCTTCACCAAACACCCCTGTTGAACACTGGATGCATGAATTTCATCTTTCTCTGATGGCTGATGGGAATTCAGTAGGTCAGTGAGGAAGAATAATGTATTCTCATCTTCTACCAGTTGCACAAAAAAACTTGTTGGGCTGTTGATGTGGGAAATATAAACTTCAGACACCTTACCTGGTTCTATCATACGTGAAGGAAGATCTACAGCTTGAGGCAAACATAGCACTGATATTTCAGAAGCTATTGTGTTTTCAGCTGCTGGGGTCAAAGTTGGGCATGTACTACTTTGCTTTTGTGTCTCGGCTGCAACTATTTTGTTTTTTGAAATCTTAGGGTCAAAGCTGTCAAGATCAGGGTTTACATTATTTGATGCCCCACCATTTAACCTTCCAGAGTTGACGATAGAGCTTGTTACTCCAAAACTGTCCTTCCCTGCAGTTGATTTTGTTTTAGCATCAATTGTCACTTCACTACAAACTTGAGGTTTGGGATCACAACAGTAATCTTTCATAAGATCATTAACTGTAAGTCCATTACATTCAACATGTACATTATATTGAGGACAGTTAAGAAGGTCAGAGGACATTACTGTATTCTGAATAGTCACTTTTAAAGGCTCATCCACCAGAAGCTCAAAGAATTTGTCAGCTGCAGCATCGCTCCAAGTGCCATCTGCGGACCCCAAAGATTCTAACTGACAAAGAAATGCTTGTGGTGGGCTTTCCAGGAGCTTGGCGGGCAGGGATTTAACCAAGTTCAGATCAATTTCAGACTCATTTCCATAGTCTATAAAAAGAACAGAAACTGTTTTAGAGTGTGTATTGATAACCTGTGCACGGTACCACAGCTGGTCAGAAAAGAGTGCCAGGCAGGGTCCCTGGCATAGCTGATCTGGTTGAATTGGTTTTGCTTGACTAGAGTTTCTGATTTCTTGTGCAAGTAGGGAGATTTTGTCAAGATCCTCTGAGTTTTTGAACTGGCACCAGAAATAGTTTGGTCCAACGATAGATGAAGCATAGGCGTCCACAACTTGTCCTTGAGTTACAGCTGGTTTCTTGAAGGCTAACGGCTGGGTATCTTCATTGCAGTGCATTTTGGATTTGGTTTGAGCACCTGGTGATGGAGCAGCATTAAACAAAGGCCATTCCTCTAGATCTAAATTGACAATCCAAGCAGATACATCCCCTTGGATGAATTTGCATCGAATTTTCTTCTCACCATTTTCACCTGCTGCTTTTTTGAAAGTCATTATCTCTTCCTGTGTCCAATCTCTTTCTCCTCTTCTACCATCTTCAAGGGTGCAATGAATACTGAACATGGGGGTGCTGAGGAACTGCTTGCCCAGTTCTCTTATTTTAAGGGGCAAGAGTATTGCCTCATTGCCAAAGTCAACAAACTGCACATTAACCATGCCTTTTTTTATGTTTTGAACAACAGCACGATACCAGGCCCCATCAGCAGGATATTCTGCTACCACCAGGTCACCTGACCGCAACAGGTCTAGTTCAACTTGAGCATCAGTTAATGGAGCAGAGTTAAGTTTGTCGAGAAGGGAAAATATTTCATCTTCATCACTTGCCAATTGTACGAAGAAACTAGATGGACTATTACAATGTGAAACATAGATGTCTGAAATATATCCTGCATCCAAGGTTTTCGAGGGAAGATCGTTGAGCTTTGGATAAGGACATGACACTTGCTGCTGTACAACTTTAGGCTTAGCTCTACTGTATCCATTTGTGTGACTAGTAACAGTCTGGACGTCTTGTTCCCATGTGTCTTGAACGGCTGCTTTTGGGGCATTCTTAAAGGCATTCTCGTGCGCTTGTGATGTAGTGTCGACATTTTGTCTCACAGCTCTAGACACCATGCCTTCTGAAGGCTTACTGAAAATACGACCTTTGCTGATGTTAGACCCATTTCTTTTGGACTTTTGGTTCCACTGCTCTTTAATTTTTGAGTTGAAGTTTGTTTTCTCATCATACATCTCCACTGATAGTTTGCCTGAACAATTTTGTTTCACAACGACAGAGAACATGCCGTCCGTCGCATAGTTTTTAAACCACTCATTAAGCTCACATGGCTCAGGTAATGTTACATTGAAAAGTTCAAACTGAACAGCCTGAATGGGAATGGATGCAATTGCACTAGCTTTCGGAGGAAGTGGCAGAATATCAGATTTAACCAAAACCACCAGGTCACCATAGTCTACAAATTGGACAAGTATTTTCGGATGCGTTGATTCAATTTGTCCTCTGTGCCACAGCCCATCTGTGTATTTAGCAAGACACATCATCTTAGGGTACATTGAAAACTTTGCTTGTGGTGGCTTGCAGCAAAGTTGTTGGATATCTTTGGTAATTTTCCTAACCATATCAGCATTTTCTGCAAAATGACCATAGAACTGGCTTACACTTTGGACACAGGTTATTTGAACCTTCTCCTTTGTGCCCACTTTAGTTTTGGGTTGTGAAACAACATATGCTTTATTCTGAAAGGGTGAAGCTGCTTTGACATTCGATAAGCTATCTCCCTCTGCATGCTGTAGGTTTTTTCCAGTTTTGGAAGGTCTGGCTACAGTGACACCTTCAAGAGAGTCAGAGCACATGGTCAAAGCAGTCGAATTAAGAGAACGTACAGACACATTGCTCTCATATTTGTTTGCCACTTTGTTCAGAGTCACAATAGTTTGGTCATCACAAATCTTCTCAGTCACTGACAAACACTGCTCTCTGTGGCCAAAGGTGTCGTTCACATTCACACTGTCATTTCCATAAAGCGTTACATTATAGAGACCCTCGTTGGCAACGTGATGCTCAAATTTTCCAACAAGGATTTGATCCAGGACAATAGATTTCAGATAATCTATTTGTTCCATCTGCCATCCAATGCCTTTGTCAATGATACCATGTAGAGAGCATGCATAGGTGACAACTGGCAATTTGAAAAACCTTGGAGATAAAGGTCTGATATTGCAAAGTTTAACAAAATCTCCAATTCCATAATCTACATGAAAGACCTTGACAACATCGGAGACATTGTTCTGCTGAAGTACAGATCGATACCACTTGCCATCACTGCCTTTTGTTGCACATGGAGAGTTGTCATACAGAAGCATTGGCATTTGAGCAGAGAAAGAGTCTTCATAGTATTCATGGAGTTGATCACTTAATTTATTGAGCTCTTGTGAAAAGACATGCAATTTGCAGAAGATTTTCAATGGATGAATAACTTGTGTCACGGTTACAATCTCAATTGTTCCAGGCATTAACTCAGGATACAAGTATTGATGCAACTTGTCAGGGTCACTGGCATGCTCCTGCTGACCATTTGTAGTCACAAGGTCAGTTTGCATGGAAGGGTTTCTCCTTGGCAAATTCAGTGAATGCATTACAAGGCTTTTGAAGTCTTCATTAGGCAACTTCCTAGCAAATCCAAGTTCATACATTTGCTTGGATATGCTTGGAATGTCAAGAATGATGATTCTGGATGGCATTATCACGTCCTGAACATATGCAGAGAGGTCTTTCCCAGACAAAGATCTAATGAACTTTGAAGCAGCCAAAGACCATCCACTTTCAAGACAGAGAGGAGACACATTGGCCAGTATGCAAAGCTCTACTTTGGGAGTTGTACTGCAAAGGTTGCGTGGACATTTTCTCACAATTTCACTTGAGGCCCAAAGCAATTTACCATCATCAATTAGGAACAACTTGTATTCATGTTGAGACTTTGAAAGTATCCTTGCTCTGTGCCAAGTTCTGTCTTCATATACCAAGCAAACCTCTCTAAGCTTGCCTTCAAAAGTATGCTGCTGCTTCCTAGGGACTTCAATGTCTTTAGGTAGTTGATACGCTTCCCTGGTCTCTTGCCCATGATTTAAACTCCCTCCAAATTCTACTAAGACAGATTGCTGGTTTAAATTGACTCTTGTGATCTGAACAGTTGTACTGGATCCCAATTTTGGCAAACCAGGAATTGAACTCATCTTGATTGAGAATCTGGCCTTTCAAAAAGGTTAAAGAGCATAAATAGGAAGAATCTTCAGAGAGAAAAAAAGAAAAAAAAAATATTAAGAGAGGATAAATTATTAAAAGAACAGTTCATCCATAAATTAAAAGGGTCTTTTTAAAATCCTGTGTGTTTTTTTTTAATTAAACAAAATCTTCACTTGGGCTTCTCTACAACATTCAGTTGAGACCAAAAAGACAAACAAAAAAGTACCAATTGAAGGTTATGAAAACAAATAGCCTAAATACTGGTTTGGTGATGTTTAGCAGAAACTTGTTTGCTATAAGGAAGAGCCTTTATGCAAAATTTCTGGCAAGAAACTATAATTTATTTGTGTCTCAAACCCATTGGACAGTAGAGTAGAGCCCATAGCAGGGCACAACACACATTAGCTTTGTTGAGACTTTGGCACAGACTCAACTAGTCAAACTTATTAGTTATCGTTTTTTCATTCTAGTATTTAATACATTTATTTTCATCTGTAAGTACAGACATGGTCACTAGATAAAAGTCAATAAAACCTAAAAAAGAGCAGATCTTGCCATCCATATTGTGGCATATCTTTGAGTGTAACAACATAAAAAAAAGAAACATAGAATGTTTAAATCATAAATCAAGACTGTTTGAAACTAAAACCCGTTTATACTGATTTGATTTTGATTTTGATTGATTGATTTGACCTTCTGCTCTAACAAAAACGAAAAAGAAACTTACCAACGTGAAATTCTCCCCATCATGCACACAAATACCATGAAAGACTGCTTTTACAGCATTTATAACGTCAACTAAACACAAACGCACTTCAAAGAAGGCCAAAGGTTGTTTTTTTTAACTAATCAATCTAATCTACGTCAGGTTAAGTGAGAACGAAGCGATACGATTGGTTGTAAACACTAGTCAACTGGTCTTTCCAGGCGCATGCTTTCTTTTAAACGATACGTATGATCCGGTTTAAAAGCGTTCATTTTCTATGTTGATTCACAATGAACTAATTAAGATAAACCAATACAAAAGTGATCATTTTGTAACTGTCTTTTCCGCACAGTCTAAAAAGCCAAATTAGGCAAAACCGTCACAGACGGTTAAAAATGAATAATCATCATCAGAAAAAAACTATTTACACTGTTTGTAGGAAAACCGCCGGTGACTGTAAAGTTCTCAAAGCGAAAATAAAACGCTTAATGTGATCATTTGCGATCAGAATATTCTACAAAGTACGTTTATGGATATATTCATGCAGCATAAATAAACTGAAGTTTCACAGTCATATTAGGAGGGTGGAGTTTGTAGTAGTTGCGCGGCATCTGTCAACCAGGAAGTCCTCAGTCAGACGCATTTACTTTCTTGATGCAGAGGAATGGGTAAGTAACTTCCAAGCGTGTGTATGATTGAGTTATGCGATGTTAAACTGTGTGTACTTATGCGATTTAAATGTGCTTTAACCTAATGTGCTTTTACCTGTTCATCTGTACCACATGAGCTCTGTCAGAGTAGACATGGGCATGTTCGCAAGCTCATCTATTGTTCCTCTTTGTGAGACAGCATATACCTTATTAATGCATTTCAGTGACATTGTAAAAGTAGCTTCTGACATCAAATATGACCTTTTCTTGCTTAAAATAGCAGTAATTGAACAGATAAACTGTGACAGCACGTTAGAAATGGTTCCAGTTGCATGCTGATGTGATGCTGTGCTCCTTTCTTCTAGGCTGGGCATCTTTCTGCCATGAGTAAGAGGAAGTCTTCTGTCCACAGTCTTGTTAAACCAGCTAAGACTTCTAGAACGGATGGTAAAACACATGTTCTGGATGAGGAGGAGGATGAAGTCCAGCAAGACCTATCACTCTCTGCTTCGGTCAGTTTGGTGACTTCCTGAAGTGAATACATAAAATAAGTAAATGGTATGGTGACAGTTCTGGTTTAAATGACATCTTGTGTTGTTCCAGACAGTGGGAGATATCGGCGTAATAGAAAGCATCACTTTAAGGAATTTTATGAGCCACCATTTGCTCGGACCCTTCAGATTCGGACCAAATGTGAACTTCATTGTTGGGAACAATGGAAGTAAGAACTAGTAGATTTATTTTTGTTAAATTTAATTGAGTTAATAAAACATTCATGATTTGCACTACCAGTCAAACACAGTTTTGGAAAAATGTGAAAGCGTTAAACAAGATAAATTCTGCGTGCATATGAGATTTTTATTTTATTTTATTTGTGCTTAGTTTAAATAGTATTTACTTTATTGCTATTTTTACATCTGCTTTATTTTAATATATAATTTTGTTTAAAAAAAAAAGATGCATGATGAAATTAGTTTGAATCAAGGTAAAAACGAAACTTGAAATTCAGCTGGAGAAAGAGAAAGGGAAATTTTCTTTGTGTGGTTTACAAGATGAGTCACAATGTCAAGTAAAGTTGAACTCCTACTTTTCTCAATTGATTGAATTTCTCATTTATAAGGGGTTTGAGTACGAAGTGCTCAAAATAATAATTTCTATCATTATTATTATTCTTCTACCCTAAAGCTGATCGTGCAGCCCAAACCGTAACGCCTAGAGACTTGAAACTTGGTGAAAAAATAGACCTCAATTTGGGGAGAACCTATTAAAGTTTCAGCCCAATCGGCCAAACGGGGGCGCTACAGCGCAAAAACAAAAATTTCAGATTTTTGGCCGTAGCTCATAAATCGTTTGGACTCAAATTTCACAATTTTCACGCACCATTTTGGAACGGAATGAGATACCTTTACCAAACTCGGTACATATGTATAAGCTTAAATTTTAGTCAAATTTTTTTAAAATTCGTAGCTCAGCCACTTGGGGGTGCTATGAGTCTTTATGAGGACATTGAAAAACATGGCCACAATCGACCAATGAAGTTTGAGCACCAATTGGACAAGGTTAACAGAGTTCAATCAAAACGAAACTCGGTGGGCACATTCAACTCATGGCCCTTAAGCTCTGTAAAAATGTTAAAACAAATGGGCCACTAGTTGGCACTAATGAGTTTTTTGGCTCTGTAATCACGTGGTGTTTCACACAGTCACACAATATGCATATCATTTGCCTCATGAACCATTGCTGTCAATCAAACCATTCATTAATTATTCATAAAAATGTCAAAAACCTACTTTTTCAAACTAGTCTCAGGCTTGTTTTTTTTATGCCAATCGAAGCTGGGAAAAGTGCCATTCTGACAGCTCTTATAGTGGGTCTTGGTGGAAAAGCAACCATAACCAACAGAGGAACATCTCTGAAGGGCTTTGTGAAATATGGAGAGAGGTTAGTATATTTTAAAAGACGAAATGCAGTCGTATTTCCTCCATAAAATAAGATCTTTTTAAAAATCTTTTTTGTTTACAGTTTTGCAGACATAAAAGTGAAATTAAAAAACAGAGGAAATGACCCCTATAAAGGGGACATTTATGGAGACAGCATCTGCATTGAGCATCGGATCACAAGCGACGGTTGCAGGACTTGTAAAATCAAGGACAAAACGGGTAATGTCATGGCCTCCCAGATCACAGATGATATCAGAAACAGGACTTCCTCATATATATTTAGATGCTCTATTTTTAGGTCATGTCATTTCCACAAAGAAGGAAGAGTTATCTGCTATACTGGATCATTTCGGCATCCAGGTACTTTTGGTTATTTTAAGTAAAGAAATCAGTAAAGACTTCTCTTATTATTGAGAAATCATTACTTTAAACTAGTTGTTTTAATATTGATGTGGTATAAAGTAAATCACACAGACCTATAATTAATTTATTTCATTTTACAGGTTGATAATCCCGTTTCAATACTCAATCAAGAGATGAGCAAACAGTTCCTGCATTCAAAAAGTGAAGCAGACAAGTACAAGGTGATTTATTCTTCATATATGCCATCAGTAACAGAAGAAGTGTTGCATGGCTAAAATCTTTTTTTCCCTGAAGTTTTTCATGAAGGCAACTCTTCTGGAGCAAATGAAGAGAGACTACATTCACATCAAGCAGACTAAAGCCTTGACGCGTGAACAGGTGGAAAGACAAGAGGAGGTGATTTCTGAATGCACAGTCAAGCATTTTTTTAGTGTTTCTCATACTTAAACAACCATAATGCCTTTTTTACACAGGCAGTCACCACTAACATCACACATCGGTCATGTCTTTGTATTTTTAGTGTCTTAAAGATCTCAGGCAGTTGTTTTTGCAAAAGAAAGAGAGATATGAACGCTTGGCGTCACTTGACAGCATGAGAGAGACTCTAGAGGACCTGAAAAAGAAAATGGCGTGGTGTTTGGTATGTTATTTTAGTGCTCCTTGCACAAGTGTGAAAAGTCGCTTGCGATAGAGAGACTTTGCTCAGCAGTGCCTCTGTTTGTTGGATGTAGGTGAGAGAGAAAGAGAGGCTTGTTGAACAACTGAAGGAACAAATTGAAAAAGAAGAGGCCGATCATAAATGTGAAGAAAAGCTGCAGCTCTGTCAGGTTTGTGTGTTGATTTGGACTTTTTATTGGTATATTAAAAATGTTTTTGTGAGGTTTTTGGTCTTTTGAAAGAACTGTCTATTACAGACTTATTATTGAAGTTTAAAACTGGTTTCTCTTTGCATATATTTTTACATTAAATTTGGTCCTGAGATGCAAAGCTGAATATTCAGTATAATTTCTCCAGTCTTTAGTTTCACATGATCCTTCAGAAATCATTTTAATATGCTGATCTGGACCAGCAGACATCTTTCAAAAACATTATAAATCATAATTATTATATACCTTTCGGTGGCAATGTGAAGTTTACAACACCACTGATAGCTTTCAGTACCAGTTAAACATTAGATGAGGTGTGTATGGTCGAGATTAAACATTAGTAGAAGTTTGACTGTAAAAATTCTTTGCTTTTAAGAGCAAAGCTACCGCTGCTGAAAAGACATTGCAGGACATTCGAAGGAAGGTTTGCAAGCACAGAGAAGAGCAGGAGCATTTGGCAGAGGAGAGCCGTAAAATGAAGGAAAAAATAAAAGTCAAAACGAAAGCACAGAAAAATCAGGAGGTAAGGTTTCTTTTCTCTCTCAGAAGGTTGATGACATCTGCTCACACATTTACTTAAATATCTGGAGCTATGTAACAGTTGCATTCATTTTAAATGAAGACATGCACCTCTCTGCAGTTAGGATAAACGTTAAACGTTTACATGTGAGCAACATTTGCCTGTTTTGTAGTGTTTCATTGTAATTGAAGGAATACGTCACCCAAAATTCGTTCTTCTGTGGAATACAAAAGAGGCATTTCGAAGAGGGTTTGTGCTCCTCTTTCCCATGCAGTGAAGGCATTAAAGGAATAGTTCACCCAAAGAAGTTTGTAACTAGGCTGTCATTGACAAAAAATATGCTATGTAAGTCAATGGTGACCAAAACCACCTGTGTTCAGAAATATATCCATATATACTCACTTGAGGGTGAGTAAATGATGACAGAAATTTCATCTTTAGGAACTATGAACTATTTCTTTAAGTGACTAGCAAAAAAAAAATAAAAAGCTTCAGCATAGGGCAAAAAAATTATGCGATACAGCTTTTAGGGGTTGATAACCTAAATAATGATAAAAGGCTTAAAGTTTAGTTTTCAAATTTTATGCAGATTGTTTGTCAGCTCCAGTCATTTGCTATCTTTGAATGGAAAAGAGCATCATACTTTTGTGTTGCATGGAAGGAGGAAATGATATGGGTTTGAAAAGATCTAATGGAGAGTAAAATATTACATGGTTTCAGTTTCTGGGTGAATTACTGCTTTAAGTTAGCATATTTTATAAAAAAGGATTTTGTATAGATTTTAAGAGTGCCAGTTTTTCAGGTGGTTTACTTCCGTGCTGAGAATAAATTGAAACTATTAGAAAAGGAGCAATGCCTTCTTCAGGAGCGAATTCACAAAATAAGTCATGGGTGAGTCCATTTGTTGAGGGAACGCCTCTAATTTAAGCTGTTAATGTCGATAAATTGTTGAATATCTTGTTGTGTGTTCTAATTCATTTTTAAAGTACTTTTCCAAACCATTTTTTTGACTTAGTTGAAAATAACTGACTAATTTGAGGACGCTGTCAATGTCACGTTTTTAGCAGTGACAGAAGAGGTCATGAGACTGAGCAAGCACAGCATCAAAAAAAAAGATCTGCCTTCAAAAAGCAGCTGGAAAAGCTTGAGAAAGAGTCCAGCACTCTGAATCAAGAAATTAAGGACAAACAACAAGCCCTGCTTAAAGGAAAAGAGGAATATGATAAGCTGAGGTAAAGTCTGGCAACTTTATTATCTTATGGCACTTGTCTGGACAGTGAAGAAGTCAGGAAAGTGCAGGGACACAATGGCTTTGGCAATGTTATGTGGCATGGCAAAAATAATTGTTAATGATTAGAGTAATATGCGAAAGATGGAAAGATCGTTATTTTGATAAATGAAATGCAGTTTTTATTAATTTCTAAGTATGGAGGAAAAGAACATCCAGGTCTCTCTGGAGTCCAAACTGAAGAGAAAAAAGCAGCTAATGGCCAGCAGATCCAACAGACTGAGACGCTTTGGCGACCAAATGCCAGAGTTGTTGGAGTCCATCAACAAAGCCTTCAGTCAGAACAGATTCAACAAGAAACCTGTGGGACCAATAGGTGAGAGGCCTTCCGTATCTTCAGATTATTCACTCGGTCTTACAAAGAATTACTCATAATCTTTTCTTAATCATCATCAGGTGCATGCATCAGCCTAAAGGATCCCAGTTTAGCCGTGGCTGTGGAGAGTTGCTTACGAGGTTTAATTAAAAGCTTTTGCTGTGATAATTACAGGGACGAAAAAGTCCTGCAAGGGCTCATGTCCTCGTACTTCCCCAGAGGAAACAGGCCTCAGATAATCGTGTGTTCGTTCACAAATAGAGTCTATAACCTGCAAGGCCGGTAAGAAATATTTGTGTCCAGAAATGGAGTCGGAGGTCTTATGAGCGTGCAGTAAACATGATGTTTCTATGTGTCCTTGTCAGTGGAGTCCAGCATCCGGAGTTTCCAACTGTGCTGGACTGCCTCAATATTGAGGACCCGGTGATATCAAACTGCTTGATTGACATGAGGAGCATTGAGAGCATTCTTATTATCAAAGTAAGTTGTTAAGTAATAGTAATAAGTATAAAAGTATTTTAAATAATGCATTACACATAGCGAGTGTGGTGCAAACATCTAAATAAAAGACTTTTTTTTATATATATATCTCTCATAAATCAGTACAGATCAAAATAACAATTTATTTTCAGCACTAATTTTCCACTGTGTGGGTTTAGTAAATCCTGACAGTAGTTTTTTAACAACAAATAGGTTTGCACTGGTGAAAGCAGATAGTAAATCTTTCTTTCTTTAGATTACTGAGACCGCGAATTATATTTTGAAATATTATAAAGAAAAGTCAAATTACTTTGTTTTCTATTTTAATATACTTTAAAATATAATTTATTCTGTTATGCAAAGTTTATTTTCCTCTGACATTTCTCCACTCTTAAGTTTTTTTTCTGCTTCATTTAAATTTTTTATTTATTTATTCATAACCGCTGATATTTTTTCATGGTTGTTTAATAGTTAAAAGTAAAAATGAACAGTATTTGTTAAAATAAAAAGCGTTTGTAACTATAAAAACTAACGTTAAAAAGTTTGGGTACAGTACTTTTTTATTTTAGTTTTTTTAAGTAATTAATTGTTTTAATATGCAAGGTTCAATTGATAAAAAAAAAGTTGTTTTTAAACTTAATAAAAAAAAAAAAAAAAGATAAACAGCACAACCTTTTCCAAAATGAAGTATAAATCAGCATATGAGAATGATTTCCAAAGGATCATGTGATGCTGAAGACCGGAGTAATGATGTCGAAAATTCACAGGAATGTATCACAGTATATATAAAAAGACAGAACTTATTTAGACTACTAATATTTATTAATAATAACATATATTGGCTTTTGTTTTAAAACAGGAGAAAGCTTGTGCGAGGAAGGTCATGCAGGGGTCGAGACCCCCAAAGAACTGTCGTGAGGCCTTCACTGCAGATGGTGATCAGGTCTTCACCAATCGCTATTACACTCCTGAACATGAATTTATGGCCCAATATCTCGGTGGAGACCCAGAGGCAGAAATACGGCAAGTGCAATCTTCACAAATACTGAATACTGTTAAGGATCGTACTCATGACACAATGATGATAATTCAGAGCCTGGTTCTTTAAGGCATGATTAGAGGCACTTATGCTTGAATATATGTGTTGATATCTACTGATTTACAGCCTTTTAGAGTCAGAGCTGGAGAACAATCAGGCTCAGCTTTCACGCTTCCAGCTTCACTTGGGCTCCGTGAAGGAAGACATTCAGCTCATGGAGGAGAAGCTGCGTAGTGTCATCATGGCCTGCAAAAAGAATCAGGTATTGAACTGCACATTTATATGTTATATCTATATTATAGTCTCTATTGGAGTCCAAACATATCTGCATACAGTAGTTGATGCTCTCTTTTTTAGGAAAGCATAAGCAAGGTTAAAGCTTCCATAACAGAACTTGAGAACATTGAAGAGGCACAGGCTGAAGACGTCAGCTCCCTGGTGAGATCTCTATGAGTTTTACCAGGCAAACATTGATGTTTATTGTTTTGTGTCATGGAATAATAGGTGATACAGGAAGTAATAATAGGTGTGTACAGGAAGAAGATGCACAAGAAAATGAACAGAAGATCGAATTGGAGAGGAAAAACGTGAAAGAGGCTAAGGATGAGTTAAAGAAACATGAGACGGTGCTTATGAATATTAATCAGAAATATAAAGATGTGAAAATTCAAATAGAGCACCTCTCAGATGAGACAGAACAACTGAAGGTGAGAGACAGCGGGGCACACACACACACACACACACATATATATATATGTACTCTAGCAGTCAAAGGTTTTTAAACAGTAAGATTTGTAATGCTTTTTACAGAATATCTTTTGTTCACCAAGTCTGCATTTATTTAATACAAAATAACACAAAAGCAGTAATATTGTGAATATATTTACTATTTATAAGAAATAGCTTCCTATTTGAATATATTTTAAAATGTAGTTTATTATTTGTTACATTTTCAGCATCATTACTCCAGTTTTCAGTGTCACATGATCCTTTAGAAATCATTCTGATATGCTGATTTGCTGCTCAAGAAATATTTATTATTAATATCTTTTTTTTTTTTTAAGTTAAAATTTTTACTTAATTAAATAAACTGTATTTAAGATGTTTAAGGTGTGTTGAGCAGAAAATACTTTTATTAAAAATGCATAAACGCATACATGCATAGATATATAGTGTTTATTGTCGGATGGATTTGTCTTCTTGAATAGGAGGAGCAAGTTAAGGCAGAGACTGTGTGCAATAAACTTGATCAAACCTTGAAGATCTTGGAGAAGAAACTGGAGGATCATCAGGATACTGTTCAGGCCATAAGAGATGATCTGTTACTCAGAGAGGAAGAAGCACAGGTAATCACTACTCTTTTGATATGATAAGGAATTTTATATATTACATTATATGATAAGAAGTATTGTTTTCATCCAAAGAGCGGTATGGAAAAATATTGGACTTGTTCATTGTTTTGTAAATGGTTTGCTTTGTAGGATTGTGAAGCCAAAGCCAAAGAGATCTGTCCTGTGCGACAGCAGGTAGATCAGAGTGCCAAAGGTATTGATGCTGAAATCACACGTCTGCGACAAAAAATCAGTACAGAAGAGAGAAGCCATGGGGACAAGGAACAAGTTATCCGGTATGCTTTTTTTAATAAACTTTTTTTTGTAGAAATATAAAAAAAAGAAAGAAAAAAAAGTTTTGACCCAGCTCAATTGTTCTTTTTTGTTCTTTTATTTTATAATATTTTTTATTTTATTTTTAAGGACATAGTTTTGTCATTTCACTTGATTTTTTTTTTTCTTATATTTTATTAATTGATGTATTAACTTCTTTTTAGGGAAAAGTTTTGACTCATAGTTCAGTTCATTTTAAATTTTCATATATATATATCAATTATATCTCAATATGTCAATTAATCAACATTTATATATTGCTTTTAACAATACATATTGTGTCAGAGCACTGCACAGTATCAAATATGTGTATATATATATATATATATATATATATATATATATATATATATACTGTAGGGGTGTAACAATACGCGTATTCGTATTGAACCGTACGGTGCGAGGCTTTCGGTTCGGTACGGTTTGCGTTACAAAAGAACGATTCAGAGAGAAAAAAAAGAGAATAAAGTGTGTAAAATATAATGTTTTCAGTGCTATGCACAACAAGGCAGCCCAAACGATGGGACAGGCTACCCCGCTGTCTGCCCCTCCCACCCACAAATAGATGAAAACTAGAAACGCTCACATTACAATCTATCCCCCACGGCATTCAGGAAGGCATTTCCCTTTCCCAGTTTTACAGTAGCCAATTAAGTTGAGTGGAATAATAGGCCAAGCACAGGTTCTAAAAAAATACTGTATTGACATTTGACGTGTACATCCCTTAAATAAAAGGACACCTCTTGCCCTTTGAAGCCACGACAAATTCCAGCTGCATTTCAACCCAGCATCCAGCTGTTTAACCAGAGCTGCATCGTTCTGCCCTAACACCCTAAAATAATGTTCGTGTTAGCGTTAACGATACTTTCGCATTAAATGTAACTTGTCTGTTATAAAAACATTTCTGCTTTGGATTTTAAACTGCGCGGCTCTGTTGAAAATAAAGATGTGATGTGAATGCGTGTGAACGGCCCCTAAGCCTTTGGTGACACCTACACCATGAAATTAAATTGTGGATCTCTCCCCTGTGGTCTTCTCCCACAAGGATTGTCCCGCAGGAAGAATCGGTGGATGGCACTCCATAGCTGACTTTTCCAAGACATGCTTTTATGTTAATTTTAATAAATAATTTAAGTATCGAAAACATACCGAACCACTGTATTGTATGGAACCGAACTGTGATTTTTGTGTACTGTTACACCCCTAATATACTGCATATACTTACACACACACACAGTAGCATGTTGGAGAAATAAAAAGCATACATGTAAAGCTAAGTTTTTTGTGATTACATTTCTTTCTTTTTTTTTTACTGAAATAAACCACTGAAGAATGTGTTTTTACAGAGAGTATGCAGAGGCTCACAATAATTACAAAGGCAAATCCAGCCAGCTGAGGGATCTCAGGAAGTTTATTGATCGTCTCGACCTCATCATGATTGACCGTCAGGACCGATACAAATCAATGCGACGGTAACTTACTTAATATAACACAGTTAAGTCACAGTTTCAGTCTACTGTATGTTTCCATGTCTTTCCTGTCCTTTACGTTTGCTGGTTTGAACAGTGTCTGTTTCGAACTGTGTTTTCAGGTCACTTTCAGTGAGATGCAAGCTGTACTTCAACAACTTCATGATGCAGCTGAACTGCTGTGGCTCTATGATGTTCGATCACATCAACGAATCTCTGTCCATTTCTGTAAGTTACGTTTGGCAGCAAGTTATAATTTGACTTCAGTTTGCTTAAATATCTAAATCGTTTAATGGGGTGAATCCAAAGAAAATCTCTTTTGGGTCATGTAATATCTTGGAAAGAATTTGAAAAAGTGGTCATGAACACAGTTAAATTAGTAATATTGTATTATTACAATTTAAAATAGCTTTTTTAGCTGAATATATTTGTGAATATATTTACTGTAGGATTCTGATGTATAAATGGTTTTAAGTGAGTACACAACATCTTGGGTTCTTTTGTGTTGTATTGTTTCGGCTCAGGTCAAACCCCCTGGTCAGGAGAAAAACAACATCAATGACATGCGTTCCCTGTCGGGAGGCGAACGCTCCTTCTCCACAGTCTGCTTCATTCTGGCACTCTGGGAGATTACCGAGTCGCCCTTCCGGTGCCTGGACGAGTTTGATGTCTACATGGTACATACGCTATGTGACGACTTTATTGAGAACATGTGACGTCAAACAGTAGTATTTTACATGTAAAGTATTTCAAGTGTTTGTTTAATAAGCTCTTTTGTATTTTTTAAGGACATGCATAATCGCAGCATTTCAATGAACATGCTCGTGGCTCTTTCAGAACGTCAACATCTGCGACAGTTCATCTTCATCACTCCTCAGTCCACCAGGTAGAAAAATAAGTTATTACATGTTTAATGGTGAAACTCAATGAAACATGTATAATTAACCCTAGTGATAAAAAACCTAAAATGTATATTTACATACCCTTGTATTTTTGGCATACTAAACTGGTATACTTTAAGTATGCTAAATTTGAACAGCTAATTTTGGATTTAATTCACTTTAATTGTCCAACTAAAGATACACTTAAGTATATTTGATTATGCTAAAGTGGAAACTATTGCAAGTATATTTCAGGTACAATTTAAATATTGATATTATACAGAGATCATAAAATCATTAAAAGTTATATTAAAACATATTTTAGGCATTGTGCGGTAAAGAAATACTCCAGATAATTAATAATTTTACATCAGTAAATCTCAAGTAATATGTTAATAAATTTGAAGCATACTTAGTATGAAATAAAAGTATTTTAAATTATGCCATAGTATTTTTTTTTTTAATAATTAAATATTTCACACCAAAAGCAGAACAAAAATAATAAAGTTAACAGTTTTTGTAAATTAAAGTCATCTCCACCTTCAGTATTCAAAACAACAAAAATAAATACAACATAAAAAGTCATGTTTTTTATGGAATTAAAATGCATTAAAAAGTACAAATCATGAGTGGTTAAAAATGAGAACTTCAATATTAATATCAAACTGCAAAAAGACTTGTTTTAAGATCATTACTGTGTTTGGATTGTAATAAAGACATTTTCCTCACATTTTAATTCCTTTAATCTGAACACATGTTGTAGATTTCCTTTTTTTATGCATATGTTCAGTAAAAAAACAAAAGTTACCATTACTTATAATTAAGTGCTAAAATATGACCAAACTTTTGAAAGTATTTGTGAGATGCCAGATGTTACATAGAGTGACAGCGTTCATTCGCGATCAGCTTCTTCTGTCTTTAAAATCACTTTTTTTCAGGCAGGAAATGCAAACGGTTTGTAGTCCACAAACCCTTAAGCAAGTTTGCTAATGATTTGCTGAACTACTGCTTAGTTAATTCGTTTTTGTTAATCAAATGCATGGTTGTAAACCAAGTTAAAGCGTATTAGTCCTGTAATGAGAACATTTTCTTTGAAATGTCGATTATCGCCCAGGGTCTCGTTTGTTAAAGTCAATTAGAGATTCAAAACATCGTATCCTCACGCAGCACTAAATTCTAGAGTTAACGTGGGGTTTTGTAGACATTGATGTTTCTTTGCATTATCTTGCAGCCATTTGCCTAAAAGTTCCCAAATTACCATCCACCAGCTTCAGGATCCAGAAAGAGAAGCGGAGGAGGAGTGAGATGTGTGTTAGGTACGGACATTGCCTGGAGAAACTACTGAACCTGTGTAAAGTTTATATGTCTGTACATTTTATTATGCAAGCTTTTATTTATTCTTAAAGACGTTTTATAGTTCTAGTTCCTCTGCAAAGGATGTTTTAGAAGCAGCAAGCATGTGCTTAATATGTGTTATTGTGTAGTCCGCACTGTTTCATCCAGTTCAATTAATAGAAAAAGAAGGCTCAAGGTCTATAGTTAACCGAAAAATGTCTCAAGCCATCCAATAAGTAGATGAGTTTGTTTTATCATCAGAAAATCACTTGCTCACCAATGGATCCTCTGCAGTGAATGGGTGCCGTCAGTAATCCACAAACCTCCAGTACATCAGCTAAGTGAGAAGTTGTGTGTTTGTGTGAGACATTTTTGATGTCTGAATCAGGAGAGAAATATACACCGTTATATTAACAAACACGCTGGTGGATTTTGACAGGGGATGAACTTTCTCACTGAAAGAGAAAGGACTTGTATTAGTGACAGTTTTAACTTAAAACACCTCGATGGGTTTGTTTTCTACATACACATAGCTTCTTACTTAGCGATATTAACTGATGCAGTGTGGATCGTTTGTGTATTATTGATATTTAATGGTTTTAATCAGCTGTTTGGACACTCATTCTGTCGGCACCCATTCACTGCAGAGGATCTATTGGCGAGCAGGTGATTTACTGCTGCGTTCTCCAAATCTGTTCTGATGAAGAAACAAACTCCAACATCAAAATCTTGGATGTCCCGAGGGTGAGTAACTTTTGATTCAGGGGTAAAACATTCGGTTTCTAACCGTTAGCACCTGCTCAAGACAGTTATGGTATGTTCAGAATTTGTATTTGTCAGTTAAACCACAATAAACCACACTGTTCATCCTAGATATCCATCTGATTTGTGCTCTCACACACGACCAAGCACCTGTGTTCTGAAAACAACCCATAGATAGTTTATTGATTTTAATCACAATGTCGTCAGTGCAACTGTTACATACCGAGTTGAAGACATGCCACAAATAAAACACAAACCTCATATTACACAATTAAATGACTGCTTCAATTTGGCTTTACCGTATTAGGTACAAATATTTACAGGGCAAACATATACACTATTTATTGGGCAGTTGCATTATACAAAGTTGTGCCTTGTTCTCCGCCAAAGGGACCGACAGCATCCTGAATGTCACAAGATGCGAACGCAGGAGATCTGGAATGCCATATTTTTAAAGTCTCAGGAGAACATGACGTACGGAGGATACAAAATGCAGGGGATAACATAACGAGGGTACTGAGAGTAATCGAAAAGTTGCTTCTGAGGGATGCAGCTAAAAACCACGGGTACTGGAGTAGAAATACTGTTTTACAAACAACGGTTGAATAAAAAGGCAGCACACTTAGAGTAAACGTGTACCAAACCCATTTAAGGATAAGGTTTTGTCGTAAAACCAGGGGAAGCGGATCCATTACTTAACTTTACTGGCTTGAATGATATATTGCCCTTTTTGTATTATTACTAAAACGAATTCACAGGCAACCATTCATGCATGTGCGCAAAATAAAACCATAAGAACGATGGCAGCGTCGGTTTTAGACTGGTTATACTGGTTATTAGGTCCTCGTGTCAGTGCAAATTAGGGTGAAACCAGCAGAAGCCAATGGCAGGTGCAAATCATGACAGAGGCGGGGAAAAGCTTTTACCACACACATGGTACGTCTTTAAGAGGAAACATGCACCCGAGGGAGGACACCTAATGGATAGATGAGGAACGAATGTAAATCTCACACATTAGCATTGTTATTGATACTATCTTTATATAAGGCCTCCTTGTATTCGTCAAGGTTGCCGAAATGAAGAGAGAGAGTAGGTTTTTACACTTAGGACACGCATGCAAATAACTTACATTTATATTCTCAAGTACAAGCACGTTTGGAAGGAGGGCCGGCACAAACCTCTCCGCCCTCCTTTAATTTCGAGTATCGAAGTTCGACAGACTGATTTCATCGTTACATTTATTGTGACGCGCTTTCGGTTCCCAAACTACTGCGTGAAGGACGGCAGTCGACGTGGTGCGTGTGATCGGAAGTATTGCGGCTAGAAATGAAATACGGCGGAGCACTTCACTGACGGATGGATGCGTGAAAACAACCGGACTCGTTTTTTGAATTTACACGGCTCACATTGTTGCATGTTGGAAATTAAACGGATATACTCTAAACTCTTTAGCAGTTAACGTTCTCATGCATACTAGTTGTTTCGATCACAAGAAGAAAGTTCGTTTAAAAGTAGTAGTCCAAACATGTTACTCTTGTGGAAATGAGAGTGGAAACGGATAACTCGTTCAGTCCGGAGCATGCTAGCATGCGCAGCCTCACTTCTGCATGTCGCACTGCAAGAGCAGGACAATGGACGGGTCGCTCTTGGCCGCTTCTTTGAACTCGTCCAGTGAGATCTGGTCGTCGTTGTTTTTATCCATCTTGCTGAAGATCCGATCCACTCTCTGCTCTGGTGTCAGGCCGTCCTCGTTCATCTTCATCATTATCACCGTGCCCACCATTTTATAAATAGCCTTCACACAAAGAGGAGAAAAGACTCTGCTTTAATGACACGAGGAGGCGCTGAGATGGCCAATGTTCACCCTGCAATGTCCTTCTAATTTATTTATTTTTTCGGTTTTGCCATTGGCACTTTCTATAAATATGATACATGTTAATTTTAAATGAAGTTGAAGTGTGTGAATTCTGTGCCACGAGCATCACCGAAAACATTAGGCCGCACACCTCAGCTTTAAACAATTAGATATGAAACTAAATTTGAATCAATCTGCAACCTTGCTAATCCTTCTGACAGGATTTTATTTATCATATATATATTATTACATACTTATTTCTCAGATATGAACATCTCAGGGTCTCTGTTCTGAAGTGTCCTTAGGGTAACCTTTTCTGTTATGAGAACTTAATTCTCACATTCATTGGAAATAAACACACTAATTAAGGATTAATCTCCAATAATTAAGGAGTAATTTGTTTTTTTTGTTGTTGTTTTTTTGTTTTTTTTTCAAATATCAAAATCTCAGGGTCTCTGTTCAGAAGTGTCCTAAAATAAAACGGTAATAAATAAAACGGATAGAAAAAAACATTAGTCAACTCTTCTGTTGTGAGAACTATTCGATTCATTGGAAGTAAACACACTAAGTAAGGATTCATTTGCAATAATTTTCTCTAAAATATTAAAGTAACAGGTTTTTGTTGGCTCCAAAAATGGCAAACCTTAGGAAAAGGAAAGGAAAATCTTTGGAGGCATTTTATTTTGTCATCAGAGCTATTAGATATGATCATATAAACCGTTTTCCTTCATTGAAAATAATATAATCCTCAAACTTTTTGCCCAATTTATTGCTCAAAATTACAGTGTCTCTGTTCAGACATGTCCTAAAATAAACAATAAAATTAAATAGTAATAATATTTAATAGAAAATAAATCTGTTATGAGAACTATTAGATGATATCAAATTACATTTATTGGAAATCAACATACTAATTAAGGATGAAACTCCAACCTTGTAAATCATTCTGACATGTTTTTATTAATTGCATTCATTATTTAATATTTTTTTCTCAAAAAAGATCTCCGATCTCTGTTCTAAATTGTTTGCTGCAAAACTGCAAACTTCATATAAAAATGTATGATTGGTAGGCATTTTATTTTGTTATGAGAACTATTAGATATAATCACATGCAATGGGTACGGAACGTATTCAGACCCCTTTAAATGTTCAACTCTTCCACAATCATTTAAGTTCATTTTTTGTCCTCATTAATGTACACACAGCACCCCATATTAACAGAAAAACAGAATTGTTGACATTTTTGCAGATTTATTAAAAAAGAAAAACTGAAATATCACAGGGTCCTAAGTATTCAGACCCTTTGCTCAGTATTTATTAGATGCACCTTTTTGATCTTTTTGGGAAAGATGCAACTGTTTTCAAACCTGGATTTGGGGATCCTCTCCCATTCCTCCTTGCAGATCCTCTCCAGTTCTGTCAGGTTGGATGGTAAACGTTGGTGGACAGCCATTTTTAGGTCTC
>JAUMHI010000019.1:671453-685243 GCA_032359435.1 Enteromius unitaeniatus
CCCCTTACAGGAAAATATGTGCACCATTTAGTATGTGTTTTTTTCTTTTTTTTTCTTTTTTTTTTTTTAAGCCTTTTGAATTACGGGGACACCGAAAATGTCCTCATAAATCACCTTCATATTGTAATCCCTATGTCAATATAGAAATGTGTGTCCTCATAAACCACATAAACATGCACACACAGCTAGTTTCAGCATCATTACTTTAGACTTCAGTGTCACATGGCCCTTTAGAAATCATTCTAATATACGTGTTTGCTACAGTTTTGCTGCTGAACATTTTTGTGGAATCCATGATGCAATTCATCTTTGATCAAAATAAAAGAAAGTTCTACAGAATAGCATTTGTTAGAAATCTTTTGGAACATAACTTTTTTTTACTTCCAATTTTGATTCGTTTGTTGCATTCTTGTTGAATAAAAGTATTAATTTCTTTGATTTTAAAAAGTCTTACTGTGTTGTAAAATGATCCGTTAATACTTAAACTCTGTTAAATCTTTGAATACAAATAAACTACTTTACCCAAAAATACATATACATAAACTAAAGGCCATGAAAGATGAGAAATTAGCATTGCATAACATTAGCAAAAAATAATAATAATAAAAATAAAGACATTTTTAATTTCAGTCCATTGTCTCTGGCTCAAATACAAGTCTGTAATCCATAAAATTGCTTTCTGTGTTAAAACTCATCTGCATCTTGAATAGCCTGAGGGTGATTCAGTTTTTAGGTGAACTATTCCTTTTTTTAACCTTGAAATGTTGATGATCTCTTCACTTTGATGGGCAGCAGTGATTTGATTTTCTCTTTTAATGCATCAGGATGCAGGCAGCTCGCTGGCGATCTTTACAGGAGAAGAGGAGGTGTTCGCCTTCCAGAGGACAGTATCTCGCCTTACTGAGATGCAAACAGAAGATTACTGGGTTGCAGGAGATCGGAGCTCTAAGTAGCTTTTATCATTTCTAACTCCATATTCACAGCGGCCATCTCAACTAGCTTAAGACTCAGCCTCTCATGAGGTCCTGGGATCAACTCCATTTTGATTTGGTGAGGACTGTATTTTAATCAGAACTGTATTGAATTATGCTGCACTTTATAAACGCACATGCAAACATGAATGAGAGACTAGCCTCTTTTTGAGGTCTTGAATGATGGGCAGGTTGGTTTGAAGAATCTGGATGTGGATCTACCAAAGATGTAGAAAAGAGTTGAAATCAGGCTGCCTTACTGGTTGTGTAAATGGTTTGTGGAATATTTTATTGACAACCTGTAGTTGTCAGATAGCTGATATGCAACCTATTTAAGACTGTTTGCATTAAAAATATTTGAACTTTTATTGATGTCTGATTTTTCTGAGATTTTCTCTGGTGCTTATGTTTGCAGGTTGGTTTTTGTGATTTATTTGTGTCCATAATATAATAGAAGAATATCAGTCGTGTGTATTTCGTTTTAATGAAGGAAACGTGGTGGGATGGTTGCTGTGAGGACCTAAGATTGTTTCATTGGAGGTACTTGCTATATGAAGCTCATACTTCTGAACAAACCCCAAATACCAAATTTTAAGTGTTATGTTTTGGTGAATATCTTGTCTGTTGCACATATTGTTCATAAGTGATGCCTCAGACCTGTCAAAGAAAAGTGTACTTTTGATTCAGACCAGATCACCAATTTATTGCTTATTATTTATTCCATATTTAGATTCCAATTAACGTTTTAAGAGATACAAATAAGGAAATAAGCAAGACTTTAATAATATGTAAAAAATAAAATAATAATAATTAGGTTTAATTCTATGATATAAAGACTCCTTTTACATGAAATGGGTCACGTTAAAAATAAATATAGTGTGTATGTGTGTATGCAACTTATGTAATTTATGTTTATATATATATATATAGTAATTTTGTGTAATGTTATGAATGCACAAGTGAGATTGACTTTTTTTAAAGAATATAAAAAAATGTAGTGACATTCTGCTGCAAGGCTTTTAGTCTGTCTAGAGGCCATTTTTCCACAAAGTGTATTAAATAAGAGCTTTTGCGATGGCATGTGTGTGTAATGTGCAGATGACGTGTGCTGTGGATGGTGAGCTCCAGTCAGAGCTGCTCTCCGGCCCTTTAAGAAGCAGTTCCTCCGACTGGTTCCAGGGGGCGGATGATCGTTGTGTTGCTGTTCTTCTCTGTAGTTTGCAGCGGAGCAGCAGCGCATTAGGGGCTTTGGCAGTGCTGGATCGCCCGGGCTGCGGGACGCACCGTCCTGCTCCGACATGGAAGAGGGATCATGGAGGTTTATTGGGGAAAATCGTAGGACTCATTCGTGCTGATTTGCAGCGGGACGGCTGTGGAGGTATGGCTTGATCGTTTGAGGACACTTTCGCGCTCCTGATCGCTTTCAATCCGCGATTTTAAAAGGCGGCAGCTGCGTTCTGAAACAATGTAACATTCGCATTATGATGTAATGTTCCAATGTGACACATTCGCAGCGCGACGTCATGCAACAATGTAACAAATTCGACCGTCTGCTCCTTTCCGTTCTTTACGCTTTTGAACCACGGAAGCTTCATTAAACGAGTCGAATGGAGGCGTTTTCGCTTAATTAACGCTTAAAACTAAACGGAAACCAATCCTTCTGTGTGCTGGAAGTGGCCATGAGCGCATTTGTAAATATTCCTAAACATCTCACGGCATCCAATGGATTCCCTCAGTGTCCCGCATTGAAATGTGGACTCTAGAAGTGACCCATTAATGGCATGCACGAGGGCACTGCTGCTGTTGTGTTCAGAAAAGCCGTCCATACATCATTCATTTGAAAGAGTCCAGGAAATATGGCAGAGGAGATAGATAAGCCCTTGGCTGTGGACGTCGACATAGACCCTGATTTCGAGCCCCAAAAAAGGCCCAGGTCCTGCACCTGGCCTCTGCCGAGACCGGAGTCCATTGCTGGGAAAGCAGAACCAGGAGAAGTGGGAATCATTCCTGAGGAAGAGGTGGATGAAAATAGCACTGATGATGCTTGTGCATCTAGTGGCATTACGGGCGCATCGAAGCCTGTGAGTGTCACTGAAGGAAACCAGACTGTTGCCGCCGCCGCTGCTGCTCCTGCCATAGAGACCAGTGCCGCTGTCGGTGATAAAGACACCTACGGCTCTCCTCTATCTTCCCAACATGCTCTGCCCGCATGCAATGACTCCAGCATCAACGGTCTGCTTCCTCAGCAGCCCAGAAAATCCTCTGCCCGCAGGAACGCCTGGGGAAACTATTCCTACGCGGACCTCATCACTCAAGCCATCGAGAGCTCGCCCGAGAAACGACTGACATTGGCCCAGATTTATGATTGGATGGTCCGCAATGTGCCATACTTCAAGGACAAAGGTGACAGCAACAGCTCTGCAGGATGGAAGGTATGTCAGGCTTGTCTTGGTGTACGTGCATATCCGGATTGTTTGGGCTCTCCAAATCCTTTTTTTCTGCTTATAGGGGGGACGCAAGTTCATTGGGACAGCTCAAGCGGTCCAATTTACTAGAATCCATGCCTGTAGGTGCTTGTATTCTGACCGGGTGTAACACGCAGGCTTCAAATGTGGACAAGTAGTCATGTGTGGTTTGCTGATAAAGTGCATGCTGTTGTGGTTATGCCAAAGGGCGTTACGGCAGATAAATGTGGAAAGTGGCACTGAGGAAAAAGCTTTTAAATGCCCCTGCTTTTCTCATCATTTCACCAAGTACTAAAGCATGATCAAAAGAACAAGATGTAGCAATATCTGTAAAATGTTCACTAATCATTGTTTGTATGATCACACTTTTTTTTTTTTCTTGAAAATAAGCCCAGCGGTATAGAGCTTTTGCTATGCTTGCTCCTCTCATCCCTGTTTGATTTGAGGGATTAGCTTGGCCTGAAAAAGCAATTTATCCAACATGGAATCAAGTCTAATGAATGCTCTTGGTATGGGTGGATTTGAATAAGAGAAAAACCTCGGGAAATCCCTGTGCAATCCTGCAGATGCAAGGCATTACTACATTCATAAAGATGGCACCTTCCCAACAAGGCAGTTTTTCACAAAAGAAGTATCTGTTTCTGAATATGTACTTAATTTTTAAATTATAGTTTAAATGTATAGCACTTTTTACAGTGTATATTGTGTTAAAGCACCTTTAATTAATAATTAAGTTGAAAAAGCCAACTTACTGATATACTATTTAAACTTATTATTATTATTATTCTGAGCCAAAATTTAAACGCTATCTCCTCCTAGAGCTTTCAAGCTAGAACCACCAAACTTGGCCCAGACCTTCAGACTGGTCTGACTCGGGTTGCTATATCTTTTCAGACTGATCCAACTTGCGGTTTTCCTAAAAATTACGATTGAAACTGGAAAAAATCCCATAGACTCCCATTCACGGAATGTTCAGATGAGCCAAGACTCTGTCGGCTCCAACTGTCAAAATTCAAATTTAAACACCTGCAGCCAATTAGACTCAACCAGACTTCCCTTCTATGTACTATTTCTAACACATTCAAACTCCTTTAAGCTTCCACTCTATCTACTACTATTTCTAATCTATCTAAATCATGCTAGCAACATGCTAATCATGCTAGTATCTTGCTAATCATACTAAAATCATACTATTAACTTGCTAATCATGCTAAAAACATGCTAGCAACATGCTAGTAAACTGTTAATCATGCTATAAACATGCTAGTAACTTGCTTATCATGCTAAAAACATGCTAGCAACTTTTTTCTTAGTAAAGTTTGCCTACAAACTTTACTATCTAGTTATTATTATTCTGAGACTACAATTTCTAACACTATCTCCTCCTAGAGCTTAAACTCTACAAACTCCAAACTCAGAATAAATATAGCACACCAGGTGAGATCAGTCTGAAGATCTGGTCCAACTGATCCGACTTACGGTTTTCCTAAAAATTACGATTAAAACTGGAAAAAATCCCATAGACTCCCATTCACGGAATGTTCTGATGAGCCAAGACTCTGTCGGCTCCAACTGTCAAAATTCAAATTTAAACACCTGCAGCCAATTAGACTCAACCAGACTTCCCTTCTATGTACTATTTCTAACACATTCAAACTAATATAAGCTTGCACTCTATCTAATACCATTTCTAATTTTTCTAAATCATGCTAATAATGTTAGAACCATGTTAATCACGCTAAATTTCAAGCTAGTAACTAGCTTGAACAAAATGCTAGTAACTAGCTAATCATGCTAACAACATGCTAGTGACATGATAATCATACTATAAACATGCAAGCAACATGCTAGTAACTTGCTAATCATGCTATAAAAATGTTATTGATTTGCTAATCATGCTAGTAATGATAGCAACATGCTAGTGACTTTCTGATCATGCTAGCAATATGCTAGAAACATGATAATCATGCTAGAAACATGCTATCAACATGCTAATTATGCTAAAACATGCTAGTAACTTGCTAATAATCCTAGCAAAAGGCTAAAAATTTGCTAGTTATGCAAACAACATTTTAGTAATTTGGTAATCATGCTAGAAACATGTTAGCAATGTGCTAGTACCTTGCTAATCAGGCCAGCAAAATGCTATCTGACTGTTTTCATCTATCTATCTATCTATCTGACTGTTTCTAACTCTTTCAAACTGAAAACATCAAACTTAAACTTTTAAAAATTTCTTAAACTTAAATTGTTCTATATGATTAAACTTCTGGAACTTTTTAAAACTTTTATCTCTGGCTTTCTCGAGCCAACTTAAAGTTTGTCGAAACAAACCTTTTTTTATCTAGTTAATAAATTGCTGTCTTTAATATTTACAAAGTATGCATGATAATAATGATAGCAGTGCACAATAACATGGAGGTTAGTTGGCAGATTGAATGTTAAATCCTGTCTATTCACTAAAACGGACATATTGGTAGTTCTGTTAAAAAAAAACAAAAAGTCCAAGCATTTTGTTGGAACAGTCAGCCATACTCAGTGCAGATAAAGCCATCCTGCAGAGTGTTTGCATCTGCCTGCCACTGAAGGAGGCAAAAAAGAGAAACCATGGGCATATCGTCAGTGTCATGGTTGCTATTGGCTGTTTCGTCCCCACCTCCACTTCTGATTGGCTCTTGGCTACAGCATAAGGAGCAATCAGCTGACTGGAAACTATGTAGGTCAGTGTGTAGCAACGTGTGAAGAGCTTTGGTGTTTGACTCTGAGAGACAGCATTGTGTGTAAACTGGCGGCGCTCCAGTGCTGTTCTGAGTGGTGCTTTGCTCAAAAGGGACTGCATCATGGCTTTCAGATGATTTCAGCCCCTCTTTTCATCTATTCTAGTTATTTTTCATGGTCCTGTGTAGATTTAATTCTGCTGAAAGCAGCACCACACAATCTTTAAAATGATTGGCAGAGCTACATTCACATAATCTGACACTCTGTTTAATGCAGTGGTTTACTAATGCAAATTTTATGAACGGATAAATCTGTCGAGAACAAACCAAGGTTTTGACTCCAAAGCATAAGGATATAATAAACATACAGAATGCATGTCGGATGTGCTCTTTAGTTGCTATTGTTATTGTAATTGCAGGAAGGGCAGACATGGATAAATTCAATAATCAAACTGGTTTGAAGCCTGATTGCATTTGGCATTGAAGATACTGCTCTTATTCCAAGTCTAGTTGTTAATGATCTGTTTTGTAATCAGTGTAGCTATGAATGTCAACAAACTATCTGATGGATGTGTCTTAGATTAGATTCTCAATCCAATCAATTCAGTTAGTCAGTTTAACAAAGCCTAAAAAAGAAAACTGCTTACGTACTTAAAGAATGAGTTGGGAAACATGTTCTTCTTAGAGTGGAGAAAGTTCTGTCTTAGATTAAATCCAGTAATAGGCTTGAAGCAAAGGCATTAATGGAAGTGAAGTGTTACGAGGTCACTCTTTGAGAGGTTCAAAGGTCGGTAAGGTGATGTTCATGGACAGTGTTGAACAGAATCCAGCTTTCTATAAGATGTAGCAGGCACCGCATTTGATAAATTCACACCATTTTTATACTCTGTCCGCTTGACTATTCATCAAAGAGGAAAACCATGTCTCGTTGTGAATTTTATCACATCCCCTTATGCTGCATTATGGATTGCTGAACCTTCTGTGCTGCAGTCCACATTAATGCAGCTTTACTGCACTGCACTCTTAAACTTTGTACTCGAATGAGGAAGTCTCCATGAATCTTTCAGCTTTCTCTGCAGTAGGAAAAAATGTAGATGGTTGACTAGTGTTATGGTGCATTACTACTTAAAAAAAATCCTGGTCACAAAATCTGATGTTGCATTAGTGATTACACTAGTTTTCCTACAAAATTGACTGTTTTCTGTTGCATATGTGAAATGCCAAAAACTGAGCACAGACCAATTATTTGCACAGCCCAACAGACAGTGTAAAGTGGGTTGATTGACTTGTGGATTGGTCTTGACCACAGAGCCCAGACCAATTTGAACAGTGTCTGAAATTCAAATGAGAACAGTCATTTATTTCAATAAAGCTGTTTTAGTATAATGTCTACATTAAAAGTGCTGTGTAAAAATAGTTGGATTTCAGCACAGACCGTTTGATTGCAAACCTCAGTGGGAACCACAAATAGTTGTTAAATATTAGTATTTTTGAATTTGATTTAATTTATTTAATTGTTTATATCCTTATTAATTAATCAGCTAATCAAGGTCTTCTTGAGAATCAAATGAAGAAACGCAGTCAGGTGTGCTTTTATTGGAAATAAAATTTCACAGGACAGCTGCAGGAGTTGAAGACCTAGGATTTAAATTCTTGACCATCACAAATGGACTGGGTCAGAGGGGTCACATGACCCTTCAACCTCTGTTTAAAGCAATCAAGTCAGAGTGGCATTGTTCATCAACCGGCATTGTGCTCTGTAGAGTCCAAGAGTATTTGATGCTTGAACATGAGGCCATTATTCTGCTTCTTAATGGCCAGGTTGTTGATGTATGGAGCTGAGAAATATAAAACATGAATGTTTCAAGCATGTCTTATGATGCACAGCTCATTATCTACTCTTCTCTTTTTGCAGAACTCCATACGACATAACCTGTCACTCCACAGTCGCTTTGTCCGGGTCCAGAATGAAGGAACAGGAAAGAGTTCATGGTGGATGGTCAACCCTGATGGCGGGAAAGGGGGTAAAGCTCCACGGAGACGTGCTGTTTCAATGGACAACAGTAATAAGCTCATTAAGAGCGCTCGTGGCCGTGCCGCAAAGAAGAAAGCTGCTCTTCAGGCCACCCAGGATGGAAGCTCTGAGAGTTCCTCCAGCCTGTCCAAATGGACCGGCAGCCCGACATCCCGCAGTAGCGACGAGCTCGACGCTTGGACGGATTTCCGCTCCCGCACTAATTCTAATGCCAGCACCCTAAGTGGACGCCTTTCCCCAATTCTGGCCAACCTTGAAGTAGATGAAGTTCCCGATGATGACTCCCCCCTGTCGCCTATGCTGTACTCGAGCCCTAGTAGTATGTCTCCATCGACCGGACTGACTGAATTACCCCGGCTAGCTGATCTCGCAGGAACCATGAACCTCAATGATGGCCTCTCCGACAACCTAATGGATGATCTTCTAGATAACATCAGTCTGACGGCTTCCCAGTCTCCAGGCCAAGACGAGAGTGGGGCCAACCTTCAGGGAAGCCCTGTGTTTACCTTCAGCTGCTCTGGGAGCAGTCTGGCAATTCCCTCTGGCAGCTATGGCACCAACTCCATGTTTAGCCCTCCATCCGTCACTGGCCTGAGGCAATCTCCAATGCAAACGATCCAGGAAAACAAGCAGGCCACGTTCTCCTGCGGTTCCCTGTTTAGCGATCAGAGTCTGCAGGACTTGCTCAGCTCCGAGTCCAACAGTCGCAGCGATGTCCTTCTGACCCAATCTGATCCACTTATGTCACAAGCCAGTGCCTCCCTTTCCTCCCAAAATGCCCGTCGCAGTGCCCTACTGCTGCGTAATGACCCTATGATGCCCAATCAGGCTGGGCCTGTAGGACAAGTGGGGCTTAAGAAGGTGTCGCCATCTGGATGGCGGATGAACTGTGTCTCGAGCAGCGAATCAGACTACCAAAGCTTGATGAAGCAACATCTCCAACAGTCTCCCTTCAGAAGCACATCTATGCAGCTTAACTCCTCTGATTCGTTGCTGTCGGGTCTCAATGGCAGCGTGACCTCCATTCAGTCGGTGTCTCAGGACCAATTCCCATCTGACTTGGATCTCGAGGCATTAAGTGGCAGTTTCGATTGCGACATGGACGCCATCACCCGCAACGATCTGATGGATGCAGAGGGCCTGGAGTTCAGCTTCGATTCGCATCTCATCTCCACTCAGAATGCAAACCTGACTTCAGGGAGCTTCTCCAGTACCAAACGAACCTCCTCCCAAAGCTGGGTGCCAGGTTGATCCAGTC
This sequence comes from Enteromius unitaeniatus, assembly GCA_032359435.1. NCBI lineage: Eukaryota > Metazoa > Chordata > Actinopteri > Cypriniformes > Cyprinidae > Enteromius > Enteromius unitaeniatus. The sequence continues at coordinate 680,900 of JAUMHI010000019.1, forward strand.
AGGCCCAGGAATGTAGGGAAGGGGCAGAACACAGCATTTGAGCCAACTGTCCCCTGTAAAGCAACTGTACATTATGCTGTAGAAAAGCTATTTGACATCTATTGGAATGAGTTTTGAGTCAACGTCAATGATTTACCCAGTCGGTGTTGTAGTTTTGTGGCTGTATGTTTTGTATCGTCATGATTGAGGCTGGTTTGAAGGACGTTGTGAAGAGTTTCATCAAATTTAACCTTGAAGTGCTTGCAGGTTAATCTAAATGCCAATGACTCAGCTGCTGGAATACGGTAAGTGGAGAACCGTAGAGAGTAGGTTTTTGATATGTATATGAAGGCTTGGCTTCACTTCCCTTACTTCCCTTCGTCCACCTAGAAAACAAAATCAGAAAGCATTTGGGAGTGTGAAAAGTCAAGTCTGTTTGAAAGTGTTAATGAAGTGGAGCGCAGTGAAGAGAAGGTTGTCTAAATATAAAGGTTTGGGCAGCTGTTTAATACAGCTTCAGTCTACTTAAAATTTTAAATCTCCAGGACCCACCATTGCATACAAGGCTGCCTATACACTTGAAAAAGCTCTTTAAGTGTGAAAGTCAGTTTAAAAACCAAGTAAAAGTCTTCTTACTTTTCCTTCGTAGGTCAGTTGGTACCTACGACATGTGAAAGGTTGTCTAAATATGAAAGCATGGACAACTGAACTTTCCTTGGTTCATCTACAATAGAAATGTTTCTAAAAAAAACCACCACTGCGTACAAGGGTGCCTACACACTAGAGAACTCTAATGAAAGCACTTGGGAAAGTGGAAAGAGTTGCTTGGTCAGAAAATCCTGACTTCATTTTGGTCAACTGGTACCTATATGGAGGATGTCACAACTGAACATCCTTTGGTTGTAATTTGGGAGGGTGGGAAACCAAGCAAGAATTTGAATTCGATTAGTCAGCTGGTACTTCCAACAGATTGCACTGCAGTTAAAATATTGTCAATTTATGCTTGTCACTTTGGCAGACCCTTTGTGTTTTCTTCTACGTCGTTGTGATACTTTATCCCCACTGGATTTGAATCAACTCTAGTCTGTAGGTTCCCTTAGGTTGTTGTAGTCTCTTGTAGCTGTGATCGAGATTAATAGATTTCTAGTCCTCAAAACAAACACTTGCCTTTTGCCAAACGAGTCCTCAGGACAATTGCAGAAATGGCCTGTTTACAACACAAACTCTTGAAAATGTTTCTGTTGTCTGAAAAAAAAAAAATGGCCATGGAAAATCTGTCTCTTTCTCCAACAATTTTTATTTTTGTGAAACTGAAAAAGGGAAGAGGTTGTGTTTTTGTGAAACCAGTGAACATGATGTATCCTTGACTCCTTTTACAGAAAAGTGAATTATGATATGATGATAAGCTATATATTTAGTGTCCTGCTGTCTGAATCTAGTTTGTCAGTGTTTCCCATTGATTTCCTAACACAACCTGTGCATTTCTCTTGCTCAGACTTCTTGAACGCAAGCATCTCCGTCACCTCTAAACCGTGTTCACTTCCGAGGTCAACCATTTTAGAATAGATTATGAGCTATATATTTGTATTTCTGCATGTATACACACACACACACACACACACACACAAGGACCTCATTCATGGAATCATTGCTGTATAAAATGTTTGTAAAATCAATGGTTTAATGAACAATTTACACATCTATAAACAGTTTTTAAATTGTTGCATTCAATGCCATTTACTGTACATTGACATGCATGCAACCATTCACCCGAGAATGGGTTTACAAAACTCTCTGCAAACCATATTTTCTGTTGTGCTTATATTTCATGAACGAGGCCCACAGTGCTTGTGTATATGTGCTGAACACTGAATATATATATATATATATATATATATATATATGTGTGTGTGTGTGTGTGTGTCTATACACCTAAATATTGGATTCATTCTAGAGATAAAGTATATTAACAGTTAAACGTTTTGGAACGCTGATTAAGGACCACTAGATATTTGTGTATTTGTAGCAGGAAAAGATGAAGCTAAGAGTATTTGGTGCTGAAGTGAAATTGTGTTGGGTCAGTTCATACGGCTGACATGTCACGTTCTTAGCATTTATGTGTATATATCTACACATTGGCTGGTGCTAGAAGAAAGCGTGTATCAGTTGTGATGGCAATGTGTTTTAAGCATCCTAATAGTTTAAAAATGAAAGGCAGCCACATTGTAGTATTACAGTCTGTATGGATAAGCTATGTAAGAAATCACCTATGTTGTACTGTATTTCACTGTTGATCTTGAACATGCCAGACAACCAAATTCAAGGCTGATGAGAAACAATGCAACTATTCCGTTTGATGATGTAGTTGTTCCATTCAGGGACAACTTGCAGATATTTGAGTAGTTATACCTAATGTTGTTTTAACATCGCAGTCGAATGTACCTTTTGTTAAGGTCAGCTTCACACACAGAATTTTCATAAGCTTCTTAAGCACTGATTTTTATAATCTGCTTTTTATAATCAGCTGGAGTCACAGAGTTTAAGATGACTATAAAAAGTTGATTGTGCTGTGTTTACCTTTGTTTAGTTAGTTTTATATTGCATAATCCGTTTTTAGCATCATGATTTGCTTCATTTTAATTGCTTTTAATTTTGATATTTTTATTTCATTTGGGTAGGATCATTGTTCTTCTCAAAAGAACTGCTACAAGCTTCATTCATTTCGAAGTTTAATCTTAAAGAGGGAATTAACATGAATTGCGAGTACGTAATCTGTGTGTGTACCACCTTACACAACAACTGGCCGTTAGTTAGCATCCACTCAATGTTTGCTTGACTTTACCTGTGTATTTCAATTTTGAATAATGTATACAAGGTAGTGCAAGGCAAGGTGCACGTAAATAAAGCTTGTTCAACACAAGGTGTTTCTGTAGTCTTCATTTGAATGTGTTGTAAAGTAAGCAAACGATTTAAAGAAATGGTTTACCAAATTTACTAGCTTGTTTCCTTATTTTTTGACAGGTTTGGAGAAATGTAGCATTTCATCACTTGCTCACCAATGCAGCGAATGGTTGCCATCAGAAAGAGAGTCCAAACGGATGATAAAAACATCACAAGTAATCCATTCCTGTCCAACAACATGTTGTGAAGCAAAGTTGCATGTAAGAATCTAACTATGTAATTGTTTACAACTGTATTGGGTTTTTTTTGTAATTGTTGCTTGATTTGTGCATGTTTCTCACATGATTCATATGAGAAAACTTTCGCATCAGAGAGAGGGAGCAACGTTATGGATTATGGACTCACTTTAGGTGGAAGCAAAGAGTTGAAGTTAACAATGGCTGAATGATGGGTTTTATAAACATGCACCTTTTCGCTTTACAACTGATGGACTAGAGTGGTGTAGATTATTGTGATGTTTTTATCAGCTGTTTAAACTCATTATGACGGCACCCATTCACTGCAGAAGATAATTTGGTGAGCAAGTGATGCACTGCTAAATTTCTACAAATCCGTTCTGATGAATAAACAAGTCTACAGTTGTGGTCAAAAGTTTACATACACATTTCTCTGATAGAGTGATTGGAACAGATACTTCTTTGTCACAAAAACATTCATGAAGTTTGGTTCTATGACTTTATTTTGGGTTAATAGAAAAAGGCGATAAAATCGGGGGGCTATTCCATAAAACAAGTACAAGCCAGGCTTATTTTGGTTAGTCAGTAGATTTGTTACAAAATAAGTCAGACTAACTGAAATAATCCTGGCTTATTTAGTAAACTTGTTTTATGGAACAGGCCACTGCTGGGTCAAAAATATACATACAGCAGTGCTAGTATTTGGTTACATGTCCCTTAGCCATTTTCACTTCAATTAGGCACTTTTAGTAGCCATTCACAACCTTCTGGCAAGCTTCTGGTTGAATCTTGGACTACTCCTCTTGACAGAATTGGTGCAGTTCAGTTACAGTAAATTTGATGACTTTCTGACATGGATATTATGTTCTTTACAAGTGTATGTAAACTTTTGACCACAACTGTACATCTCGGGTGACTTGGGAGTGAGTACACTGAGCAAATTTTATTTTATTTTATTTTTTATTTTGGTTTAAGAGTATAACTGGTCAGAAAATTTTATGATTTTAAATCATTATTCGCATAATTGCAAACAATATGCAATGAGGTCCAAGTGTCAATTGGCAAGTATCCTCTGATTTATTTGATTTTATTGGCACAGTTTTATGTGGTGCATGAATGCACATAGACTTAATCTGACATGTGCTTAAAACTGAACTGGAAATTAGGTGCTGGGTGTCCGGCCAGAGGAGAACTGGCCCCAACTAAGCCTGGTTCTCCCAAGGTTTTT
>JAUMHI010000019.1:685343-713745 GCA_032359435.1 Enteromius unitaeniatus
TCCTATTTGATAATGTTCAGTGCTTTGCTACAATCTGTATTGTTAAAAGCGCTATATAAATAAAAGTGACTTGACTTAATAAAACCGTTTACTCTCTAGGCCATACAGCTTTCAAATATAAAACCAGAACAGGGTTCAAAATATAAATACTCCAGATTATGTGGCTTAAAAGTACCTTTTTTAATGAGTTTAAAACAGGCCATAGTTATATTTGGTTTTCAGAAGCTCGTTTTGCTCAAATATATAGATTAAAATTTCTCACCACATTGTCTTCCTGTTATGCTTCAGTTTTGACACTTTATAAATAACCTCAAAGCATAATATTGCACGTTCTGTTCTTGACAATGACAGTGATGCATCTGAGGTGTGTTTGGGTTACATCAAATGACTTCAGTATCATCAGACACCATCATTTTCCCCAAAGTTTTAGGTTCTGTCATGAGTCTTCCAACCACTGTCCCAAACCGACCAGGTCTGCGACGGTGGCCCAAAGAAATTGTCAGTGTCTGGACAGTTTTATTCATTCAAGCGCTTCCAAAAATTTTTCTAGCTCTCTCCTCAATGAAGGGCATCCAGATTGACTATGGTTACCAAGGAGACGTGTCTTATGGAAATGTATGAAGTGTTCACTCAAACGGAGCCCCTGTTGTTGCGTTTGATTGCTGATATTTTTCCAAAATTAGTGTGTCTTCATGCACATGTAGCAATCACTCGCTCATTCATAGGCGCTGTACAATCAGTGGGATTGATTGTGTTAAGAAAATCATTCATAATGTTTTACTGCTCTCTGCAGGGAGGAAAACAACCCCCTAGTGACAATAGCTGTAAAATGTGCCCCGTGTCCTTGTGCACTCATTGGTGGGACAGCACCTTGGTGAAGATCTCTGATTGGCTATCGGCTGCTTTTGCCAGGAACCAATCAGGGCTTCTGTATCCAAGTCAACTTGGAATGTTGAGCTATTTAAATCCAGAGAAGATGGATCTGGTTTATTGAGTTTTACACTGAAATCGTCCGATTAAAATATGAATTGCTGTTTATGTTTAAAGTGGCTACCATCTAAGTATTCTTTCCAAAAATATATTTGATTTTCGGCATATTTCCATCTGGCAGGTTAAAATCATTTGTTTGAGGTCTTGCATTTTGTATGATCAGTATAAGAAGTCTTTCATCTGATATATAACGAATTAAAAAATAAAAAAGATATTGCTGATGACTTATGGTTTACCTTTGAGACAGGTCTGTCCTCTTTGCTTGTGTCAGCACAATAAAACTGTGTTTTCATCGCCCTCTGCAGGTTAAATCCGAATGCATTCAGCTTCAAATACCTTTGTATTTGCTGTATAAATGTAACTATTGCTACAATGTATTTTTTTTCTACTAAAACCGCTATTGGAATTTCAGTGTTAATTATAAACCAATACAAACAATAAAAATGAAACCATTATAAAACATCACACTACTCATATACTTTAAATGTATATTAACATTTATGATTAAAATAAAGCGCTTGTGTTTGGATCTGAAGATGAGATTTACCGCCATCTGTTTAAAGCGTGTCTGCGCGCTTCTTGCGTCTCCATAGCAACAACGCAAACACTGATACATTGTGGCGAAAGTTCATACCGTACAGACACATTAAAAGTTATTTTGTATTCTCGTATATGCATGTAGACAGAGTTTCTGAGCTGGAACTAGGTTTGTGAATTGAAGATGTACAGATTCGGCTCGTCAGTGAAAGTGGAGCAGCTGGAAGAAGAGCTGTCTGCTCAGATTCAGACTCTGAAGACTGAGATTGAGGACAATGAGATTTTACACCAAATGTCCTCAAAACCATATAGGTGAGGCGGTTAGTGCTCCAGCTTTGAAAACTTTAATTAAGGTGGTTAACCAGCATTATTAACTCTTAACATTAGTTCATGTACATTTGCATGTTTAAAAATGTCATGGCATTTGATTCATTTGTATTTCGATTCAAATTACAATGAGAATTTACGCGCAATAAATTATTCAAAAGTGCTTTCAAATTCTGTTGTATCCAATAGACCAGAATATATATAATATAAGTTTTTGATTTGGAGAAATTAGCATTTCATCACTTGCTCATCAATGGATGCTCTGCAGTAAATGGGTGCCGTCAAAATGAAAGTCTAAACAGCTGATAAAACATCACAAAATACACACCACTCCAGTCCATCAATTTAATTGTATAGAGCTGCATCTTAACTTTAAAACTGGACCCCTGGAGAAAGACGCATTATTAGTTATGAGCTTGTATTTTGGCCAGAGGTCATGGTTTAAAATGACAAAATCTTAGTGATGGATTTGTTTCTTATCAGTGCGCAACCTTTTACTTCACAAGACGGTAATTAATGGACTGTAGTGGTGTGAATGATGTGACTTGTGGATTATTGTGGTGTTTTTATCAGCTGTTTGGACTTTCATTCTGACGGCACCCATTCACTGCTGATATCCACTGGTCAAGTGATGAAATGCTACATTTCTACAAATCTGTTTTGATGAAGAAATAATCTCATCTACATCTTGAGTATGAGTACATTTTCTGCAAATGTTTAGGAGAACGATTTTGTTTAATAGTCTACTCTTGCCAACCTTTTTAGCTCTGTCCATATTCCAAAAGATGTGTCTTACTTCCGTATGGAGAGGCAGCAAGTACTCCTTAAAGCACTGCAAGTATGTATTACAGTTAAGATGTTTTAAAGGTCCTGCGGTTGTTGACATTTTTTGATTGTAAATACCCTCTGACTTTAGGTTTCGTCCACAAAGCCCGTTGTGTCTCAAGCAGAAGTCGCTCAGAGAGAGATGGAGAGCTGTCTGACTCAAGAGTACACACCTGACAGTCTGCCTTTACTTCTGCATCAGGTCAGTTATGAGCTGTTTTATTGTGTTCACATGAATAGAATCTTGTGTGAAAACATTCCTGATCATTCTGACTCCATTCTCAACAGTTTTACACAGATCAAGCGTATAATCTGGCTCGTTGTAAATACCAGCTGATGCTAAGATGGAGGAGATTCGCACGTCATTCTGCTGTCTTGGAGAAACTATATCCTGAGTACAAAGTATCTAAATTCTGAATGTTTGAATGCATTCAGTGGCATATTGGATCTGTTTATCATGTTCCTATTGCTTTGTGTAGAAACAGATCACACATTTAACCAGTGAATTTGAGGATTGTGTGCATCGAGCACGTCGTCTCGCCGTGTCCAGAGAGAAGTTCTTGTTGGGTGTTGAGAGCCCTGTCGGTTTGGTCACGCTGGAAGACGTCAGCATTTACCTGCAGTGGCTTATTTGCTATCTGCACACTGTCAAAAGCATCCACAACTTTCTGCATGTGAGAATACCTAAGTTTCTAAACAAATATTCAAGATGGGAGGAGAACAAATATAAACGTTTAAGATTTCTCAATTCCTGGTATGGAGGACATTTGTCCACTAACAGCTATTGGTTATAAGAACAGTGTGGATTTAATTTGTATTATTTGTTGGTTGTAGGTTCTTCATTATTTCCCGTTGACTGTGTGGAATGAGGATCAGCTATCCAGTGCGGTTGATTTGATATATCCTGCGTATTTTGATGGTAAAAATATACATATTAAAAGAAAAACTTAACTGCCAAAGCAGCATTTGTAATTAAAATAAACTGGAAATTAAATTGAACTAAAGCGATATTATATAAATATAATACCTGAATAGTAATATTCAATAAAATGCACAAAAAATAGCCATTTTGACCTGAGTATTAATAAATGTCACGTTGCTCTGTTTTTGACCAATCCAGGAGTTTTTGTTTCAATGTCAGAGGTTCCCATGCACTCGACCAATAGAGAGGATTTTAAAACCCAGCTGGATTTCCTCCTGTCACATTATGAAATTCAATTCAATACAAGCACCATCAAGACAGTTGGAGATGAAATGGAGCTCTTCAGTCTGGTAATCCTGATTAAATTACAGTGATCCTCTGTGATGTCTTCACCTAAAAATGAACATTTGCTAAAAGTTTACTCACCCTCAGGCCATCCAAGATTGTTTTTTCATTTCTTGAAATGTAGCATTGCATCCCTTGCTCACCAATGGATTCTCTACAGTGAATGGGTGCCGTCAGAATAGGAGTCCAAACAGCTGATAAAAACATAACAATAATCCACACAACTCCAGTCCATCTGTTAATGTCTCTTGAAGTGAAAAGCTGTGTGTTTTTAAAAAAACAATTGACCATTAAGATGTTTTTAACAATGCAGAGGATTCAATGGTGAGCATGAGATGTAATGCTAAATTTCTCCAGTGGCCTAAGGATGAGTAAGGCTTCAGCAAGTCTTTTTTTTTGGTGAACGTTTTTTAAAAGTCAGCAATGTGATGAATTTTCCTACATTATGAAAAATTAAGATGGTTAAAATGGTAATCTGTTTTTTATGTAGGTTAACTACCTGTTCAGGACTGTGTTTAAATATCAGGAGGAGATGAAGACCTTCTTGCAGTACGACAGCACTGAAGCAACAGAGAGGAAGTGGGGGCGAAAGAGTCCGAACATGACGCTTAGAAAAGAATCCAATTGGATTCCTCATATTCAGGTGAGACAAGTGAACAGTATTTGTATGTGAAATACTTCATGAAGTAATACAATGAAATACGATCTTGGGCCTCCTCTGTGAAACAAACAGATGAAACCAAAGCGAGATCCTTGGCAACAAAAACAATTAGCCAAACTCAAGGAGCTCAGATCAATGGATGAGCTTCTCCAGATGCATGCCAAGTTCCTGGAGGTGAGCAGAACTTCAGCTAATCCACTAAGACTTTTGTTGGTTCATGTTAGTATTAGTTTAATCACACATTCAGTTTGTCGCACACTGTTTTGCATTTTCTTTTGAAGGAGTCGGATCTTCAAAAAGTGACCGAGGCTTTGAAGCAGTATGTTGTATCCGTTTGTCAACCAGAACCCACGAAACCTGCATCCATCAGCACCGCGGCCCTCAAAGAAACTTCTGGCGTATGGAAAAGCATTTATAACACAGCAAACATGTTTCAGGTGAACATCCGTGTAAACAATTTTCTTATTAAATACACGTTTCTGGTCTTTTTATGAATGATTTTTTGGTGCACATTATTCGATATAATGAAAATATCTATCTTTTCTGATAACTTTAAAGAAATAACATTATTTTTTTCATTGCATGCACATTATTTTCCCTTTTCCCAGGTGGCCACTGGACAGATTTCTCATTTATCTAAATACACAGACTCTGAGAAAAAGAATGAAGGGTAATTTTCAGCCACTGAAATGTGTCTGTGAGTGTATTTGAGAGTGTCTTGCAACAGCTTTCTGTCTTACTGCAGTTCAGGTCAGTGCAGCGGTGCTTATCTTCTTGAGAAGGATGAAGGTGCTCCCAAGGATCCTGTAACTGTCAGAGGGGCGTTTGTGTCTTTAATCTACCTGAGACACCTTAGGATCAGAGATCTCAAGGTAAAAACCAGTCTTTAAAGATATGAAATGTTTCAGAGGTTTCAGTATTTCTTCGTACAGAAGAACCAAAATGTACTCCAGCCTTCACGATCCTTCAGAAATCATTCTGATATGCCGTTTTGCTTCTCAAGAAACATTTTGTATTATTAGTATTATGTTGAAAACTGCTTTTATTTTTTTATGGGTGCCTTGATACATTTTCAGGATTGTTTGATGGATTGAAATTCTAGAAGAACAGTGTTTATTTATAACATTATAATTGTCTTCACAGTCACTTTTGATTAATTCAATGCATCATCGATTAATAAAAGTATTGATTTACTTTAAAAAATCTTACTGAACCCATACTTTCAGTAAGAAAAGTGTATGTAAGTGATTTAACAAGCTCAAAATGAGCACAAACCGGTCCGGAAATTCATAGTATTTCCTCTAGCTCAGTAAATCACAGTATAGTTTTGCATGTGTTTTGATCACTTTTTTGATCACTTGTTTGCATAGCGTACCTGTCTGAGCATGTTGAACTACCTGCGGTCAGTAGAAAGGACTCTGGCTATGGACACTGCGGGTCTGGAGCTGGTTGGAGGAGATCTGGTCAGAAGTGTGGAGGAGACCGGTTGGATGTGTGCTGCTAGAGGAGATGATGGCTCTGCCGGAGCTCTTGGATCACATCACTACATCTACAATAGTCCAGTTGATTATAAGGTTCCTTACTTGCAGATTTTAAGAAAAAACGAATGCGATGTGAAAGGCAGAGAGTGTGAAATCTCTCCTCTGCTTTAGGTTCACTGCGCAGAGTTCATGGAGTTTCCTGAGGTGGAGAACCTCCATGACTATTACAGTACAGACGGGAGCTGCATCCACACGCAGGACCAGCGAGGTCTGTACGTCATCTATGATGTGGCCCTGAAGGACCTGGAGGAGCTGGAGCAACATTTACTGCTCACAGCGTCTCATTTCATCCAGAAGAGCAGAGGTCAGGGCAGAAGCTCTTGTTTGTAGGTTTTAATCCTTAAATATGCTCATTTATCACTAGCAGTTATGGTTATTATAGTTAACTAAAACTATATATATATATATGTAAAAAGAATTTAATTTGGGACATTTTCTGAATTTAAGTATTTGTGTAACTTGAGGTGCTAGAAAGGTAAATAAAAAAATAACTGAATCCATAAAAATGAATAAAAACAGTATAGACATATTAATAAAATATATAAAAAGACAAAAACACACAAAAGTGTCAAAACTTTTAATAAAATAAAGGTGAAAACTAATAAAAATGAACAATAATTATTAAGTAAAACTAAAATAGTACAATAATAAAACTAAAAGAGCACAGGAAAAGTGATTTTTAACAAGAAAGCAATGTAGGTCGGGACTGCATTTTAATCCTTTGGGAATTGATCAGAGGATGAAAAGTTTTTATACATTTTTATTTGAAGGTGAGAAAAGAGAGCTTGGTGCCATCTCTGGTTTAGCACTTTTTTGCATAACTTGACAGTGTAAAGACAACTTTAGTTTTGATCTGTTTCACAATCATTCTTCTTTCAGAATTACATGAATCTGATGGGTCTGGAGGAGAACTTCACTCTTTAGCTAAAATGGATGTGGATCGATTGGCTGTGCTTTTAGACATATGGACGTGTGAAGCAGAATTTCTGGAACGCAAAATACAGGTACATGACATGACTAAAATGTAAAAGTCATTTTAATGATACTATACTCTATACCATTTCATAAATGTGTTCATGTTATTGAAAGAAGCTCACTTTTCTATTTGAATATGTGGTCAAATGTGATGTATTTCTGTGGTGCAAAGCTTCGTTCTTAACATCAATATAGCAGTCATCAGTCACCTGAAATCATTCTAATATGCTAATTTGCTGGTCTTTTCTGATCATAATCAATGTTGAAAACAGTTCTGTTGTAGAAACTGAGATAGATTTTTTTCAGGACACTATTATTGAAAACGTTGTAATATTATGCAATTTAATAATAATAAAAAAAGTATAGAATGACCACAATTGTTTGAAAAGTATGTGCACATCAATGATAAACTACTGTATTGTGTTTTCAGCTCTTGAATTGCTATTTGGAGGCGTATCAGCATGTCACCGATCCAGAGGAACAGCTCAGGCTGGCTCAGGTCATCACAGACGTCATGCACCGAAGGCCTCAGATGGATTTAACCGCTGGATATTTTGTTCAAGCTTACAGGGACACAATCCTCTGCCTCCAAAGTCACCAACAGCTCATCAAAGAAGTGCTAAACAACCAGGTAACCCAACATTTGCTCTTTAAATAAGTTTAACCCACCTGAGCTTTCCCATTATTTAATTCTCTGATGTTTTCTGAATGTTAGATTGATGAGCAGAGACAATATCTGGAGAGAGTCTGGAGGGAAGGACAGAGTGGTTGTTCAAGTCAATATGGCCTGCCACCAAACTACATCCCTAAACATCTGGCATCAGTCGGTGGAAGCCGGTAAAGAAAAATATCAAGCCTAACTTCAACATCAAATCAAATCAAATGTTGATATAGCGCTCTGTGCAACACAGCAATGAATTACAATTTAAATGCATTCTGATAAAAAAAAAAAACTGATTGCAATAATATTTGACAGTATTGCTGTTTTTATTGTATGTTTTATCAAATAGTGTAAATACAGCCTTTGTGAGCATTAAAATTTAAAAAATTCAAACTTTTGACCAGTAGCGTGTATCTAAAACATAAAAAGGTGGAATGCATGTTTGAGGATGTCATGTTGTTCTTCAATTGCAGGCCTGCTTTGAAGAGCGTGTATTTCTTAGAGATCCACCCCTCACTGTGTTTGGCATCACGGTTGTACGAGGGTCTTGAACGGGCCTGTGCTGAACTGTGTGAGCTGCACAGAGCCACAACATCGTCTCAGAGAGTCAAACTGGAGCAGAAGCTCTTGGAAACAGCCCTGAGACATTGGCACATACTTACTGCACCTGGAGCATCCTACAGTTCTCAGACACAGAGAGACGTATGTCCCTATTTGATTCAAATAAACTTGTTTAGGGGGCACATAAGAAGAAAGGCATCTTCTCTCTTTAGAAAAGCACTTTATTAATGTTAAAGCATTAAAGTGCCCCTATTATGGGTTATGAAAGGTTCATATTTTGGATGAACAGGTTGACATGCATGCAAGATCAAAAAACCCTTTTTTTATAATATGCATTTATTTTTACCTTATTTGTTCAACGACTGCCAAATGATTTGTTCAACGATTGATTTTTCCAAACCCCTCCTTTACGTGATGCTAATGTGAAGGGATTAGTCAATTTCATTTAAAGCAGTGTTTGTGAGCTTTTAAAGCTCCAAAAATGGCACCTAGTGGCACAAAATTAATTTTCATTTTAGTTCAGACTAATGTGAAAATCTAATTTTCCCAAACAAATGGGCCGGCAATGCTGATGTCACATCATGACACAGCTTGGGAGTTTTAAAAACGACTCATTTTAATGATTTAGAGTCAACACTTTCTTTTGAGAGACAATAACTAAATACAATGTACTTTCAGATTTAAAACTTTCATTCACTTAATATAACTTAATATCATTACACACTGCATGAAAGATCATGGTACTTTAATAAAATACAATTCAGTATAAAATTAGACAGACAGATGTTTGTGTTTAATCAATTTTGGGATAAATGCATTGTCACTTCACAGTATGATGAGCAGAGATGCAAATAGTCTTTATTTGATGCCTGATACAGTCAGTGTTCTGTATGGTTTTAGTTGTTCTCAGATGGGTTCATCGAGGACCCTGCACTGGTCAGAGAGCTGGGACTGTCTGTCGTGAGGTCTGCAGAAGAACAGGAGAGGAAACAAGGCAAAGACAGACAGTTGTTCATGCTGAAGACGTTCTGCACTTTGCTAGAGCTCATCACACTCCGTCACCGCATCATTGAATCAGCGGCTGAGACCCAGCATCTGTCTCAGTTGAGTTTACAACTGCTGAGCATATTCAATTTTCCCTGATTATAAAAAAAAAAAACTGAATTCATAAAAACTATCAACGCAGAAACCAAAACTGTGTTGACTCAAAAAGTGATGACTGTTTCGTAGCAAATCAAAACATATAGGACCTCTGTGGGGTAAAATGACCAAAGACAGTATAATATTCTTGATATTATGGGACTCGAACCCATGACCTTTGAGTTACAAGTGCACCTCCCTATCCATTAGGCCACGACTGCCCAAGAAGTCACAGCTGAAGTCATAAAACTCTGAATGTGGTGTCTGTTATCTCGCTCTAGATTATATAAATCAGTGGCCAGAGTGATGGGCTTTGATGAAGTTCATTTGTTCCTGCGGCCGGTGCAGTTTGAGTTTGCTGTGCTGAAAGAGATCCCAAAACAACTTCCTGTGTTCATCACGGCCCTCCAGGACAACAAACACAACGCTGACAGGTAAACGTCTGATATCCACCCGTGTCATGCTCAGGATTTTAGACACTATCAGCATCCTTTGAAAGTGTGCTTCATTACTATTATTTATTTTTAAAAAGACTTAACTTCTTGCTATTTTGCATCTTGATTTAAGAATGTTGAAGTACTTGTTATGTAAAACAAGCAAAAATACAACCCGGTCTCATAAATGTATGTACCCCCATGCACTTTTTGTGCAACACAGTTTTTACGAGCCATACTTCATGTTTCTTCTCAGTTTCAAAGAGAAATGTCCACGGAGTGGTGCTAGAACACAATATGTGAACCCTGGCACATTTTATTATGTAGATAGGTACAGTATGTATTGCAGCGGTTCACAATTGAAATATCCGGAGACTGTCACTAAAAGTTAATTCTCTATCATGTTGGAAATATGCTCTGTCTACACCAAATCCAACCAAAACAAACCCGTCTATGAAAACATAGATTTGAAGCTGCATATGTGTGATGCTAATGTTAAAATGCACCAGTTTTCAAATCTCCCAGCTTATTAATATTGTTTTGAAGTCATAACATGATATTCTTCCAGTAATTGTGCGAAAATTACGCTTTATTAATCACAACTCCGTAAATTTGTGAGAAAAGGAATTAAAGGTGTCTGACTTTTACTGCCTCTAGTGTTCATTTCTATCAGAAACTGCAGTGATTTGTATTTGTGGTACGCGTTTCATGTCTCGCTAAAAAGTTCACCCAGGTACATTTACCACGAGACCAGGTAGCAAAAATACTTAGTAATAAAATATTTGCGATTTAGTTGATTTATTTATGTTTGATAGGTTTGTCCCGAACAACCTGCCTCTTGCTGTTCAGGAGCTTGATGAGAGTCATATTGGCAAATTTAGCTTTCTATCTAATGAAGCTGTTTTACAGGTAATCTCATGATGATTATAATTGTCATTTTGGCATGTTATTGTTTTGTTCAGTGTATTAATCACTATATTCATTTTTTATTCAGCGTTTAATTGAGCTTGTGTGTGTGTGTGTGTGTGCTTCAGCTCATGAATCCGTCCAGTCTGGAGAACCTGCAGGTGGTTCTGGTGTGTCAGGTGGTGCAGAAGAACGCTCTGATTGGTGCACTTAAACAAGCCTCCTTATGCTATAGGTCAGAGAAGCTGGTTCAGTCCTCAGACACTGACCTGCTGCTGCAGCACGAAGGATCTGCTTCCTCTGAAAACAGGAAATGTGATTTAGCCACTAGAAACAGGTCTGCATAAAACAAATCCAGAGCTTTTTTTAGCAGAAATATGGCGTTTTGCAAAAAAAAAAAGTTATCTGTAAGCTTTTATGCTTAAAGCAAGAAAAAAGTCTGCCATTGGTGTGAGAATAAGAAGCTAAATCAAAGGAAAAACAATATTATTTTTCTATTATAAGACTCCTAAATAGATATGTCATTACCTTTTTCTTTATTACACTTTGGAAATCATCAGAAATTGTATCAATTGGAAACTTAAAATCTCAAATTTCATTCTGTGAAAAACATTTTAAAATCAGACATTTCATTATGAAAACATAACATCAAAATCATGTTATAAAATGTTTTGATACGTGAATTTAAAAAAAAAAGTCTGGATAGTTCACTTTCACCTCAATATTAAAATTGTGAGTGACAGTTAACATGCTATAGTCGTCCAAATGAAGTTCTTAGCAATGCATATTACTAATCAAAACTTCAGTTTTTATATATTTACAGTAGGACATTTTTTAAATATCTTTATGAAACATGATGTTTTCTTAATATACTAATATAGTTTTTTGTTGATTGCTACAAATATACCTGTGGGTGCTTATGACTGCTTTTGTTCATTTAAATAACCAGCAATCATTGTATTTGTATTGGACTGTTCTTATAGTTATTAAAATTATTCTTGTGTAAAATACAATGCAGTTCTATATGCAAACTAATCTGGATATAGACATTGAGACATGCTTTAACTGAGTATGACCGTGTGAAATGTTTGTTGTAATGCAGGCTCGCAGGTGCTTTTGTGTCCATTCAGCTGGAGAAAGTGGGTCTTCGAGATGAAATGCTGAACACGTTTATAAAGAAGAAAGAACAGATGAGTGCGCTGAAGCTAAACTCTGTATGTAAGCATGATTTTACTTACTAAATAAATAGAGAGACCTTAGTTTTCATTCATGCGTTCTTCTCTCACTAGGAAGAAGTGGGCAAGATCAAGAGGAAACTGATTTTGGACTTCTGCCAGAAGTATGTTTAGTCAATAAACAATGTTTCCCTTTCTTTATTTACTATACAATGAGGAATCAATCTTTATATTTTAGTGTTCGCTGCAGCAGCAGTGATTATGTGTCTCTTTCAGATTTGACAAGCGTATGTCCCAGTGCTGTGTTCGAGGGCAGGTGGTTGCTCTTTGCCACAGTCTCACTTCACTCCTGGATGAGGTGCCACACATCCGTGACAATCACTTTGTATTGGGAACACCCAGTGAAACCGGATCAGACCTGCAGTCAGATGACAGACTCTGTCCTGATCCAAGGTGACGCATGCAGGAGAAAATACTTACAGAATGTTGTGATTTAATGGAGTAGATTACTTTGTGGCTTTTGGCCAAATGTTTGGACACAATTGTGGTATTTTAAATTTTTTGTAGATAAATACATCTAATAATAAAAATAACAAATAAATACAAAATAATAATAATTTTAGATGATCCTTAATCATTTGGTATTATTAGAAATAGTCCACATTGTACATACATACAGTACATGCAAGTATCATTATTGCAAATATATATATATATATATATATGAGACAACAATATTTTTATTCAAATATAAAAATATAAATATAAAAAAAAAATATATATATATATATATATATTTATATTTATATGTGAATAAAAATATTGTTGTCTCTTGTTAGTTCTAAATAATGTTAATATTTTATATTTCAGTTTTGGATTTTGTATTGCAATGTGAAAAATAGACATAATAAACAAACAAAACTAAATGCATAATTAATAATAATAATAATAATATTTGTAACATATGTACCTAATTATTTTCTTTTACCATCTGACAACTTGAATGATATTATTTTTTTATTAATTATTTGCTATTTTAAAAGACATTTTATTTAGTAGTTAATATAAATAGTTTAACAGGTGATATTTTTTTAGTGAATAAAAAATGAATTAAATAAATAAAAAAGTAATCAGTTGAAATGTAAGGATGTCTAAATGTCAAAGGGTGGTATCTTTCACAAGCATGAAAAATAAATTATGCTTGTTAGGCTTTTATTTTATATTTCAGAATTCCAATAGATTTTGTATTATTAAAAAGGGGGAAAATATTAAAATAAACAAACAAAATTAAATGAATGAATAAATTTTCATTTTATTTTTTGTCTCTTGTATTAATTGTTTTGTATTAATACAAATATGAATGATAATAGAAAATCAATAAATAACAATATGTTTTTATAATGTAAATGTCTTTCTAAATCATAACTGTTCAGGACATTTGAGCCCCGTCCCAGAAGTCTGTTATCAGCTGATGGGAAGCGTCTGGTAAACCTGTGGTTCATCCCTCATTACACAGAAGTACTGCTCATGTTCAGAGCTCTGGAGGAGAAGGTAAAATATCTGGGACCAGAATATCTCCCAGTTCTCACAAGGTGACATATCGTTAAAATGTAAATCCTCCAGGTTTTTGGTATATCTACCAACCAAGGAAGTGCTAACAGAGTAACTTTTTAGTAAGTATTTTTCTGCAAGCCTTAATAAAACTGAGCTCGCTCCCCTAGTGATATTGCAAAGCAATCTCATTATAATATTACCACCTCTTAATCTGTAAGTTTCCACACAAGGCACCGTCATTTTCATTTTGCAAGCGACAATAGTGTACCATGGCGAAAGAGCAAAACATGCGAACCGAGCCTCAGAGGACACAAGAGAGCAGTGCATTTATTGATTTATTTACTGTAGCTTATACTGCTGCTGCCACACAGATCTAATACCAACATGAGATTTATTTCCCAGCTGTTTACCTTCACAGACATAGCAAACCAACTGTTTTCCAACCAACTCGTGTGTGTGTGTTTTTAAAGTAAACTTGTGTGTGAATGACAACTTAGTTTAGTACTCACATGCCTTTGACAGTCACTTTCTATCCGTGTCCTTCAGATATGTGCACTCAGAAAACCATAACATATCAGACGTTTACACTAATACGGTTTAAAACGCATGATTACAGCATGATAAACATGACAATCAGCATCAAAAAATATCATTTTAGCAGGTAAGGGCTGTAATTGCGCAGATCTATTCTGGAAAAGTGGGCGGGGAGTAGCAGCTCATTTGTATTTAAAAAGACGCAAATGAAAATCTGTTTCTGCTTCTACTCAAAATAGACATTTTCAAAATTATATAATAAATGATCTGTGGGGCATTTTGAGCTGAAACTTTACAGATGCATTCTGGGGACACCAGAGACGTATGTTACGTATTGTAAAGTGACATAACATGTATTCTTTAAAACACATTTTCTTCATCATTTTTTTTGTTGGTTCTTGTTGCAGGAATGTCACCAGGCCCTTCAGAACACACTACAGATAGTTTCAGCTCTTCATGACGTGGTCTGTTACCTGGTGAGCTTTGCTCGGCTAGGGAATCCGAACACCTCCTTCAGTCCCAGCAGCGCTCAGAGACTCACAGCGGACTGGGGCGGCTTAGAGAGCATCGGTATATGAACACACACTCCCCCGTGTTGTTTTTATCCCATATTGTGTGACGTACAGCCCCAGCTTTTCTTTATGCTCTGATGTTTGTCCAAAGGGGCTGAACTGTGGGACGTCCAGCGACAGATTGATTCTCTCTGTGAGCCCAGAAGTTCAGAGGCTGTGGCTCAGGTCCTGCAGCTCCACAGGGACGTGCTCTTCCTGCGCTTTGATACCGCAGTGCGCTACATGATCAGGTGCTGGTAAATTACAGATTTACAGAGGAGAGAAATCTAGTTTAACAGTTCCTGTTCAATTAGGAGATGGAATCTTTGCATATTTATGTTGGATTCATACATTTCTATTTTTGTTTCTAATTTCCATTCACAGATGATGACAAATCCAGTGGTCAAACCATTAGGAAAAATAGAACGTTTTAATAATAATATATAATAACATTTCCTAATTTTCCTTAAACTCTGCATAGATATTGAAGCACACATTAGTAGTAGCAACATTTTTAAGATATTTGTACAAATTAGCGCTGTTAAACAATTCATCGTGATTAATCGCATCCAAAATTACATTTTTTGATTACATTAAAATATGTGTGTGTACTGTCTATATGTATTATGTAAAGCATAATGTACAGGCAGCCGGTAATTATCGCAGAAATAAGTCCCCACCGTGCAATCAGGTATCATCTTGTTTCACGCTGAAGGGGCTTATTTCTGTGATAACTACCAGCTGCCTCTGCAGTATCCCGCTTATTACACGCTACTTGCCACATAAGGAAAAAAATGGACATGATTATGAATTTGAAACATTTTATTGGCATATTTGTTTTAAATTAACATTTTCATCCTTCTGCGAAACGATATAGTACCACGTGACTAACATTCAAACGTTAGTAAGACAATTTATAACATCTACATATGAATATATAATAAGGGATGTATTTTAGATATTTAAGTATTAAATGGCACCTTATGTTGTTCAGTGTTTGTCACAAGATGGCGGCAAACGGTAATCTTTGTTGGCGCGGAGGGATTTTAATGAAATGTCTGAACTGACCAATCAGAATCAAGCATTCCAGAGAGCCGTGTAATAAGTATGTATAATTAGCTATAGCTATATTTAGAAAATATTTACATGCATATATTTATATTAATACAATTTAGACTATATTTATTTAATATATAAACAAAACATATTTTTCTTAAACATATACATGCATTTGTGAGTATTTATGTAAACATAATAAATATACACAGTACATACACAAATATTATGTAAACAAAAACATATTTGGGATGTGATTTATCGTTTGACAGCACTAGTAAAAATGTAATTAATTTTGTTTTATTGTTTTTTGTCAGTTTTGTCTGGTTACCATTTAACAACCTGAAATAACCTATACTATATTAGTTTCATTAATATTTTGACATTTTCTGTTTTCATTTTAGTAAAAGTTTGAGTTATTCAGTTGTTTTTGTTTAATTTTTAATAGTTTTTAATATGTAATGTCTGCCTGTGTAAAAGAAATAAATATAGAATAAATGTAAAAAGTTTATTACATAGAGTTACTAAATGAAAATGAGAAATGTTTAAAATATAATAAGTTTAATTTTTAATATTTTATTTCAGTTAACATTTTAGCTAATTATAATAACCCTGGATGTTTTTAAGTAAAGGTCACTAAATGAGCATTACATTACATTTACCCATATTCACATAGTACTTTTTCTCTCTTCACAAGGGAGGCGTTCCTCTCCTCTGGAAACCTCTCGGCCTATCAGCATGTGAGTGAAAACATGAGCCACGCCCTCCCTCTCATGAGTGACAGCATGATGGGAGGAGCCAGTTTCCTCCCCATTCCTGAGCCGCTAGAACCTACCGGTCTTCAGGTGAGGAACCACCAGGTCTATCCAGCATACGTGAGTTTACAAGCATCACAGGATGCACCTCATGCAGCTGATTAATGAATGTCCTTGTACATGGTGTTTAATTTGTGGTTTCAGGCCAAAAAATGGTATCCATGGAGATCTTTCACTGCAATCCATGGATCCCATCCTTTGATTATATGGGACGTTTCCCATATTGAGCATTACATGCAGGTGTGTTGCTTCATGAATACGTTTTTTAAGTCTTGCTCCGCCTCGTTAGGGATCAGGGTCATGTAATATCATGTTTTTGTAGCTCTGCCTCTGTGATCTGACTGACCGCTGTAGAATGGAGGCTAACGGGGCGATTCTGGGCGTATCTCTGATCATCGATGATGTGCTGAGCAGTGGAAGAGATGCAGCTCCGCTCCAGCTACAGACCACAGGAGACCCCGACATCACCACAACATCTGATAGAGAAGTAATTCAGTTAAAGATTCAGTTCAGAAGTTACGAACCTGTGTAAACAACAGTTGAGAGGATGTTAATCTATATACTATATACGCTTTTTTTTAATTTTTTTTATTGAGATTTATACATCATCTGAAAGCTGAATAAATAAATATGGCCAAGATACAACTATTTGAAAATCTGGACTAAGCAATGCATATTACTAAACAAAAATGATATTTCTGATATATTTTTGGTAGGAAATGTACAAAATATCTTTATGGAACATGATCTTTACTTAATATCCTAATGATTTTTGGCATAAAAGAAAAATTGATAATTGTGACCCTACAAATATACTCATGCTACTTATGACTGATTTTGTGCTCCAAGGTCACGTATTTGTAAAAATAATCATATAAAAGTGGAATTAAAAAAAAACAAAACCTATCTTTCCCATAATGCTGTGCAAAACATTTTAGCAATCATGGTCTGCCTTTTATTTTTTTTGCGGTAAACTTAAAATCTATTATTTTTTACAGATATAATTTAAATAAACAGTTGAATATTTCACTACCATTTTCAATTGTATTATGTCATTCGCAATGCTTCATGAGGTTGTAGTTTAAATTAAAGCGGTTAGTTAGTAAGTCTTGTATCTTTTTCTTTTTGTCGATTCTCAAATATTTTTTACTTCATAATTAAAATTAGTAATCAGTTGACCTCATTGCTGGTTGGTTTGTTTTATGGCATTTAATTTAACTACTTTCTATGAGATAAATTAATGGAAAAAATACTTAATGAACCAAAGCTGCTAAAAAGGTGGGAACTTCCACATGCATTTAACCCAAACACCACAAGAAGTAAAAGTTGGAATGAGAGGAAAATATATTTACTGGTTTGCAATTAAAAGAAATGCTAATTTCTGTGACAAAATAGTTTTGATCGTGGGTTTCTTCTGCGAGTATAGATAGTATGTTCACATTTATCTCATTGTCATTTTTTTAGGTTCTTAATGATAACATGGGAAATGTGGAGAGAAAAACAGAGGTTGCATCTAAAGCTCAAGACCCCATACAGTCCCTGATGAAGCAGCGGGGATTTTTACTGCTGTGGAAGCAGATGGAGGTTTTTAAAGAGAGCTGGACTCAACGACAGACGGGTGTTGAGAAAATAAACACCCCTGTGCTGTTTAAACACTTATCTCAGCTTTACAGGTCATGAACATTTCATCACTCTGTAACACTCACTCTTTCATAAAAGTTTATGGTGAAAGAAATATTGACAGTATGTGTTTACCTGACCCATGATCGTGTGTTGTAGGGCGGAGATTTACTTTCCCAGCATGCAAGCTCTGGCCCAGCAGATGGAGAAAGAGAAGGAATATGAGATTTTGCTGTCTCAGACTCAGTCTGTCCTTCCACCTCCAGGAGCAGCAGAAGTTGACGTCAAAACAAGCCAGGTAGTTCATGTGAAACAGGGTGGTTATGGTAAAACATTTTGTTATTTGAAATTAAACTAAACTACAATAAAATATCAATGACAAACTTACAATAAACTAAATGAAGATAAATGAAAATCATATATGTTAATAATGTAAAATAAACTGAACTAAGAACTGAAACAAAAACAATTGAACCCTAAATTGTATTATTTAAAAAAAAAAAAAAGAATGTGACAAAATGAAAATGACAAAAGCATTACTTATTTTGTATTCCTTAGTTGTTAGTCGCTTTTAATACAAGCGTGTGCTAAATGCATAAATGTAAATGTAAGTAAAAAATGAATTAAACAAGTAATATTTAGAAAGAAACAAAACCTAATTAAAATGGCAAAGCACATAACAAAATGGCTAAAAAATTCAAGAAACATTAAATTAAATGTGAAAATATAAACTAAACCTCATTTCAAATTTTAATCAAATCTTTAAATTACGTTAGGGTATGAAGTTTTAAGTTGAAGCACTAAAAATAATTTTATAACCAAATAATACACTGGAAACAAATAAAAACTAAGTTGAAATCTGAGGAAATAAAAATAAGCACAAATAACAGTTTACATTTTAATTTTTAGTTTACTTTTGTTTGTTTTTTTTTGTGCTTTTGTCATTTTTATTAGATTTTTAAAAATTCACAAATAAAATGTTTGTCAATGACAAAAGCACAAAAACAAAAGTAAACTAAAAATTAATATGTAAACTGTATAAAATACAAAAATAAAATGTAAGTCAAAATATAAATAAAAACTATAATAGTAAACTAAAATAACAGAGATGTTTATTTACAAACACTGGGATATAAAGAGGAAAGATCATTAAATCAATTTTCTTTTGATTTTTTGCCGTTTTGAGAAATATTCAGTGTAATTGTTCAAGTCTGCCACCACAATGCCTAAACAGCGTTGACATTTATATTTCATTTATTTACAAATAAATTGGTAATGTGTTAGTGTGATTCTTTAATGGATGTCTTTGGCTTAGTGTGTTTCAAACTGATGATTTTGCTGTACTTGTTGTAGTTACTGAGGCTCTTGGAGATCACGGAGTGTGACATGATCCGAGCGCTTCAGAAGAGGATTAGCAGTGAAATGACTCTAGTGATGTCGGAGCGCTCACGGCATGACCCGCGGCTCCCCGCAGGTACCCAGCATCCCCTTCTCCTGCAGGAACCCAGAGGAGATCAAAGAGCATGATGGGAGGATGGCACTGGTCCTGATTCTCTCTGCAGGCTGTCATTAGAAAGCCAATGAACTTCACCACAGCTAGTCTCTTATATTTAGGATATTGCAAAATTTTCAACACTAAAAAATCTGACATATCTGAAATCTGCATCTTCTTCTTCTGTCATCACATGTCATGAAGATCTGTGGAAACAGCCTTCAATGAAACACAGTGTTTCTCTAGAGAGGCCGCAGATTGTGGAGGATTTCATCCAGCGGTTGATGAATGGTGTTGAGCATGAGACTGATGGACAGGTCAATATTTTTTGCTACACTTCTAAAAACAAAAGAGACCTTTCAGTGAACAGCTCTTAAAACTTTCTGTACTGCAGAACAAAAACTTTTTCCACTATAAAAAAAAGGTTCCATGGATGTTAAAGGTTCTTAATAAAACTTTCAGTGCCAATAAAGAACCTTTACTTTAAAGAGTATAGGGTTATGATAGCATTTTTCAATGTCATAATTAATAATGGACTGATATATAAACACTGAGTGTTTTCTAGGTGGCGTTCTCCAGCGCTCATCTGCAGGAGTGTGTGACTGATCTGACTTGTGCTGTAATGAATCGCGAGCGGAGCGTCTTCCAGCGATATTCACAGTTTTATGAGCAAATCCTTCACCAGCAGGAACAACTTCTTTACCAGAGAGAACAGGTTTGTCTACACTATTCACAGTTTTGTGTCTCTTTTGCTCACAAAGGCTGCATTAATTTTGATTAAAAATAGAGTAATAACTATAAAATTGTATTATATTATTGCAATTTAAAATTATTTTTTTCTATTTCGATATATTTTAAAGTGTCATTTTTTTCTGCCATGCATTTTTTTATTATTCCAGTCATTATGGATCACAGTCTTCGATCACATGATCCTTCAGAAATCAATCTAATATGCTTATTTGCATTATTACCAGTGTTGAAAACAGTTCTGCTGCTTAATATTTTTGTGGAAACACTTGAAGTCTTTCAAGACAATCAGAAAGTTCCAAAGAAGAGCTTTTGTTTGAAATACAACTTTTTTGTAACATTAAAGTGTCCCTATTATGGGTTATGAAAGGTTCATATTTTGGTTTTGGGAGTCCCCAACAACAGACAAGCATGCAAGGTCAAAGACGTTTTTGCTTTATAATATGAATTTCTTTTTACCTTATTTGTTCCATGACTCCTGAACGTTTTGTTCAACAATTAATTTTTACAAACTCCTCCTTTGCGTGATGCTAAGTCTCATTTTCATTTCATCATGTCTGTAATGCCTGATTAAAGCAGTGTTTGTGAGCACAGTGCTGTTTTCTGTGCAGCGTTACCATGGAAACAGCTGTTTTTACACCTGGATAATTCCTGGTATCCGGTAACATTTTGGCTTCAAAATCTTTGGAAAAAAGTTACATGTTTTTCATATTTTTAGCATTTTACCAAAATGGTGTCATGTTTTAATATATGTAACACATACTGGCCAAGCTCGGTATTCTATTCGAATTTCCACCCTATTAGTTTCACATTCAACAGTCTATGAAAATCGAATTCAACAGTCTATGAAAATCTAACAGGGTGGAAACCTTTGAGCAAAATTAGCTGTAGTTTTTTCATTGATCAACATTTAGCTCTCTAACCTTCTACAGATGAGCATAACATTTAGAACTATGTCAGATATGCTTCTTTTTTTTGATCGGACAAACATTTTCCATAAAATAAAAAAAGAACTTTAAGAGCCTATGTTTCCAAAAATTTAAAAAGATATGAGTGAGAGGTGACATTCACCTCCATTTGTACAGCTAAATGTTAGCAGAAAAAATAAACAATATCACTTCTTGAAAATGATCTCTGTGAAATTGTAGTTTTTGTAGGCGAGAGAGTACATCCTAACAGGGTGGAAAATGTAAAAAATGGGAATTAAGAAAATGTAAATTAAGAAAATTGTACAAAAATAAAGAAACTTTTACATGATTTATATGTATAAGTAGATTAAGTTTGGCCTAGTCCATAACATTATTTTAAAATATTTGGTGGTTTTTATCATTTCATGGTTTATATTTCTAGTGGAAGTTGATTACTTTGCACTGAAGACATGATAAAATTGAACGCATATAGGTTTGTAAAAAAACCTATATTTTTAATGTCTATTATCTCTGTTAAAGTGATAAATAAAACCTAATATATATATATATATATATATAATTTCAGCAATTTCTTATTAATATGTGACAATTTTAGAGAAAATATGAGTACGTAAATCATAGCATTTTCATTCAGACCAAAGCAAAAAGACCAACAAGTGGGCAGGGAATATGCTAATGCTTCACTTTGACATCATCATGAAACGTCTTGTAACTTGTTTTAGAAACCACTTGTTTCAATGATTCAGTCGACTTTTTCTTTTGAGAGACAATGACTTTATACACGATGCACTTTTTTAGATTTAAAACTTTCCAGGATGTGTTCATTCACTGAGAGCTGTATTACACACCACATGGAAGATCTTTTTCCAAAATCCATAATAATTTTGATCAATTTAGTGCATTATTGCTAAATAAAAGTGTTAGTTTCTTTCTTTAAAAAAAACAAAATTAAAGAACTGTTGGTGAAGTGAAAAGTTTTTCTCACACCTGTGAATAATCTGTATCCACAGGATGTTAAAGAGCTAGAAGCCAAAGAAATGCAGGCCAGTGACCCCTACAGCAAGGTATAAGTGTGTTTGTGTGTGTGTATCTCTATGATTCTTCAGTACATGTTCAGTAAACACGTCTGATCTCAGGTGGCGGATGTGTGTCGTGGGATGATGGCTGACATCACGGCTCTGCGTGCCAGAGTTTGTCAACTGGAGGAGGAGAAGAGAAGCTTAGATCAGCATCTCAACCTCAAACACAGAGAGCGCTATGACACGCTGGTTCGCCAGCTCTTCTCCACATGCGTTCTTCTGAAGGTGTGTAAGCTTTCAGTGTTGACATATAGACTAAAGCCACAAAAGTTTGATTTTGATATCATAATATTATTACAACTTAAACTACAGTATATGTAGTGTGTTGTCAGCTGGCTCAGCTCTCTGTGCCGCCCACAGTCACGTCTGGATAAATACCATATGAATATGGACCATGATGTGCGACAGCTGGTGAGCAGCGTGAGGAAGGAAGGCGTGGACAGAATCATCAAACTGAAAAATAAATTATCCTCCACTAATGATAACGAGACCCTCATTCACACACTTCATGAGGTGAACCGCTAATGAGTTTTGTTATAAAGGAATAGCCCTGAGTTTTATTGTACTTTAGTATAAATCTCACAAAAATATCCAAGTCATAGTTCAGCCCTAAATTTATTTATTTTTTAATATAGATAGATAGTATGTTTATTATGTACAGTATATATAGAGAAATTATTTACATATATTTACATTTATATTATATATATATATATTTAATATATAAACAACATATTTTTTCTTAAATATATACATGCATTAATAAACATGCATATACAATTAATCATTTGACACCGCTAATATATATGATTTAAATTGTAATTCATAAATTATTTATATTGAAATATAGCCTTTTCTGGACCATATACGCCTTTTGATTTGTAATGTGACAATCTTCTTGTCACTAATGTCATGTAAAAAAGATGGAAATATTTAGAAATTTTGTGCTGTATGTTGATCAAATTTCATACAAATTCATTTTAATAATTTAAAAATTGTATGAATTGGGGGTAAATATGCTAAATTGCCATTAAAATTATATGCGTAGTATTGCAGAATTTTTTTAACGTTTTTTTAAGTAAAGTATATGCAAATGTTTATGCAAAATTTGATGCAATTTTTTTTTTTGTCATGCTAAATATTTTTTCTGTTGATTTGGCTTGAAATGTGAACTACACCTTTGTTTGTGACGTTTATTCAGAAAGAAGTATTAGGAGATCTTCATGTGGAGAATAGTAAGCTGGCTGGACTTGTGTGTAAACTGAGATTCTTCAACCAATGGAGGATAGTGATCTCTCAAGAGAAACTACAAAAAGAGCTGCTGCAGTGGAAACTGGTATCAAACATGTGTTCAGTAATCCCATGCACCTCTTCTTTGCCCTTTAGTAACTCTGCATGCTACTCCTGTGTGTCCAGAATGAGGTGTCGTGTAAAACCGAAGCTTTTAAAGTGAAGATGATCTCGGAGCAGAAGGAGATTGGTCTAAAACAAGAGCTGGATGCTGTGAAGGAGGCCATGCTGCAGTGTAAGAGTGAATATGAACACATCCAGAGACGGATCTTACAGCAGGTACAGCACTTCTCATCTTTATGTCTTTCATTTGGCTTTGCTGTGTGCAAACTGAGAAATTATAAAGACAGTAGTACCTGAAATGTATATGATGCTTCTGAACCGAAATAGATTGAAATGAGTTTAGTTTAATGTTATGATCTTAATCCAGCAGTGTAAAAACTACTGAGAAATTGTATATACAGATACTGGGTCAAGTACTGATACTACATCTAAACATTTACCCAGTTAAAAGTCTAAGCATACGCTTTCATAGTCTTTTTAAATTGACTTTTGAAATTAAGTAGAGATAATTCTGATGCAAAAACTTTGTAAAGAAACCAATATCCTGTTAACTGCATGTTTTCAGATAAAATTTAGCAATTGTAAATTTGAATGTAGCAATTTTTAGACTAATAAAGAAGACTGAATTGAACTGTGTTCACTCAAATCAATTAATCTACAGCTATGGTTATTATAAAAACATATTACTACACTTCAGAGTATGTGTCTAAAAGGGATGCCCCCCCCCAAAAAAAAATTGTCTTAATATGACATACAGTATAATACCTATAATTGTACATGAAAATATAATTAACTTAAACTTAACAAATGTTAACAAACAAAAAATATAAAAGTAACCCATGCATATTTTATTGAAACTATTTGCAACATTTCTCATTTAAAAATCTAAAACTAATACTGAAATAAAAATAAATAAAAACACAATTACTAAAATGTACTTCAAATTATACAATTACTGATTTTGGCAAAAAACAAACAAACAAAAAAACCCTGAAAAGTTAAATTTCAAATGAAATTCATGAATATGAATAAAAGCGATAATATGTCAGATGTCATCTCATTGATATTAAAATAGCACTGATGATAGTGGAGTAAAAGTGTAATATTTAACATTCTGTTTGAACTCAAGTAAAGTCAAAAACAGCCAAGTACTCTTCACACCTCTGTGTCAGTCTCAGAAGCTGCAGGACTTTGAGCATCGCTCCACACGAGACGCTCAGAGCCGACAGGAGCTGCAGATGCTGCGGATGCAGAGTATGGAGCAGCTGCAGGAAGACGTGGAGGACAGAGAGAGTCTACTCAGAGCTCTGAGCACACAACTCGAGAAAAACAGCAAAGAGACAGAGCTGAGGCAACAACGCAGCCACAAGAAGATCAAACACGTGAGTCTCTCATACAAAAACATTGTTTTCTCAAGCACTGCTCAGGTCTTAGTTTATTATGCTTCCCTTACTTGTCTTCTTTTAGACTAGTGGATAGAAAATATATATTGTTCATATATTATTCAGCTGATTTATACAACTTTTTATTCATAAAAACATGGTGAAATTTCTGATTTATGGGATTTCCAAGATAATAAAGATATCCAAAGTCAGTAAAAACCTTTAACTCTCTATGTCAAGATTTGTGAACCTGGTGTTCAGATTTATGTTCTGGAAATATATGCAAATTATTGATTTTTTTAATCAATATTTGCATATTTAAGCACATTTCAGGAACTTGCAATACTGTATAATAAGGTATAACTTTACTACAATATAAGTGGCTTTGGATAAAAGTAAATTTTCCAAATTGATAAAGGTAAAATATTTTGTATTCTAAAGGTCAGAGGTCAGCTTCATCAGGAGCGGAGCCTGAAACATGAGGCGTTCCAGCAGGTGGACAAACTACAAAGTCAGATCCAAGGTTTTGAGTCAGCACTGTGTAAATCTACATTTCCTTCAGGTGCTCGAAATACTGATATTTTTAGCATTAATAAAAGCAATATTTTTATTCATATCGCTCACTTTTTTCATGCTTAAGGACATCAAAGCTCTTCCTCAAGAAGACTACATTTAAGAAAGGCATCAGCAGGTAAATCTTTTTTGTGTGTCTTCTGTTATCTAAACTTGGCTTGTTCACCTGTGGCTTGTTGTATTTCAGGTTTGCTCAGGAACAACTCGGTTATGTCTTTTACAAACAGTAGCTTTATAAACACAATTGATGAGCTCAATACTGAAACGGGTTGGAGAGAGTCCTGGACGCCCCTGGACAGACCCAAAACAGTGAGTTAACCAATTTTACATGCCAAGCATTACAGGATAGACATCTTAGTTCATTTAAATATCTTTTTTAACATTGCATTGTTCTAATTCACAGAATTCCAATCGTCTTCGTCTGGACATTTCAGAGGCGCTGTTACCCAGTCTTCCTGATGGAAACTACCTGACCTACCAGAATCTTAGATTGAGTCATAAATAATCACAACCGTTCTAATTGATACCTTTTGATTAATTTTGAGACTTCTTGTTGAGAGATTGTAGAGGGATTCTGAGTTTAGGGAATTAAGGATTCTGTAGAGGGGGTCTGATTATTTGTGCATTAATAAAAAAACGTTTTGTTTACCATAACTGGGTGAATCGAATGCACGGTCACATTTTCATTCCAAAATCAAATACATTTTTTAGGACTATGAAAATAGTCTGCATGGTTTTGTTTTTGACATTTTAGAATATTTTCCCCCAAACTTTAATTACTGTAATGATTTTGGAGCAGGACTACCTTATATCCAACCAATGCCAAAGTAACAACAACAACAAAAAAAAAAAAAAAAATATATATATATAGATATATAGATAGATAGATATGTAGATAGATAGATAAAACATTTCAGCTAGTTGCCAAGGCAGTATTCTCATTTTCATTTAATACTAACTTCAAAGCTACACTTTAAAAAGACAAAACAATATATATATATATATATATAAATAAATGACAAAAACACAGCAAAATGACTAAATCTCATTCATAATGCAAAAACTAAAACAATACTCAAAAGTACTATTAAGTATTGTCCAAATATTTACATTAAGTTTTCTGTAATTTAAAAAAATGAAAACTATTATATGTGCAATAGAACTTTTTAGTAAAAAATTAATCATTAAGGTCTTTTTTTCCCCATAACAGAAATAATAATGAAATATGGCAATGAGCACTGGTTGGACAAACTTATGCCACTGAAGTCAATTTTCTTGTGTCATGCTGGATAATTACACAAATAAATACATTTGGAGTTGCATGTACATGAACCATTTATTGTCTTTTGTCTCCTTAACAAGTATAAAAACAAACCAAGAATGGCTATGATTCATGATTTAAGCTGAAGTCATTTAAATAAACAAAAATATGTTTTATTGCTTGTTCTCAAATAATCAGCTAGACTAATTAAAATATAACCATTTAAAACAAAAGAGAAGAAGCATAAGCATTGTTCTTTTTTTACAAACAGTGACTTGTCCATAACAAGCTAATGCATGTTCTCCTTTGTTGTACATTTTTATTGAAATACAAAAACAAAATATGGTTATGCTTTATGAAAAGGTTATACTGAAATCCTAACTCGGATGTTTCTGCTTGTTCTACTCAATGAAATCAGCTTTAATATATTAAAATACAACTATTTAAACAACACAAGAGCTTCAGCATTATGGATGCTTCGAGCAGTGTCTGTTCAGTTTTGCGGGTTCATGCTGGTGGTGTAGAGGTACGAGACCGTCCCAGCCTGGATCTGGAAGGTCTGGCCTTGGATCTGATCACTGGAGATCTGCTCGCTGGTCTGGCTGATGGAGATCGGCTGGCCGCTCTGGCTGCTGATGTGAATGCCTCCCGCTGGACTCGTCCGGCTGGGATTGTCAGCAGCGCTCTCAGACAGCTGGTGGATCACCTGCAGCTGCTGAGAACCTCCGTGATGAACCTGCAACTGCTCCATGGCTTCTTTGGTCAGCGTGATGACGTGCATTTGCTCGGGCTGTTCGCCGCTCACCTGGCTTCCTAAAACGCTGATGGTTTGGATTTGAGTGCCGGCGTCTAACCCATCCGGTGTGACCAGCGCCAGGTTTTGGACGTGACTAGAAGGCTGGGTGAGAAGTGTGAGACCCTGTTCCACAGAGGTATCTTCTGCAGCGATGATGCTGATGCTTTGGTCCTGGCCCAGGTTGATGTTGTCCACCTCGCCGGTTACCACCAGTTGGATCTCCTGCTCTGGGTGGGTGGGAAGCTGGTACGGCTGGAGCTGGATGATGCTGTGCATTTCATTAGCTCCTGATGCGGCCTCCACCGGTGCAGGCCCCGTGGTCTCAGCTTCTCCCTGTTGACGCTCCTTGTTATGAGTCTTGGTGTGAGCTTTAAGGTTGTCCATTCGGGCAAACGACAAGCTGCAGATGGAACACATGAATGGCTTTTTCCCGGTGTGAGACGCCACGTGACGCCTCCTGGCACTGGGGTCGGAGAAGGTCTTATCGCAGATGTTGCAGTTGTATGGCTTTTCTCCTCTGGATGGGGAAAGATCATTTTATAGCATGGTGAGTACAGTACTATTCTCTAGACCAGGGGTAGGTAACGTCGGTCCTGGAGTGCCAATGTCCTGCAGAGTTTCACTCCAACCCTAATCAAACACACCTGAACAAGCTAATCA
>JAUMHI010000019.1:719892-730220 GCA_032359435.1 Enteromius unitaeniatus
CCAGTTAGTATTTGGTGCGCACCAGATACAGAAAAAAAAAATAAAAATCACCTATGTCCCTTTAGGGGCTCCGTAATATACATCTTTATATGTGTTGGTGTGTGTTGCAGATCTGAGGGATGAAGCGGGTGAAGGTGGTGGTGGTTGGAGCAGGTGTGGTGGGTTTATCCACTGCTGTGTGTGTCGCTGAGAAGCTTCCACATTGTTCTGTGACTGTTATTGCTGAGAAGTTTTCACCAGACACCACTGGCGACGGAGCTGCTGGAATCCTCTTGGCCACAGAGTTTCCTGGTGAGATGATGCCCTAAACTGATATTACATTTTGTGTTTGGGTATTGTGTGTTTCTATATTTAGGCATCCAACCATTCCATTACCGTCCTCTTTTACTAGACATCCCTCTTGAGCGGCAACGGCGCTGGTTCAAGGAGTCGTTCAGTCATCTTCTGGCCATTGCAGACTCCCCTCAAGCCTCAGATGCTGGCGTGTACTTGAGCTCCGGGTAAAACCCTGATAGCAAACAGCTGATATATTAAAGTGTTTTTCATCTTTCATAATCTCTACTTTGCTGCATCTTAGGTACCATGTTTTTAAGGAGATACCCAGCAACAAAAAGCCCTTCTGGTCAGATTTTGTGTTTGGATTCAGATACATGACAGATCTTGAAATGAAGCGTTTCCCGAAGCATAAGTTCGGTCAAGCGTTTACCACATTAAAGTGTGAATGTCTGAGCTACCTGCCATGGCTAGAAAAAAGGTACCATTTTCTCTCATAATATGTTTTGAATTGTAATTTATTTCTGTGATGGTAAAGCAGAATGTTTAGCAGCTATTACCCCATTCTTCATTGTCAAAAAAAATCATGCATCATTTACTTTTTTGATTACATAAATGTAGCTTTATTATTCAAAAGTTTTTACTAGTAGTGCAATTGCAAACAAATAAGAAAACTACAGGGGAATAGTAATCATATAATAAATAAACCAGTGTATGTTTTTATATTTTCCACTAGATTAAGAGCAGTTGGAGGTCAGATCATACATGAAAAGGTGACTGACCTTTATAAACTAGCCCTGAATTACGATGCCATCATCAACTGCTCAGGCCTCGGCTCTCATTTTTTGGTGAAAGATGAGGAGGTCTATCCAGTACGAGGACAAATGCTGAAGGTTAGTGCTCCATGGCTGAAGAACTTCACCCGAGATGGAGATGGCAACACCTATATCTACCCAGGCATCAGATACGTCAGCATCGGAGGCACGCGGCAGGTGGATGACTGGAGGATGGAGGTGGATAAGGAGGACAGCGCGGGGATCCTGGAGCGCTGCTGTCAGCTGGAACCGTCTCTGCGAGCGGGTCAGGTGATGGGCGAGTGGGTGGGTCTGCGGCCCGGCCGGGTGAACCCACGGGTGGAGCAGGAATATCTGCATGTACAGGGCCGTCAGGTGCCTCTGGTGCACAACTACGGTCACGGCAGCTGTGGTGTTACTGTGAGCTGGGGAACGGCACTGGACGCACTCGATCTGCTGAGACAGAGTCTGTTTGAGAAACCTCCTCAAGCCAGGCTGTGATTCTGCTTGGTGCTGAAGTCTTATGATTCTGCTTTATAGTGATTCATACTGATATTTTTGCATGTACTACTAATGAGAAACAGCACTTTGATATTAATAAGATAAAAATGACATCAGTTTGCATATGAAATGTTTAAGAATTTCTGCATTAATTATTTTGTTTGATTGCTACATGCCACTAATTCATATGTTTTAAATATGGAGGTAGAATTTATTTACAGAATCTCAATGAAAAAATGTAAAGATATAATATGTAAACTGTTTGATGTCGCAAGTTTTTTTTTACATGCCAGTTTATTATACTGTGTTTGTAAAGTCTGTTTTGCATTTGTTATACTTTTTTTTTTAAACTAATTTCTATGCTGTGAGTTTGAAAATAGTATTAATTTATGCAGTTTTGTTGCCCTCAACTAATGAATGACTCAAATTCACTGTATAATTAAAGTGTCAGTGTAACATCAAATATTTTTATGAAGAATATTGATTTGACAAGAATCTTACTGCTAACATGTTGCTGTCAAGTGTCTTATTTCATACAAAACAAAATTAGTCGTAAGTGTTAATGGATATCAGGTATTCACAAGCGATCTCTAAATACACTCATCTCATTAAGGAAAACTACAGTTGTAATGTGATTGTCTAGAAATTATACAACAAATTACCCAGCCCTGCATCTTATAAAAAAAAAAAAAAAATGGATTATTGCCTGCTTTACTGATGCAAAGTTCATAAATATCAATAAAACCTTTCCGTCACATCTATATTTACACACACACACATTTTAATTACAAGAAGTATTCAATAACTATCATTTAACTTATATGCAAACAAATGGGGGGGGGGATGATATATTCGATTTATATATATATATATATATATATATATATATATATATATCCATATAGTCCAATTCCAATTTGTTGGAATAATAAATATAAATATATATAAAATATATATATATTATATATAAATAATATATATAATTTTTTTATATATATTTATATTTATTATTCCAACAAATTGGAATTGGACTCCGAGGAAGACAGGAATCATGTTTGTGCCATTTTTTCGGCTGATTATGAGATAATACAAGCATTTTTGCTTTTGACAAATGCTGGTGAAAAGAAAAATGCTAGAACATGCGTAATCTGTGAGAAAGTGTGACATACTAGAATACAACAGCACCCCAATTTCTGTAAGAAACAAGTATTGAATTTCACAAATATGATAAGGGCTGTTATACACACATATTAAAACTAATATTAAATATTCTACAGTCTAAGAATGTTGACGACATTCACAGTGCAATATTTTTTTCTTTTTACAAATAAACATAAAAATTATGATTTTCAAGCTTCGTCCAGTTTTATGGTTCTGTGGGACCTGAATGATCAGTTATTTTAGGACTCTTGTATCTGATCTGGTCAGGGGTGTTCGGTCCAGTCGAGTGAGTCCTCTGTTTCCTCTTCCTCCAGCTCCTCCTGGAGGTCTTTACTCTGAAGCACGCTGGAATAACGTCTGGAGGGTTTTGGGCCGGATCTCAAGCCGATCTTCCTCTTGGCGAGATGAAACTGAGCTTTGACAAAGTTGTAGAATTTGTACTCGTACTCCATGCGTTCATAAAGCACCTGCAGGGCCTCTAGATTAGGAGTCTGTTTGTGGACGGTGCCTGTCATGTTCCCCAGCTTCCTGTATTCTGAATCAAAGAGAGCCAGATTTAACACATCAAATATTTTAATAAAGCTTAACAAAAACCCTGTTGTACATTAATTGTACATGGAGTTTATTACATAATATGGAAAGTATTTTAATAGCATGTATACCTATTAGTGCTGTCAAGCGATTAATTGTATATTTATTATATATTGATATAGTATATATTTTGAAAATATTTACATGCATTACATGTCTATATTAATATAATTTATATTATAAATAAATATGTTTAATATATAAACTAAACATTTGTCTGCAATAAATACCTGATGTGTGTGTGTATTTATATAAACACATAATAAATATACACAGCACACATTTTATGTAAACAAAAACTTATATTTTGGATGCAATTAATCACGATTATTCGTTTGACCACATTAATGCTTACAAGTTATTTAGAAATGGTTTATTCCAATAAACTGTGTTTTTATGTAATTACAGTTAATATGAATTATTTATATACAATTCTATATATTTATTGATATAAGTGTAGTGTATTGAATTGCTTCAATATATATAAGTTATTTCTCGTTTCCACACATTTTTATTTAAATAAATTTTACAGTGGTTAAAAACATAGATATTTACTTTAAATAATTATTTTAACCAACTTCAAAATTAACATTTTTCCTTTTTCAAACATATCTGACACTTCACTGAATTAAAGGTTTAAATTTTGGATTAAAGTGCACAAAAGATGATGGCAATTAAAGGAAAAACGAAGACCAGTCATGCAAATGATTTATCATATATCATTATAAAAAAAATTAAAAAAAATCAACTCTGTTAACAAACAAACTATTAAACATCTGACAAGTGCTTGCACGCTAAACATCACCTCTGTAATACTGCAGGAAAAAGTCTCACCTGGACTTTTGTAGATGTTCAAGACGTCAGAGAAGAAATGTGGAAGGAGTCTCTCCAGCAGAAGGAGCACATCTTCAAGTTCCTCCAAAACTCCTACCAGCAGGTAATGATCCAGAACGTTCTGCTTGGCCATCTCCAGCGCCCACAAACCCGGCTCTCTAGCTCATGACAGAAGATTGCACCATATATTACTCCGTTTCAATGCCATCCACTCTTTGGCATCTACTGATGCTTTCAATGAAGTTTTGAAACCTTTACAAATCTCTCGTTTTGAATCACTGTTTTGGAGCTTGGATAAAAACACTGGATTTAATCACTTAAGTAACATAAAGGTCACCTGCACTGAGGATGCTGCCCACAGAAATACGGGATAATGTAGAAGAGCCGGGCGTTGGAGCATTCTGGGTAACTTTCCAAGATGCACGTGTTGATGTCCTTGGTCAAGAAGAACATATTGGAAACATTTACATATATTTGTTTTAAACAAAAGCAATGCAACTAAGTGCCAACAGCAACATTTCAGTTTTGCTAGTGCTGTTACACTGATGTATTTGTTGAACTGGACTGAAACTCTGAGAACAGTGCTGTGTTTATATATTCATCCTTAAGGGGTCTGAACACACAAATGCTGTGACTGTGGGGTCATTCATATCAGTCTCCGACAAACTACCCACGCCTGGCTATTTCCTGCTGCTGAGCAAACAAAACCACAACATTCCAGGAAAAGTGAACAGAAATTGTTTTTTAACAGAAATCATGTTTTTTTTTTTATATTCTATTTTTATTTTGACCTTAAAGCCACACAAGACAATAAAAAACAACAACAAATGCGCGAAAAAAGGGGGATAACATCAGTTCCTCTAGTAACCTGTAGGCACAGGAGATATACATAACAGCAAAACATTATAAAGCTTGACATTTGACGGATAATTAAAGAAAGGTTCCCATGTTGCTGCTGGCAATACTATCAGATACTAGATTGTGTCTCTCTAAATGCAAAATGCTCAGACAGCCAGTATTTAAAAAGTGATTTTGATGCCTTTTTCCTTCGACAAAGATCATTTTTTTCTTAGCTAACTAAGAATTTCTTGAATTGGTATCTCAGTAGAAACTTATCTGTATGTACACAATACTAAAGCACTAGCACACGTCACACTAATAACTGACAGGAAAAGTCTCCCATTAAGTATAGACTGAGTAAACCGTGCTAATAAACGCAGTGAAGGAGGCATTCATGTGAATGGCACAGTACACACTTCATTTCTGACAGCTTAGCTCATTCACTCTCCTCTCATTACTGTACATGTGTTCTGTGTATCTCTATCCTCGCTTGAACCGCTGCTGTCTTCAGAAACACATTTGCTTTAATGCTCTTACTAAGTATCTCTCGTCGTCTTTCATCCCAGGGGTCCGGACGACGTGATTCTCCTCCCCTCTCCAGTCTCCGAAGCGCCTGAAGAAATAATTGGACAGGAATCGGTTGATGGGATCTCTGATGATGTTGATGTGCACGGGCTCATCCGTTCCGAACCTGATTACAGTGTAGAGAGGACTCATGTTAGAATATAACATATTTAGGGCAGACATGGAAGTAAACAGCAGGGTTAGTTTGTTTATTCCACACATATGCGGCAATAAACACCATTAACTCTAAAATGGCTTTGCAGAACATTTTTTAAAACAGTACTACTGTTAACTGTGGAAGTCAAGTCATTTTTTCCCATTTTTGTTCAATATAACCTAACAGAAAATATTCTCAGATCATCGGCTGGCAAGGTTTCTCAATGTTATGAACAAATGTAGAGTACTATTAATAATATTAAGTAAGGGATAACGAGGCGAAGCGGAGGGTCTTGTATCACGCTGAAGGGGCTTATTTCGGGATAGCTTTAGCAAAATATTTTTAGAACATATTTTTATTAGCTTGGAATAAGTATTAATCTGCAAAAAAATAATATTACTTTTGCTACATTTTAGGTGTCTTGTATTACACTAGCACTAGGTCAAACAAACATGAACACAAGTCTTAACTATCATTTGTAGCGAAAATGACCTGAGAAGACTTTAGAATTGTTAATATGACTAATTAATAATAATAATTATAAACAATTCCTATTAGTAATATAAACAATATTAATTGCAGAATTAAAAAAATCTAAATGTACAATAATATTTTCTGCGTTTTTCAGTAACTGATAGTCATTCAGACCTATTTATTTTGAACGCACTGAATAATGCATTAACTTACCTGCTAAAATTGAGAAAATGCACATGTCGGGTGTAAAGAAATGGCTGAGGAGTTGTGCTGATGTTTCTAATCAGAGTTTCCTACACAGGAATGAAAGAAGAATAGTTAAGATGAATTACTATTGATGGTTCAGAGGTGGCTGATGGCTCATACAGCATATAGACCAACTGGAATTATAATGAATGAATTCAATATACAGTTTTAACTGACCGTGATCATTTTTGATTACCTGTTCCCTTTTGGTGAGTCTGGTCTTGTTGTGTATGTCTGAGGAGATGAGGGTGAACTGATGTCTATCTGCTAACATGCGCAGCAACAAAACTATAGTACGACTGCCACACTTCCCCACCCTGTTATACACAACCTGACTTGGGAACGGTGGAGCCTGCAACAGACACAACATTCAAAGTATAATCTTACATGATTAAGGCATAAACATGCATATGCATCAGGGTATAACATGCAGAGCTCTTACTCTGAGTGCTAGAGATCCGTGGCCACCAGCAAATCTCCCTAAAAAATTACAAATAAAATAAATAAATAAATAGAAAGGCACCTTATTTATTGCATATTGAATTTCACAAGTAGACACTGAAGAACTACAGTATAAGGACTCTATCAAACAGCAGAGGAAATGCCAAATGCTCCATCCATCCACAATAAACTTGCATGTATTAAGATTAAGATTAATCTGTATATTATTTGTAGACTTCATAGCTTGGGTACTAAAATTTTTCAAAACGAATGCTTTGTCAAATCAACCGGGTTCTTCCACTCCTCCATCAGTTTAGGTGACTGCTGTCATCGTAGGACAATGCAAGGCCTCATATCATGAGTTTACGTGGTCTCGTGTGGAATTCACCGGTGGGTCTCATGAGCTGCTCTGAAAGCCAAGAACAACACTGCTGTCGTATGAACTCATAGTGGAGAGAGGAAACTTTGACAGTCCGCTCTTTATGAACCTTGACTGATGCCATTGACCTGACAACAGAACTACAGTAACAGGCTCAACACTTTATAACTGTAATGAATCATTAAGGGGATTTCAATTAGTTAGACATATCAGGAAACTTCTGTTCACGCTGCAACAAATAATCAGTTTAGACTCTAGAAGTTAATAAATAAAACGTAAGGTTTAGAATGAAGTTCAATTAAACAAATGTTAGTGTTGGCGGTGATTTTGTTGAAACCCTGGATATTCCAAAAAAATTATTAATAATAATAATAATAATAATAATAACTAAATGAATAAACTCACAGGCAAGCATTTTAAAGGTTCAAATCTCCATTGTGACAACTTACCCCATGACTCCCGATAAGTGCATAAAGTATGTTTGAGGTCTTACCGAGATAATAACCCACATCCAGCAGGATTGTTGGCGCTCCTCCGTGTAACTGGTATAACACAGAGCCCAGGCAGAAGATGAGGAGAGCGCTCAGACAGAAGAACAAATCCCTGCGAGATATTCGGAGCAGAACCACCGCGAGCCAGTTCCCCCTGCGGCTCCTCACGCGCATGTATCCGCTCAAGTGTTTATGAGACGGGGGGTTTCTGAAAGTCATCATAGTCTCATGAGATGATGATAATCCATCTGATCTGTATTAACACGCTACCCATGTCACACTGGTCTCAGAGGAGCGGGACAGCGTCTTCTCCACGTGTTCGTGTCTCCAAACCGCGCTTTAATTGGGGGCTTGAGTGTTTGCATGGAGGTTTGGGGGCGTGAGACCCCCAGTTTGGGCCTCCCTCTCTATTTTTTTTTTTTTGCTTATAGTCAATATGGAAGCCTACGCAGGCCCTAAAGGGACCTTAGCAAAAAAAAAAAAAATGCTTTTTGCAAGCTCTCCAGTTTGTTTCCGGTTGCATAACCTCTTGTCTATTTTGTTTATTATTAGCGTTATATTTAATTCTATTACTTTGAATTAAATTCATGTATTCGTGAATTTCTTGTATTTTGTGTGTGTGTAAACACTTGACAATAAAGCGCTTTCTGATTCTTAAATTTAGAAACGCATTATTTCGATATGGCAGTATATATATATATATGCTATTGCTTACTGTTCCACATAAAACTTTGTATTCCTCCAGTCCTTTTCTTAATAATAATGAAATTAGTCATCACAATATAGCTTGTATATTCTTTATTTTCAATATTTAAAATAAAAATGCAAATAAACAGTAGTTTAATCAAGAGCAGCAAGTGTCTTTTCTTTTAATGTAGCCTATGATTAACATTGATGCTTTTTAATGGGCCGTCCCGTATGGGAATAGGGCAACTTTGGTGGGCTCTTGCACCCCAGGGGTACAACTTATACCCCATTGTGGTCCTCGCATAGATGGCCAACCTCTCCATATGTGGTGAATCATATGTTTCTACGAAACTCTCACTCTGTGCTATGATCCGTCAAAGTTGGCCGCAATGCATTGTCTATGGGAATTTTGGGGGGGTTCACCCCATGTACCCCATTTTTTTCGGAAGGGGTGCAACTTATACCCTATTGCAGGGTATGTTCTTGCACAGCTTGCCAGCTTATTTGACACCTCTTTGACACCTCTTTCATGGGTCTATGACAAACGGTGCGGGACGAGTTAGGCACCGAAGGTCTGTCAGAGCAAATAGTAATAGTAATACTAGTTAGTACATTTCCTGAAGAAAATGCGAGTGGAGCTTGCCGTGGCAACCTCGGTTGCGATGGAGTTGCTATGCAATTGCTAGTGTGTGACTATGAAGGTAATCCAATGTGCTTGCTAGGGTACTCGGGGTGCTTGCTAGGGTGGTTTTTAAAGGTACCCAAGGTGGTTGTTGCTATGGTATTCAGGGTGGTCGCTAGGGTGTTGCTACGTGGTTGCTAGGTGCGAGGTGGAGTTCTGGCCTCGGAGGCTGAAGGTGGAATTGGGGAGCACCCCAAGCCAGAAGGATCTGGAGGATGACAGTCCTGCGTGATAGGCCCCTGCTGGATGGTACTTTGAAGGTGAGCGGCAGGACTGTCAGACAACAATGAGGCAGAAGGCTGAAGTGGGTGGGAGCGCAGCAGACTCTGGAGGGCGCTCCTGCAGCGCAGCAGACTCTGGAGATAATCTAGGGGCGCTACAGGCCGCAATCTAGGAGTGGGAACTGGCAACGGCTCTCCCGGCCGTAAACTAGGGACTGGATCAGGAAACGGCTCTCCCGGCCGTAAACTAGGGACTGGATCAGGAAACGGCTCTCCCGGCCGTAAACTAGGGACTGGATCGGGCTCTGGAGCGGACTCTGGGGTTTCCCGAACTGAAGCGGGCTTTGGAGCAGATTCTGGGGTTTCCCGGACTGGAGCGGCTCGCTGAGACTGGTAGACCGGACTTTTTGGGATCAGGACTGGCACTGTCTCGCTTGCGTCCACGACGGTCAGCCATAAAGCCTGATCAATCAGTCAAGTGAGAGAGCCTGGAGTGTCGGGCAAGGACACATGTTTGGCCAAATCCCCGTCCAGCCCCAGCCAGAACAGAATCGTCATGCTCTGCTCACTCCAGGATACCTGATGGTAAGCCTCGATGAACTCCTTCACATACTCAGCTATGGGACAGCCATCCTGAGTGCGGGTCTGAAGGAATGCAGCGGCCTCTTGTTCCATTTCAGTCGTTATGGGCTGAGCTTCTGTCACGCTCAGGGAAGACAGACCAGAGTGATTCACATTCACAGGTGAGTTTATTGGAGTTCAAACAAAGATTCAGCAGGTAAAAAAAAGTGACGTGCATCAATAAACAGTTTCAGAACGTAAATCAGGAATACTGCTGGTAATATACAGGTCTTTTCACAGAGAGGGAGCAGTAAGGCAGAGGATTCCACAAGTAGGATATCAGGTAAGTAATTTCATAGGTAAGTAGAAGGTAAGTATACTCAGTCTTAGAATGGTCTCTTATAAGTTCCTTTCAGCCACAGTCCTTCCTT
>JAUMHI010000019.1:747089-757937 GCA_032359435.1 Enteromius unitaeniatus
AATGTCACATTGTTTCTCGCTGCATGAGCTAATGCCTTTAAATGAGACCTAACTGCACAAAAAAATGTAAAAATGTAAAATGTAATGCATATTTCTTTACATTCTCAGTCTATGTTTTCTGTTTTCTGTACAGGTTTGTTGTAAAAGAAATGGCTATTTTCCGCAGTGCTCTGAGTTGTTGTGTAATATCCGGATTGCCTAACATGGCACAGTATGCTGCCCAACGAGACACAATCTAGATACAAGAGTCTGACAGTGAATGACCTGCTTTCAGCAGCTTTCTGAACTTATCACAGTCACTTATCAACTTATCTGTCATGTGAATAAATGCAGTGAAAAAGAAACTGTTCGCATTCGAAGTGTTATTCTTCCTGTAACAATAATCTGCCAGTGGGGGAAACAAAATAATCT
Source organism: Enteromius unitaeniatus (assembly GCA_032359435.1). Taxonomy (NCBI): domain Eukaryota; kingdom Metazoa; phylum Chordata; class Actinopteri; order Cypriniformes; family Cyprinidae; genus Enteromius; species Enteromius unitaeniatus. Next base: position 747,501 of record JAUMHI010000019.1, read on the forward strand.
CAATTCAAACAGAAAATACGATTATTTTGCTTACCCGACCGGCAGATTATTTTGCTTGTTGTTAGCAAAAAAACACTTAATTTTTATTTGTGTTTTTAGAAAAGAGTAATTTTTGCTTGTCTAGAATTATTTTTGATATTTTGACCGGAAACAAGACAGAAAATGTCTGGAAAAACTCCAGGTGTGCTATGGATAAAACAGAAATAGTATAAAAATAATGATTAGAAATAATAATAAGATGAAGGATGTTCTGTAATGTAGGGTGATAAAATAAACATCAGTGATTGCACATTTTTTTATTGCACAGTGGGAGAACAATTCATGATGTAGGTTGCCTGGGGAAAGAAACTGTTCTTGTGCCTGACTGTGCTGGTATTCAGTGCTCTGTAGCACCGACCAGATGGCAACAGTTCAAAAAGGTCAAAGCTTGGATGTGAGGGATCCCGAGTGATTTTATGAGCCCTTTTCCTGTGTCTACAGTGTACAGTCCTTGAAGGGTGGGCAGGGGTTCACCAATAACCCTTTCAGCAGATCGAACTGTCCTCTGTAGTCTTCAGATGTCTGATTTTGTAGCTGAGCCAAACCAAACAGATATAGAGGTACACAGGACAGACTCAATGACGGCTGAGTAGAACTGTTTCAGCAGCTCTTGTGGCAGGTTCAATTTCATCAGCTGGCAAAGAAAGTACAGCCTCTGCTGGGCCTTTTTGGTCGATGTGAGTGTCCCACTTCAGGTCATGGGAGATGATGGTCCCCAGGTACCTGAATGACTCCACTGCTGCCACAGTGTGATAAGAATCACAGTAAATGAGTGAAAATGCAATGCCTAAAATCATATTTATTTTTTGTTTGTTTTGTTTTGCTTTAATAATCACTGTAATTTACCCGTATGTCTTCCAGGATGACCAGTGAATACGTTTTGGGCTTTTTAAAAAAAATCACACCCAGTGTGTATGATTGATATAACTCATAAATAGTCTGTGATGTTTTTATTACTGAAAATAGACACATATAAATACCAGTTTATGTCATTTAGAATAAAACTATATTTTTCAGTCATTTATAACTTCTGAAAACAATAAAGATTGCAAACAGTAAAACCAGGACACATTTTAGTGCTCAGTAAAATAACGACATCATCATTTGCACTGAATATGTGTAACTAGGCTCAGTCAGTCCAGCTTCAGCTGTGTATTTATTCATTTATAAAAAAAATAATAATTAGTTGAAATATACTGCTTACCTATTAGAATATTTGGATGTTTATCGCCATCTAGTGTTTAAAATATTAAAGTGCCTTAGCATTGTTTTGGTTCCAAGTGACGTCGCTTCCTGTATTTTAAATATGGCGGAGAAAGGCATGGAAATGTCCCGCAGGTTTTGGAGCTTATGAAAGTTATTTAATGACATATCCTTGCTGCTGACAAGAACACATCCCGAAGTTAAACAGAGGTACGTTTCGACTGCTGGTGAGGTGTATACTGATAGTCTGAAGTCTGCAGTGTTTGACTGAATGAATGCAATATATCCTATCAATTCTCTACTGCTTTTATATACTGATGTTACAGAAAGTATTGTAAATGGACTATGAAATAATAATCATATGTGTGTGTATTTATCAAGTGAGTAGGTTGGTGCATTAATATCAGTCTTTTGCTTTTATCGTATAGAATTAAGTAGAATTATAGCTGCAGTCTGTGTGCAGTAGAATAAATGTATAGGTTGAAATATTTCGGTTCAACGTGTATTTATTTGGTTTGTGTTAAAAATGTACATATGTACATCCCCATATATGTCTACTTCAAATGAAACTGGTGTATAAATCTGCTACCATAAACTTTCACTTCAAGTCCTGTGTGTTTTACCTCAAAATGGTAAATAAATAGGAAACATGTTACTAATGAACTTTGTATCTCAGCAGGTCTCCAGGATGAGCAGCAGGAGGAAGCGTGCACCTCCGGTGCGCGTGGATGAGGAGGCCAAGAGGAAACTAGAGTGGAATATGCATGAAGATCGGAGAAATGAAGGAGATTGTGAAGACATTCTGGAGCCAATCCCAGCACCGTCTGACAGCTTTCATCTTGGACTGGTGCTTGAGAGCAACCAGGAGGAGTCAAAACCGGGTTTTGCATCTTCTGCAGGCACAGAAGAAAGACCATCAGTAGAGCGTCCAAGCTGTTCTACACAGGATTCTCTTCCAGATACCATAGAACTGAATGTGATGCCAGTTTCTGCTCTGGATCAGAGCTGGAATGCTCTGATTGGAGAGTTTAACCTGTGTACAAAGATTCCCTTTATTCTAGGAGATAACTCCTTCTGCATACAGCAGACAGGAGACACATTAAGTATTAGTCTCAATAGTGAAGAGTTGGAGGTTGGGACCGGCAGAAGAGATCCTGTGCCTGTTGAATGTTCATTTGGTGGAATATTGTTGGAGGATCTGGATTGGCTACAGAAGAGGAAAGTCATTAAATTGTGCCATGTTTCAGGAGATGAATCCGTTAAGGTGCGTACTTCAAAATCATCAGGATTACACTGAACACTAAAATACTAACATAAAATAAATTGCATGGTTTTTCTCTCTGTTTTTTTTTTTTTTCTAAACAGCTGAAAATTTTTCTTCTCGATTCGGGGTTGGGCAGACCAGAATTCCTCAGTGAAGGAAATGGGAGGATTAAAAAAGCCAATCAGCTAATGCAAAAACTAATGGAATTCTTTTATGACTTCATCATTCCTGGTAATCTTGTTTACCAAACATGCTTTAAAAGAATTTTTTTTTCTAGTAGAGCTGCACTTTAGGACCCATGCATTAGTTTGATGTCGCTTGCAAATGAATGTAATGTATACTGACCAAAATATGCAAAGTTTATCTTTCATAAAATAATAAATATTATTTTCTAAAGCAAAACATAAGGTCATTCCTGTTTATTTTTTATAAACTAAGTTGCGAGTTGAATTATTGTTTAGTGGCAACATATAATGCAGATGGTGTGCATAGATATTATTTTGTATATTTACTGTAATATTCCTTTTTGGGAATGTTTTCTTATTTCTGATCAATGGTAGAGGTGATGGAGAATGAGGAGGAGGAGTGTGACACTGACCTGGAGCGTCAGAACGTGGAGGAGCTGTACGATCACATCAGACACCTCCATCAGACAGAAGTAGCAGAGCAGAGCTTCGATGTCCAGCACCCGGGCCTCATCCCCGTTCTGAGACCCTATCAGAGCCAGGCGGTCAACTGGATGCTGAAGAGAGAGAAGTACAAAAGCAGCAGCTCTCAAGGTCCAGACATGTTCCACAAATGTTCATCACAGTTCATCTTTGAAAAGAGTTTAGTGCTAATTTACAGCGTTTGTTTTTCTTGCACAGAACAAAGGTTGCATTTTCTTTGGCGGGAAATGGTCACGATTTGTGGCAAAAAGCTCTTTTATAATCCCTACACTGGATGGTATGATGCTTTTTCTACTTGGAGCAAAGCATACTGAAACTGTAATTAAAATGGATCGACTCTAATCTGGTAATACAGTAACTACAGCATATTGTTTTGTACATAAGTCATTCTCTTGAACTCACTATCAGCTTGATCCGAGAGTTTCCTCTGGCTGGAGTGGACTGGCCTGGCGGGATCCTTGCTGATGAGATGGGACTTGGGAAAACTGTGGAAGTGCTGGCCCTTATTCTGTGTAACACCCGGCAAAACCTGGAGCACGGGGTTCTCACTTTGCCAGAGGTAAGTTTAAGATTAATGCATGCAAACTAGTCAAAAAACAAGTATGTAATTTTGGTTACACTTTACAACAACTGTTGGTGAAGCGTTGGTAAGCTCTTCACCTACAAAGACAGTCAGGGGCCTCATATTATTGTTGTTTATATTCTCTGCATGCTAAAACAAATGCACTTCACTGTCTGTGTATCTTTAGAAAGTTTTAAGACACAGTTGCAGTGTCAGCAATTTGAGGAAAAAAAATTAACAATTTTTTATCATCAATGTTTCATATATTGTGTATAGAATAATAAACTTAGTTATATTCTTTCACATCTGCTCCAGATTATCTGAGTTAAACATTATTTACTAAAGAGCATACATTAGGACATCTTTCCAGAAATAACGCTTTTTGTTTTACTCTTGTATCTCTGTCCTCTCCAGGGACGATCTGTCAATTACTTTGTCCCTCCTCCACCATTAGAGAGGCAACGAACCATTAAACATGAGGTGAGGCCCAAGGAGAAGATCATTTATCCAGGTGAGAATGTTTTTAGAATCGTTTCATTTTCCCAAACAAGGACATGTTCCTGAATCAGCATCAGCGTCTGGAACAGCATTTCTATCAACTATGTTTTATTAATATATCATCTCATCAGATAACCCAAGATAGGTTAAAGTAGGATTTAACCTGTTCTTTGAAAGGATTATTTAAGGGCTGTCTTAAGATTGTTGATCCAAGATCATATCCTAATTGTATCAATAAATAATGAATGTATAATAAATAAGTTCATGCAACTTCTGTTTTTTTCCAGCTGTGCGTGAGATGCTGTTGACTGCGATTAAGGAAATGAGGGTTGGGAAAGGAGCCTCAATCAATGCCGTTTTTGCTTATTTACGAACCATGTACAAGTACGACACCCTAAAGAACCGCAACCACATAAAGAAGATCCTAACCAAACTCATTAGTGAAAACATTGTGGAGCAGATCAAAGGACGAGGGTTAGCAGGGTCCTTCAAACTGGGGAAGAACTACAAAGAAAAGAAGAAGAAACCTGCCACTCCTCGAACTGTGCGTAACCTTTACATACCTGTGCCCTATAGGGAATTTTTGGTCCTGCTTTATATTAAGTGTCCCTAATACCTGTGTACTTCCATAGTAACTATATGTGTATGTAGTATGTAACAACAGTGTAAGTACACACCGCTACATAGTATCTACAGCTGTAATATTTCTGTAACTACACTAGGGCTGCACGATATATCGAAAAATGATCATTATCGCGATAAAAGCATCTGTATCGCAAAGAGTTGCGATAAATGAAATGTGATTTATGTGTCAGGCATTGGTCAAATTTGGACACACAATCAGATCACACATACCTACCTCTCAAGTAGGTGATATAATGCTATTGGCTAGACCGGGCCAAAAGGTGAACCTAGCGGCTCAAAGCAGAGAATGAAAAATAAATATGGCAGTAGAGACAAGCGAAGAAAATGACAGCAGCGAAGAATTTGTGCCTAAAAAGACTGGGACGTCAGAAAAAGACTGGCTTTTAATTTTAATTTAAAAAATATATATATTTTATTTATGTGGATGTTGACAATATGTTAGTGTTTCCACTACATATCAATTTATTTAAGGCCTTTACACTTTGTTTAATAGTATTTTCTTATTTAATTTTTGTTTAATATTATTCTTTTTAGCCTGAATTTGATTTAATTGGATCAGACCAATATCCATTACCTGTTTATTTTAGTATGATCATACATATATAAATTATTTTTAAAAATGAGCTAATAATAAAAAAAAACATTTCTCTAGGGAAATGTTATATCGCAAGAAATATTGTTATCGCAATATTCAACAACAATATTGAATATTTTCCCAATATCGGGCAGCCCTGAACTACACACTCAGAAAGGTGTGTGTAAGTACAAATGTGTAACAGGACATTGGTAACGGCACTTTTTAGTAAATAAAGTGTTACACTTCATATTAAATAGACAATTGCTATGGATTTAGCATGTAATTCTGATGTTACACAGCAGTGGGCAGTAAATTAGGCTTTACCTATAAATTGTGGTTGGTGTCCAGAATGTTACACTTTATATTAAGTGCGCAGTTCCTGAGGAGTTACCATGTATATACACTGTGGTTACATACTACACACATATCTAGTTACTATGGAAGTACACAGGTATTAGGGACACTTAATATAAAGTGGGATCAAAAAAGCTTCTCTGAACTGGAAAATCTTTTACAGGAGTCTATATGCCAGGAGTATGTATTTTGTATGAAAACCATTCTATTCTAAATAATTAATTTGCAGAAGTCAGTTGAGAAGGCCACTCCCAGGAGAACATCTCGCCGGTTTTCTGGTCAGGAAAAAGAGGCATCACAGACCTCGTATACGACAGCATCAGACTCTGAAGACAGTGTGGATCCTCCTCTTCTGACAGAGGAACTAAATTGTGAGTCAGATTCCCTTATAGACTCAGAGAATCCACCGCAGAAGATGTCAACAGACATCACGGATGAAGATGATAAAGAAACGACAGACAAACCTAAACAAGAAACAACAGAAGACATCCATGTTGAGAGTACAGAATCAGATCCTACACAAAACTCCAAACCTGAACCCGAAACCCCCACCAGAGCATCTGTGATCCCGTTTAATACTCCAGACTACCGCTTTGAGTGCATCTGTGGTGAGCTTGGCCTGGTGGACTACAAGCCTCGGGTCCAGTGCCTGAACTGTCTGCTGTGGCAGCATGCGGAGTGTGTCAACTACAAAGAGGAGAACCTGGAAACAACCCCGTTTTATTGCCCTCACTGCCTGGTGGCCATGACACCTGTGTCTACTGGAGCTACTCTTATCATCTCGCCCAGCTCCATTTGTCACCAGTGGGTGGATGAAATTAACCGCCACATTCACACTTCTTCCCTTAGAGTGCTGGTAAGAACTGTGTTTTCAGGGTACTTTTATTAATAATAAATTCCAAAGAAGTAGAAATCTTTTGTAACATTATAAATGTATTTACTGTCACATTTGATCACTATAATCTAATGCCAAATTGGATGAAAAAGGGATGTTTTCCTCAAAAAATAAATACATTTTATGTATTTATTTGCACCATTTTAACAATGTATGGCCATAAATATTAGGAAAAATTTCACAATAAGGTTCATTAGTTAGGATTAGTTAACCACTTTTGTTCACATGAACTTAGAATTAACAATATTTCTACAGCATTTATTAATCTTGGTTTACATTAATTGAAGCATTTACTAATGCGTTATTAAAAATCAAAAGTTATGCTCGTTAACATTAGTTAATGCACTGTAAATGAACATGAACTAACAATGAACGACTGACTTTTCATTAATGTTAACAATGTGAGCAAAGATTAATAAATATATTGTTCGTTCATGTTAGTTAACTAGTTCTGTCAAACGATTAATTTCGATGAATTGCTTCCAAAATAAAAATGTTCGTTTACATAATATATGTGTGAGTATTGTGTATGTTTATTATGCATCTATATATATTTATTATGTAAACAAAATCTTTTATTTTGTATGCGATTTATCACAATAGCACTATAGTTAATACATTAAATAATTTAACCTTATTGTGAGTGTTATCGAGATATCTATCCATCCGCACTAATGCATGATAATGTTCTTTATTATACGTTTTTATCATTCATTACCTTGAAAAAATTGTTTTGAAAGTAATTCCAATAATATAATTGCTCTGTGTCATTATTAGTGAACTTCCCAGTTCTCATACACTTATATTTATCATCCATGGTGTGAATTTTATTCTAATTTGTTTCTTAGGTGTATCAGGGTGTAAAGAGACACGGTTTCATCCAGCCTCACATTCTGGCTGAGCAGGATGTGGTCATCACCACTTATGACGTGCTGCGCACTGAACTCAATTACGTCGACATCCCCCACAGCAATAGCAAAGACGGCCGCCGATTCCGCAACCAGAAGCGTTACATGGCCATACCGAGCCCTCTGGTGGCGGTGGAGTGGTGGCGCGTCTGTCTGGATGAAGCTCAGATGGTAGAGTGCACCACAGCCAAGGTGATCACATCAATCTTCTATTTATTTTGCAGGCATTAATCCTGTTCAGTTTTAATCCCAGACACAGTACAGTCACAGAACAGCTTCATTTAGAAAGGCAAGGACATTCGTTTTTATAATGGTAAAATCTCTTGTTTAGGCTGCAGAAATGGCTTTGCGTCTCACTTCTGTTAATCGCTGGTGTGTCAGTGGAACACCTGTGCAGAGAGGTTTGGAAGGTAAGCAGATTACTTCTCTTGTTGTATTGAAATAGGACTTGTTGATACAGATAAAAATTTTGAGACTGGCAACATTCATTTGATAAAACTATAGTGAATAAAAAGTAAATACAACTATATTTATTGATATAAATTATTATTCTGTTATTTTCAGATGAACTGTTATTTAAATTGTCCCTATTAGGGATTATGAAAGGTTCATATTTTGGTTTTGTGAGCCCCCACCAAAATGCATGCTAGGTTAACCCTTTTATTATCTTATAATATGTATTTATTTTTATCTTATTTGCCCAATGACTCTCAATCGATTCGTTCAACAATTCATGTCTCCAACCCGTCCTTTGCGTCACTCTTATCTGCAGTGATTGGTCAATTGAGCGCAGTGCTGCTTTGTGTACAGCGTTACTGGGGAAACCACTATTTTGAATGCTCCATAAACTACACCTAGTGGCAAAAGATGAATTTGCATTTTCAGACCAACACGAAAAGACCTACAAGTTGGCCAGAAATATGATAATGTTTCATGCTGAAGTCAACATCAGATCGCTTGGAATTTGTCTTTAAAAATGACTTTAAAATAATTTCTAATAAGGGATCTTAAAAAATGTCCAAACTATTTTTGATTCATAGTTTAAGAGCAACCAGTGTAGAAATATGTGACAATAAATAGGAATATATACCAACATTTACTAGCAAATTGAATACAAACAAATAAGATGCTGCATTGGGGCTTTTCTGAGTGATGCCAGAAATGAATCATTTTGAACCAATTCTTTAAAATCTGAAGACATTTGAAAGGCAATTTTGCAGTTGTGGTCACTAAAAATATCTGTCTAAGCATCATCAGTGATGAATCAGACTAATGTAGTAAAATAACTATATTATGTAGTGATAATTGTTTTTGTTTTACATTACATTTTAGACTTGTATGGTCTTGTCCTGTTCTTGGGAGTTGATCCCTATTGGGTGAAATACTGGTGGGACCAGTTACTATATCGCCCGTACCGCCACGGCAATACAGCACCGCTCTACAATGTCATCGGTCAACTACTATGGCGATCTGCCAAAAAAGATGTCATCGATCAGGTTAGTAGGCCCACTGCTCCGGATGTGTGTTCACGGTGTGTGTGTGTGTGCGTGGTTGTTCACTTCTCACTGCTGTGTGTGTGCGCAGTTGGATGGGTTAAATGCAGAGCACAAATTCCTAGTATGGGAAACCTTTCCTAGTAGGGAACATTCTTCATTATTCTCTCACTGCATTGATTTGTTGTCCCAAACTTGATTTAACAGATCCAAATCCCTCCTCAAACAGAGGAGATCCACTGGCTTAACTTCTCTCCAGTGGAGGGCCACTTTTACCACCGTCAGCATGAGGTTTGCTCGCAGGATGCTCTTGTCAAGCTGAGGAAGATCTCTGATTGGTCGCTAAAGCTGGGTAGTTTGGACAGACGTACTGTCACTACCATATTATACCCACTTCTACGTCTGCGTCAGGCCTGCTGCCACCCACAAGCTGTCAGAGGAGAGTTCCTGCCCCTCCAGAAGAGGTTAGAAACAAATTTGACATAATGTGATGAAGTGTTCTGGTTTATTTTGTCAACATCGATTAGTTTGTTTTCTGTTTAAGCACAATGACGATGGAGGAGCTGTTGAAGTCTCTGCAGAAGAAATGCCGTGTGGAGTGTGAAGAAGCTCACAGGCAGCTGGTGTGTGCTCTCAACGGTCTGGCTGGAATACACATCATCAGAGGTATCGTGAGGCTCATTTCTACAGTATCAGTGTTCATCTACAGTACTCCACCACTGCAGATGGCAATGAACCCGTTACCTGTCCTCACCAGGTGAGTTTGTAGATGCAGCGGAGATGTACAGAGAAGTGCTACGATCATCTGAAGAGCATAAATCGAGACTGAAAACTGATTCCCTTCAGGTAAACAACACCAATTCAGTTTAATTTATGGAACTGCAGTTTTGAGATTTGGGGCAGAGTAGAGAAAGATAACATCCAAAATACACATTTAGATGTTTATTTTTTTTATGCTCTATCTATATGTGTATCTAAATTTCAACTCAACTACATGTATTTATGGGCTTTTCCTCAAAATACATTGTTTTTAGAAGGGTTTTATTTATATGTCCTTCACCTGAATTATTAAAAGTTTATTAATGAATATAGGGATTGGTAATATAATATTTAAAATATGGTAATATAAGTATAGTATTTTCCATTCTTAAAATCAATTTAAATAGTTTAACTTCAAATAGAAACATTTCGGAAATCTTTTGATTAATCAACTGAGAAAGTATGGCTTTCTGTTAAAATATTCACTGGTGGTGTCTTGCCTTAATCTCAAACCATTATTGGGGCCTGAGCCACTAGGCCGAGGTTTGTTTTTCTAAGGATTTTATTTTTTT
>JAUMHI010000019.1:758037-768037 GCA_032359435.1 Enteromius unitaeniatus
CTTGCCTTAATCTCAAACCATTATTGGGGCCTGAGCCACTAGGCCGAGGTTTGTTTTTCTAAGGATTTTATTTTTTTCTCTCGACTATTTGGGGGCCTTAACAATGCTCAAAAACTTGTTGGAATCTGTGGTCATGAGGACGCCGCAGAGGCTGGGACCGAGGCATGGCTCTACAACGCCCCCTGGAACAAGATGTATAGCTCACACATACTTGCACGTATTCATTTGAAACTCAGTACACATAGATCTCATTGAGCTGAACAACATTTCGTGCTGACAGTCAGTTCTCCGCCCAACAGGAAGTCCGGTATTAAGGGCTGTTTAAAAAGTGCATGGTCTGGAATTTGAAATGCTCCTCTGAGGATTTCTAAATGTTTGCCTTGAAACTCAGTGAAACTGATCTCAAGACATTGGGGTGTTTTTATATCTCGAATGGTTTGTTCGTGGCAGGTCGATGAAGTTAGGGAGAAAAATGAGAAACAGGAAGCATAAGTGGTCTTATAAATGTGATTCTGGCCTATGCCATCCTGTGACATGACATTCATCTGATCTTACATAATGTCATGGATGTAACAGTAAATAATTTTACAGATGTAATGCAGGCAATAATATTTCACTAATACATGTAGCTCAATAATATTGGAGAAATTTGTTAACGTTAGTAAATGCATTAACAAACATGAACGAACAATGATCAATGTATTTTCAAAGCACTTCTTAATTTTTGTTAGTGTTAGTTAATCATAATGTACATGTTAAGTTACAGTGTATTAAGTTTAAGTATAAGTTTAAGATTAAAACATAATATTACTTAATATTAATAAAAATGGGGTCCGTCATATTTTTATTTTAATTCTTTCAAAATCCAATTCTCTCTTAAAAATGTATACTTTTTACTTTAGTAACTTCAATTCAAATTCAAATATTCAAATCAATTCAAATATATTTACTGTTGTGTTTGTCCAAAATGCTATAATAAATTATGTGTGCAGTTTTATCATTGCTTAACTTTTTTTTTTTTTTTTTCAAAAAATATATAGAGGCTTCATGCAACCCACAATCTGATGGAGCTTCTGAATGCAAAGCATCCTGGGATTCCTCCAACCCTGAGAGATGACAGTCTCAAAGAAGAGGTTGGGAAATCACTCAGTGACTTTTACACGAAAGAAAAGAAAATAAATGTGCTAATAATTTTTAGTGTTTTCATCCCAGGCCGAGCAGCTAAAGCAGCATTACATGGCCAAGGTGAACTCAGAGGTTTCTGAAGCACATCAGAACCTACAGCCTGTTCTTCAGCACATTAAAGAGCTAAAACGCAAGGTAAAATCTCACTTATCACACATTTTTAACTTTGCGCTTTAGCTGAATTGTTTATGTACTGAAGTTTAATAATTTTGTGTTCTGCTTAGGTGAACCTTCGCTCTACCTGGTGGCTGGATGTCATACAGCAGGCCATTCAATACTCCATGGACGATGATCTTGTGGGCCGCATCCAAAATGAGCTCACTTGCAGTTATAAACAACAAGCCAACAAGCTCTCATTGGCAGACAAGTAATCCATCACTTGATAGATTGTGAATAGTATAGTTTTTGATGAAAAAAAATGACTATTTTACAAAAATGTCTTTCTCATAGATTTCGAGATGCCCGTGGTCTTCAGTTTCTGCTCAGCACTCAAATGGATGATTTGATGAAATCGCAGAAAACGGTTCAAGATGCTGTGAAGAAGCTGGAGGGGCCGCCTTCTCAGCAAGTCATAGAGGAAGCAACGCTCTGCCACCTGAGACCTGTTCGTCTGCCACTGAACAAGTACGATATTTGAACGTTTTTCATTTCTATTATAGTAGCAGTACCAAACTGAATAATGCATGTCCTGTCATTGTTTTTATATGTTTTGGCTTCCAGTGTGTAAGAAATTACATTTCACCTTTTAAATTTCATATTTGCCAATAATAATAGTTGTTCAGCTTTGTATTAAACATTTGTTGCTTTAATATTTTTCCCATAGCTGTGTGTTTTGCAAAGCCGATGAACTTTTTACAGACTACGAGTCAAAACTTTTCTCCCATACGTAAGTTATGAAACACAAAAGATTAGTTTGACATAGTTGCAGTATTGTAATAGACATAGATATACTCATACTCATAATTTATTTCAAACCTTTGCTTCTTTGGTAGAACACAAAAGAGATGTTTAGAAAAATGTCCAAGCTGCTTTCATCTGTTAATAACAGTATCATGTTCAAATGTCACATGTCTTAAGTCATGCAATAGCTGTATAATTTAAACATTTATTATAATTTAAATCATGCTTAAAAGCCATGGTCACCATTTAGTTTCATTCAATGGAAAATTGCAGCTTGGACATTCAGATTTTCTGTTGCACAAAAGAGATTGATAAGGGTTGCAAAACCTATTCCTCACATATATGCAATACGTCTGTAAACATTGTTTTTCAATGCATTCTGGGCAGAGTAAAGGGGCAGACAGCCATCTTTGAGGAGATGATTGAGGATGAAGAAGGTCTGGTAGATGACAGACTCCCCACGACCAGTCGGGGTTTGTGGGCGGCCAGTGAGACAGAGCGAGCCCTTAAAGCCACCCTTTCCTTCGCCAAGGCACGTCGCTTGGAGTCTGGCCTCATAGAGGAGGGAAATTCCTTCATGGAACTCTTCGAGTCCTGGAAGAAAGAATATAAGGTTTGAGGATGTTTTCTCATTGCATGATGAATGATGCAGTGCTTAAATGTCTTCTTAAAAATGTCCGTGCTCTTTCAGCTGCTGCATGAGTACTGGATGTCACTACGGGATCACGTGTCGGCCATAGATGAGCTGGGCATGGCCACCGAGAGGCTGCGTGTGCGGTTACCTGATGAGCCCAAACCCAAAGTGCTTCATATCATAGAACCTCACGAGGTGATGATGACAGAAACAGTCCCATCTGTCAGGCTATTTGTGATTTTTAGATTATGAGAAGTAGGCCATCATTTTTTATTTATTTATTTTTTTATAACATGTGAACAGGTGGAGCAGAACAGGATAAAGCTGCTCAATGACAGGGCTGTGGCCAAATCACAACTGCAAAAAAAGCTTGGACAGTTTCTGTATCTCACAAACCTGGAGAAGGTAATACATGCTGTATTATGAGGGATATTATACTATACAGAGATGTTTGTTCATGTGGTATTAACCCAATTTCTATAACACTTTATCTTTTTGTGTCTGTAGATTTAAATGATGATAAATATCTTTTAAAGGCCATTTTTTTTTCTCCACCAAGTCAGAAATCTCCATGTTTTTAAAGAGGAGTCTGCTATTTTTCCCTGTTTTAAATAACTTATTATTATTTATAACATGGTGACAATTTATTTGGTTTCGCCTGTTGAGTTTTTTGTGATTCACAGTTTGATAAAAATAGATCCAAAACCTACTGTGTAAAAACCTTTCAGCAAAATGAAAAGAAATTTGAACTTGGATTTATTAAGTATTCTGGAAACGCATACAAATTGGTGCATGCTTAATGTATCATTGGCCCAAAAAAACTAGTATAAAACAATTTGCTTAATGTGCTATAATTAATCAACCTGTGAAAATATGGTGGTATTAGTTAAATTTTGTAACATTTTAAAAAAATTCTGATTTTTATGACATGACACTGTTTACTTGTAGTAAAGATTTTAGCATGTATAGAGGACGAAAAGTGTCAAATTTGATGTAGTAATATACTGTATGTATTGACAATTTCAGTCTCAGGATAAGTCCACTGGAGGGCTGAATCCAGAACCATGTCCCATCTGCGCTCGACCGCTGGGTCAGGAGGTAAAATCAAAGAAAAAATAAATCTGTGAAGTGTATATATGCAAGTATATACTCTGAACGTGACGTTTTTATTGTCAGTGGGCTGTATTGACCTGCGGACACTGTTTCTGTAACGAGTGCATTGCTATCATCGTGGAGCAGTACAGCATCGGCAATCGACGGAGAGCCATAAAGTGTGCCATATGCCGACAAACCACTTCACATTCAGAGATCTCATATGTGTTCACCACCCAGAGCGCCCACCAGGGGCAGGACATCCCTGTGAAGGTCAGAGACAATTCCTGCTTTATTTAGGCGCATAATATGTATTTTGCAATATAGGTAAAATACAACTGTACTGCGACCATGTGACATTTCCAGCCAGGTCAGATATGATTTGTAGCATCTCTGTAATTTCTTTGCCCTTTAGGGGAGCCACTCCACGAAGGTCGAGGCTGTGGTTCGAGTCTTAAAGAAAATTCAGATGACTGACCCGGGAGCCAAGTCTCTTGTGTTCTCCACGGTAACGCTCTCATTAAATGAGTTACTACATAAAACACCAGACTACAGTTCTTAACCTCTGACCTTACGTTTACATTTACGCCTCATCTCTCAGTGGCAGGGCGTCCTGGACATCATTGCGAAAGCCCTTTTCGACAACAACATGGAGTTTGCACAAATCAACGGAATTCACAAATTTCAGGTTTGTGTTGGTCTTATGAAGGATTTTTGCCACATTCCTTTCTTTTCAATTACTTAGCTCATTTACATTTTAAAACGGTTGATGACAGGAGTTGTAAAACCACTAATATTTATCCAGTTAATTTGGCTGATTATAATATGCAATATAATATGTGAAATTATGATTGTTGCATTCATTTGTAGGAGAACCTGAGTGCTTTCAAATATGAGGAGAAGATCAACATCTTGCTGCTGCCACTGCACACAGGCTCAAACGGGCTAAACATCATTGAAGCGACGCATGTGCTGCTGGTGGAGCCCATCCTAAACCCCGCCCACGAGCTGCAGGCCATAGGAAGAGTGCACCGGATTGGCCAGACCAAGTAGGCATCAACCCAATCATATAAAGTTCAAAACAATGCATTGTTTGATTCTGGCTTGCAGCTTTTCTCTCATATCAATTAAAATAGCATAAATTTACTGGCAGGCCATCCAAGATGTAGATCAGTCTTCATCCAAACATATTTGGAAAAATGTAGCATTCCATCACTTGCTCTCCAATAGATCCTCTGCAGTGAATGGGTGCCATCAGAATGAGAGTCCAAACAGCTGATAAAAACATCAAAATAATTCCACAAGTATTCCACACCACTCCAGTCCGTCAGTTAATGTCCTATTAAAGAATTAAAGCCATTGCTTCTGGCTCCAAATGCATATTTTTCTCCTGATTCAAGGAGATTTCATTTTTACCTGAAGAAGGCTAAATTAAAGAATGGAATCATATTTTAGGTGAAATTCATGGCATTGGTTTAAAGTTAAAAATGATGGATTTGTTTATGCAGCTTCAATTCACAAGATGTTCACTGATGGACTTTGAGGCCTGTGTGATGTTATCAGCAAATTATAACATTATTCTTTTGATTTCTGCAGACCAACATTCGTTCATCGGTTTCTGATCAAGTCCACCATCGAGGAGCGAATGCAAGCAATGCTTAAAACAGCAGAAAAGAGGTGAGTCCTTGACACATAAAGAAAGTATTTAAAATAAGTAGTCTTTAAAATCAAACTTAAACTAGTCCATGTATGTTTATCCCTTAAGAACCATATCGTACCAATTTACTGGTTTAAAAGAAAACTGCATTTGTTAAGCCGCCTAATGGCATCTTTAAATTCATAGTAACCTTGACTAAACTTTCTCAAACCAACATCTTCTCCAGTCATAGTTCCACATCCATGAAGCATTCGGAGGCCTCTGTGTTTACAGTGGCAGATCTGGCCGAGCTGTTCACAGAAGACAGCGAGTCTCTTGAGTAAATGTCTCTTCAGACATGCCAGTCTAAAGGCCAGTAATGTGAACACTACACTAACACCAGCCAGGAGACGAGCCGTCCGCTGCTCTCCAGATCTCCGATATGTTTGCTTTGCACATTCCCCTTTCTATATGGTCTGTCCCATGGTGTAATTTATTCATGATACCCAATGTGAAAAAGAACACGGTATGATGTACCGGATATAAATTATCGGTCCTGTATCTGTATCTTTCTAGATTGATTTATAGCGGGTGTAATTTTTATCAATGCCATGTTGTGTATAAACAAGTGATTTTTAATATGATTTTAAAGAACCAAATTGAAATTAGAATGCATTTCTTATGCTGTACAGTGGATTGGTTTTAACATTAGCACTCATGTTATTTGTGATTGTTAGATCAAACTTTTTTAAGAAACCCACAGTCTGTGCTGTAAAGTCAAATAAAAAAAACACATTATGTGACATTTTATTGGATTTATGCCCTTGTCCTGGTTTAGGTTTTAATGTAAATGCGTTTTATGATGTTTAGGAAGGAAATTGCATGATTTTACGGCACTGATCTTCTGTTCAGACGCTCCTTTCAGTGGATTGTCTGTGCAAAGTTGTAGCAGACCATTTTGAACATTTATCTGGTGCTATTTGCAAAACAAAAGACGCGTGATTCAGTGTCTGTAAAACTCATCCAATAAAGAGCACTTGTAAAAACTAAAAGCAGAAAGTAAAAGGAAAGAGTCTTTCTTTGTCCTAAGGTGAACAAGGGCAGACGGGAGGAACTGAACTCTTTCTATCAAGCTGTACTAAAGTGAATTACATATTTCGTGATATGATAACCCAAATACAGAATTGCACATTTCCTTGGACTCGAAACTCCCTTAAATGAACAAAAAAAAAATCTATACATTTTCAGTTTACAAGAAGAGTTGCGTTTTATTGTATATTTCCTTTGAATTTTGTGTAGTTTTGTCTTTTTCAGGGAAAGGTTTAACAGACTGATGAAAAGTATTGATTGCATTGCCATTGCTTCACATTTTGGCATCTAACGTTTGAAAATCTCCCTCACATGGCTAAAAAAGACTGACCTCATTCTCTGTCCAAACAGTCTTAAAGACTCTATGGCCAAGGTGTCAGTGAACTGCCCTTGACTCGCTGTGATGGGATTTCTTTTCAAACAAGTCATTGGGGTTCCCGAAACAGTAAAACGTTTACCATGCCCTTTAAAAACCTAAACATACAAAAGAATGAGATAAAACAAAACACCGCCCCTGTACCTCCATTCCCTTTGCATGACAAACAAACTCCTTGTCGACCAACGCACTGAGAGGTATAGTGCGCTGTCTGAGTAGGTTGTCAGTAGTATTTTTTTTTTTCTACTTTTGCCTGAAATCTAGTTGCTTGTTGTTACCTTGGACTCCCCCCAACTTGTCCTATTCATGTGTGGAATCTCATTGTTGATGTGGACATCATTCAAGCTGGTGTTCCAAAGCAACTGGAGGTTCCCACTTCATTAGAGCTGTGTTTCGGAGGGCTGGAGAGAGCGTAAGCACTACGTCTGGCTCTGACAGCTAGTCGAGGTGATAACAGAGAAGATTTGGTGGAAAGGGCCGAAAACGGAACTACATTTAAGGAGAGAAGAAGCCAGAAAGGCTTTAAGGATGACACCTGTTAAACTGGCACTGACGTGGTCTTTGCTCTCAATATGGATAGTCACTACTGCTGTGCAGATAGAAGAAGAAGGTGAGTCTCATTAAACACATGCAAAGAGAAATATACAAGTGCATTACTTTGTTACATGCATAAAAACCAGTTTGAATTTGTGATGTGCATATTGGCAAATTTGATTATAATGAGCTTTTAAATGCCGAACAAATAACATAAATTAAAAATATATATATATATATATTTAAAAAAAAAAAAATGCGTGTATATATATATATATATATATATATATATATATACACACACACACACATAATTTTTTTTTAAATCACATAAAAAATATACATTCTTGAAAATTTTATATTTCTATGAAATAATGTAAATAAACTATTATTTTTTTAATGCTTTTTTCTTTTTTGAACACTAAAGCAATATTATATGCACAATTAATACTCAAACATTCATCCTCTCTATTTTCATCTAGAGCTCAATGAGACTGTCATTTGCACCAACGATCAGATGCAAGTTATCATCCCCAGTGTGTTTTTTCTGAACAAGGAGCCACCTGTTGACGTAAGTTCGTTCCATTTATTTCTTAAGTAATTAAATAAATTGCAATGCTTGAACTGGTTTAATGCCATTTTTCATTATCTCCGTTCAGGTTTGGGATTTGCACTTGAATGATCCCGACTGTCGAGGTGTTAAGGTTGGGAACGACTACATCTTCAGCATCAAAACAAACTTCACGGACTGCGGCACCGTTATGGTAATCCTCATTAGCATTGCCAAGCCATTGTGTGTAATCATAAAACCTCTTTAGATGATCACAAGAACTGGAGAGCATCCTCCAGACGATTACAAATTGGTGTCAGGACATTAAAGACTTTTAAAAAGCTTGTGAACACTTGTTGCATGAAGGCAAACTACAAATTGGGGCCTCTTTGGCTGTTAAACTTAAAAATACAAACAGTAAATTTCCCTATTTTACAATCCTTTCATTGGTTGACTGCGTGCTTTGTTCTCACAAGTAAACCTAAAAATATGAAATAAAATATTACATATATTCCTAATTATGTGCATTGTAATGCAAGTGTAAGTGGCAACCGTGAGGCTTGGATATCTTTTTAAGCAATACTTGTGTTTATTTAATTATTTTTCAATGCACATTGTTGTTCGTTTCCCTCAATATTAGCTGGCTAGTCCTTTCAGAGCTCGGAGGGGAGGGCAAACAGCCATGCGGCTCTAAATTATCCTGATTTATATGGAAATGATTTCTGTGTTTTCAGCCGTTGTGAATAGGCCGACCATAATTCAGTGTCGTACTTTATAGTCCTTCTTTTATTCTGCCCTACAGCCAGCCTCAAACAGCGCTACCACAACCCAGAGGACAAGCTTCACTTTGGCATGGCATAAATCTGTACTTGAGACCACGAGTATCGTTGAGAGCCTCTCACAGGACCCGGCAGACTATTTCTTGTAAAGCCAGCAAAAGGTTAACGCAGCTTAGAGAGGGGAACAATTCCCTCCTTCTCCCCCTTCAGGAGTTTTACAAGCTTTTTTTTCATACTTGCTGGTTAAAGTAGGGCGTCTTTGGATTAGAAAAATTAAATCCTTGTTTGTTGAAATCAGCTGCTTTTGAGAATTAGATCTAGAGAGGCAGTTTTCTGTCCCTTGTACATGCAGGATTTATTTCAAGCATTAAATGTGAGGCAAACGGCACTAGCATTTGGTCGAGAAGATGCTTGTTCACTGAATCAGGAGGTGTGTTTGTAATGGTCATGGAAATAAAAGGGCAATAAAGTTTGTTTTACCGGATGTGGTAAGGGACAATTTAGCCCTTCAATAGCACGTTTGTGTCTTTGTGTTGACCTTTAACTTGTTAGGTTTTATTGGCCTGTGAATGCCACTCAGATGTTATTAAATTCAATGATTATTACGTATTAGTTTACAACTGCTTGAAGGTCTGAAGTCTGAAGGTTATTTAGCCTTAAGATAGCCTTAATTTAATTTCTGTTTGATGTTTTCCTCAGGCATCAGACGATACTCATATCATGTTCACCAACACAATCCGTAACAATGAAACCGATATCATCACCAGAAGCTACATCAACATCACGTTTGGGTGTCGATACCCCATCAACTACATGGTCCAGCAGCAAAATGGGGAGAATCTGATCAGAGTGGATGTTAGGTGAGCTTCTGCTAGTCATGACATCACCAGTTAATTAAGTCGGCAACTCTTTTTGTGTGGGACTGCAGCACTTCACATATAGTAATGGCTTTAATTATCACTATTTTTCCAAGCATAAAAAAGGCTGAGCCCCTGGATAATTGTTTGTTTGTATGTAAACACAATAAAGGAAGCAAATGGTAACAAAAGGCTGCACCGGGGTCTAACTCAAGAGTTTCATTCAATATTCATTGAGCGAACCTTTCAGGCTCTTCACTGAGCCTTTTAACATTCTCTGCCCCGCAGGACAATCACTCTGAACACGGAGGATGGAAATTTCTCCGTCTCCATGTTGCTGTATAAAGACGAAGAGTTTCAGGATAAAT
>JAUMHI010000019.1:770537-772032 GCA_032359435.1 Enteromius unitaeniatus
TGTCATCACAGGAGTTTTTGGGAAACTCTGGCTCAAGAGCAGGAACTCATATCCGACCCAAGAAGCCCAGCTTACTCTCTCCAACATCCACCATATCTCAGAGGTGGCCAGCTAACCTGGGATCTCACATACACACAATATTGTGTGAAAGTGGTTTCTGCTAACCTATAGTGCTTTTTATAGTAGTTGTCCTTTTTGTCTTTGTGAAATAAATAAAAATGTTTTGATTTCCTAACAGCTTACTTAATATACTGTTTGGAATTAGTTAATAAGCCACTTTGTGTTTGTGAAGAGTTGAATATGCACAGAATTCATGTAAAGATCTACACTTAACTAGAACACCTGTTTGAACTTGAGAGGAAAAAATCTAAAAAATGAAAAATAGTCAAGTGTGTGAAGAAAATCTCTACATCTTGGTTTAATGTAGGTATGATGTAAGTTTACAAATGTCCTACTTCTTTCAGGGGTCACTGTTCAACATTATGTTGATCTATCTTACCATAGTTCTTTCTTTGGAAAACAAAGGGGAAAATTGTATAGTATAAAGCTTTAAACATGTATTCTCATTACCATTGACCTATTCATTAGTTAGATCAATGTAATGGATTTAATAACTAAAGGTAAAAAAAACACCAGGCCTGGACTGACCATAGGGCATACCAGGCAATGCCCGCCGGCCGACGCACATCTTTGGGCTGGGGCTGTTTTTTAAAAAGTTTATTAGGCCAATTTATTTATTACTGCAACGGTAACTTAGGGGCTAAGCCCCTTATTTTTTTTACCCTAGCAACGCCCCTGAATCCGTCTATAATAATAGATAAACCAGAAAAGAGCAAGGGGGGTGCAGAGAAGCTGTGGGAGGAAAGACGCAAAAGCCTACAAGTGGAAGCAGTAAAATGTAAGGAGCTTAATAACACAATCTAGCATGAAGTGTGAACAAAGGAATCTTACCTGTCCTAATGTCTGCGCGCGCCACAACTGTAGAATACGTGAACACTTTCTAAAATGGCGAAAAAGTCAATTGTGTGCATAAAGTTTCGCGAATGCGACTGAATATAGTTTAAATACGTTTTATTTTTATCCAACGATATGGGATGTTATTGCACCAACGTTTATATTATGAGTTTGTATTATACTCAAATAGCCTAGTTACCTTTCAATATTAAAGACACCAGTACTGTATCAGTGTTTGCATTCTTTGTGGAGGTCTTTGCCGTCCCATAGTGGGAAGATTACTGGCAGAATTTAAAATTGTAGTAGTCTGTATGCACACAGTTGCCTACTTATTTTTATTAATTGAAAATTATTTTATTTTGGATATACACTAGCGTTCAAAAGTTTTTAAAGAAGTTTTGAAATATCTTTTAAAGATATTTAATGGTTTTTAAAGACGTTTCTTCTGCTCAATAAAGGCTGCATTTATTAGATTAAAAATCCAGGAAAAACTGTAATATTGTGAAATATTATTTCAATTTAAAATAACTGTTTTCTGTGT
>JAUMHI010000019.1:783507-817107 GCA_032359435.1 Enteromius unitaeniatus
AGCACTGAGCAAATACTGGAGTAAAAGCAAGCGAGGACAAAGCATAGGCATATAAGGCAAACAAGATGATCTGAATAGGCTAAATGTACAGGACACATATAAAACATGAACATTTTATTGTTAGATTTTATCACAATGTTAAATATAGTCAAATAATTTACTTAGGAAATAATTTATTGTATGTTGTGATGGAGCAGTTATATAGTTAACTTTTTAATAATTTAACTTAAAAAAATGCATATATATATATATATATAAATATAAATTACATGTTATTTAAAAATAATTAATAAAATAGCATTTTAATGATGTAGCCATAAATAGCAAACAATAAAATTAATAAATGGGGGTGTAGAATATGACAATGACCCAAAAAGCTAATTGTCACATGCTATAAATGTAAGAAAGTCTATATACTGTATAATGACTACAGGAATAATTATTTCAAGAGACGCTCTGAAATAATGTCTTTGTAGATGCTGCTGGCTTTAATGCAGTTACATGTTTATTATTATTTGTTGTTTTGGTAAAGTCAGACAGAAACTAGCCTTAAAACACACACACAAATAAATTACTATATTATCATAAATACATATATAATTTTTTTTTTTAAGACTACTTTCTCTCATTATTATTTACCAAAAGTGCTGTGCATTAAAAAAAAAACCTATAAACCCAGATCCACAGCGATCCCTTGTGGCATGCAGGCGCATGCAGGGGTCACCTGAAGGTCAAACCCCTTCAGACCTTCATAAATGTGTGTGTAAAGTGAGACAAACACTCAAGCACAGTATAGGAAGTCAGAATGGTATTTTTTTTATTTGAACTGTACTGTATGCTAAATGTTCACCTCGGTACAATAAACAAATACAAATACTCACACTAAAAACCAAACCTACAGTTCCAGAACCAACCTGACTGGAGTTGGCAGAGGACCTCAGAATATTGCATATAAACAACACAATGAGCTCCGAACAGTGCGCTTCCACATAAAGAACCCAAAATGAAAAGGAACAGGGAGAGGATCACAGGAAAGTATGGTTACAAAAACATTAAACTAGACGATACAAATCTAATTTAACTGCCATACATTCAACACCAAAAACGCACTGGATGTCAGATCTATAAAAATACCTCGGGTAGGCTGACGGAAAGGAGCGAGTATTTAGACGGGGTTGTCGTGTGTTTTGGAGTAACCAGTAAATGTTCTTCCTGAGACAGGGGCGGTTTTTCACTCCAGTCCCTTTTTCTGTGTGAGCTGCCATCTTTTTTTTCTACTTTTTTTTTTTTTGAAAGCAAACACAAAATCAAAATTATGTCCCTCGGGGTGACATTCACTCAAATCGAAATTTTGGGAAACTGACATCTTAAAACCTAGCGCAGCTTTTATTTTAAATCCCGCAAACTCATTTTGAACCGAAACAAATGAATATATCACTAAAATAGTGTGCTCTTGGGTCTTTAAGAGGACTTGTTTCTGAGCTGGTGCTTCTTGAATTTGTGCAATTCTGTAAACAAGAGGTCAGCTTTGCAAAACGTCGGAAAAAAGCTAATAATTAATCTTCATTTTTGCCCAAGAACAGCCTTTACCTCTCTGTTCTCTTAATAGATACAATGTATATATATTTTTTTTATTATCAAGCACTTTTAACATTCAAACAAAGACAAGCACTAATTCTGTGGATGTAAAGTAAGTAATTGTTATGAGTTTTGTTTAGGGGCCCAAATAAGGCGAAGAGGAAGAAGACAAGAACATGAAAACTGTGAACGTTTTGAACTCTGTAAGTGGTGCGCAAAGAAAGGGGTGTGGCCTGTATGACATGCCACACCCCCTACAAAGAAAGCACCGCCCACCCGCTTCAAAAACAGGTGGAAATGATGTCCTCCCCTCACAAGAACAACAGAAACAACCTGGGTTAAAACGGAAATGAATGGAAAAACACTGAAACTGAAAAAAAAAGACGGTGGAGAGATGTCCTTGAAGCATGTCTCTGGTGCAGCTAACGGCAGCTGATTGCTTGTTCACCCTTTCACTGTCTCTTAGTCTCTTTGATTTGCAGTTTTGCTGAATGACTGTCGGTCAGTGGTCAGGTGGTTATGACTTGGCGAGGTGTTCTCTATGGTCGTTGTGTTTGAGGAGCTGGGTGGGGGACGGGGCGAGGCTGGGCTGGGTGCCCGGCGGCAGGGGGTGGGCCCCGGGCACCCCGCCGGGCATCATGCCCTCTATCTGTCCACCCATGCCACCAGGAGATACACCCACCGCACCAGGAGGAAACCTGGGAAAATACAGAGGAAAGAGAGGTAGAATGACATGATTACAGACTCAAAAGCTTCACTTTGGCTGAGAAATGTTTTTTAATTTATATTCTAGCAAAAGTTTGAGCACATCTGATTGAAATGTTTCTCAGGATTTAAAAATTTTTTTTTTTTTATATATATATATATATATAAAAATAATAATTGGATCTCAAGACTTCAGCTTTAATGCTTAAATTAATTTTGCTCAAAAGCTTGGGGCCAGTAAGATTTGTGATTTATTTTTAAAGAAATTCATATTTTTATTCAACAAGGTGGCATTAAATTGAAAAGTGACAAACTTTTATAATGTTATAAAATGAGTTATTAAAAAATTCCAGGTCTATAAACAGATATGAAAAACGTATTACATATTGTTATAATTAAAAAAATATATATTATAAAATACAATTATAAAAAAATATTTTTTAAATGATTACATCCTTTTTTGTCTTATAAATCAGCAATCAGCAAGAAATCAATATATCAATGTAGAAACTGATTACTTCACCAAACATTCCACAAATGAATGGATAATTTATACTCATTATGTTCAAATTATTACCATGTATTGACTTTTTGCTTGATGTATTAATTTCTAATAAATGTACTGAAAGAATTTTTTTGGTATTCTAATTTAACACAACAAACACAAACAACAGCTTAATACACAAGGTAACAAATATTATGTAAATTTAAACTAGTACAACTAATAATAAACCAATCTGCAGGTATTACATAATATTTGTATGTTCTAAGAGAATGAGAAATGATCAAATAAAAAGGTGATAAATCAAAATGAGGATATCCTTGTTGTGTCAGACATCACTGCTTTGATCATTAAGGGTCTTTTAGATCTGTTTGGACAGTGTCTTGATCTCTGAATAGTTACCTGTCATTGTTTAGGTATACATTTTGTCTTGCAGGCCGCCAGGAGAAACGGCTGGTAGCGGCTGGGCCACTCTGCTGAGCGAGAGAAGCAATCAGACTGAGCAACACAATTGGCCCGGAATTAAATGGGGTGTTAGTTCAGGGAAATGTTCAGAAGGGTCATAGCGGGTAAATCTAGAGGTGATTCTATCAAAGTTAATTTATGTGTGCCACAGGGACAGACAGTGGTTTCGTTTGAGTCTATTTGCATATGGTGATCTGGAAGGATAACACTCACTACACAGGAATGAGCTAACGAAGCGTGTTTGCATTGCTTCATTTGTTAAGTATTTCATCTCACGACGAGGAAGGAGGGATCTTCAGTCCAATATTTTCATTGATTTAGTTCTTAGTTACTCACATTATTAATGACTAAACAAAAACATAGCAGTCCGAGTTTGTTTATTATTTTTTCCCCATTTATTATGGATTTTGGAAATGAGCTTTCATGCAGTGTGTAATAAAGCTGATTACAAGTGTACAAGTGTACATCTGAAAGTGCACCGCGTTTAAAGTTATTCTCAAAAGAGACCCCTAATAGGGGCACTTTAAAATATTACATAAACTATTACAATTTACTATTATTGTTATTATTATACTATTTAATATTTTAGTAAAATATATAATTAAAGTAATATTGATTTAATAACAAAAATATTTATTGTTGCACTTAGTGCTATTAATTTTACTCTTAATATTTATTATCATATAAATATCTGAACAATATATATAAATAATAATATTAATAATAATATTTTATATATATATATATATATATATATACACACACACACTCACACATATATATATATATTACTTAAAATAAATAGCCTAAGAAAATAATTTTGAAAAAAGTTAATTATATTAAAGTTATTTTTTTATGTCTGAAAGATTAACAGAAATGAGCGCACTGAAAATCTTTTGGGTTTAGTTCTAAATTAGAACTAGTTCTAGATCATCAATCCTAGAAAAGAGGGAGTGTATGTGATGGCAACAAACTCAAGGATGGATATAATAAGGGTTAGTATGATGAAAGATGTATGAAATAATAAATGGTGCATGTTTAAACTCTCTTTTGTCACCTGTAGGCTCCGCCGTTGAGCTCCGGATGTACCTGCTGCTCCATCACCCCCCATGGCGCCGTAGTCACAAAAAACTCTTTGTTGACACAGTTTCTGAGACTGTCTGGAATACGACCTGAAAGCCAGAACAAACCCCAGTCATGATGACTGATGTACAATAGGACGGATGCTCAGAGGAAAGAGAAACAGTTTCTAAAAAGAACTAGATTCACATTCCCTGAAGGAAATACAAGTGCTTGCTAGGAATAATGTCTGAGGCTAAACAATAGTTTGAAAGGATATGCAATACAGATGGAGGTGAAAGAAATAGAAATATACTCTCTAGACTCCCCTTTTCGCGGTTCACACATCATGCAGTTAACCAGAATTAAGCATGTACTGTAGTTCATTGATATTCACAATGTTGTATGCAATTTCTCTGATGACCTCATCTGTTACATTTTACAAATACATGAAGTCAATGGGAGATTCTGTACCGGTGATGGCCCTGCGGATCTCAGTGGCTGCTGCCTCTCTCATCTCTAGTGAGGCCTGCTCACTGTACCATGCCGTGTGAGGGGTGCAGATCAGATTGGGTGCGTCCTTCAGAGGACCCTGAGAAAAACTGAGAGGAAACCAGGCTACATATTACTTCACTACACATACACTACTGTCAAATGTTTTTGAAGGAATCTTGAATGCTTATGCTCATTACAGCTTTTACAAATACTGTAAGAAAAACTACGATTTTGAAATATTATTATGTTTCCTATTTTAAAGCTGTGATAAAACGCTGAATTTTGTCTTCAGTGTCACATGATCCTTCAGAAATCATTCTTTTGTTGCTAAAGAAACTTTTCTTAATATTGTAATTGTAGAAAACAGCTGTGCCGCTTAATATTTCTATGGAAACATTTATACATTTCCAGGATTGTTTGATGAATAGAAAGTATGAAGTTGAAATATTTGTAAATTTAACAATATAATATCTTTTTACGATTTAAATTTACTTCTTGAATAAAAGTACTAATTTCTTCCCACCAGAAAAGCATCTAACTAAATAAATGACCTTAAAATGTATTATTACTCAACTTTGAATCACTAAACAAAGTATTCATAATAATTTTAATACTAATACAAAACGTTTGGATACTAATAAAAGTATGAGAGTGAGAATAATACAATAAATAAAGCTGAAGCAATGTAAACAAAGGTTTAGAAAAAAAAGTTTATAAAAGTACAATGACAGACTGAAAAGTAAGCATTAATTAGATTTTCTTTTAGCAAGCAATGGGTAACAGATTATTATATAAGAGCATTCATGTATGCACGTTTTGAAAATATACCAGAAACAACAGACCATTTTCAATGTACTATAATATCTAGAATGCACTAATCATAAGCATATTATATAAAACTAACAGCATGCAAATTTTGATGCAGCTAAAGAAAAGTTTGGAGTTGAATCAAATATGTCAAGACAAAGGATTACAATTGGTATGTCTTTCCAAATGTTACCTGAAGGGTTCAGACTCGTGAACGTCCAGAGCGGCCCCCCGTATCCTGCCCTCTTTGAGAGCCTGAGCCAGGGCTTTTTCATCCACCAGACCCCCTCGTGCTGTGTTGACTAGAAATGCTCCCTGTCGCATCTGACAAAACATCACAGTGTTTCATGTTCACAGCCACTAGATGGCGCCTGTGGTCACCGGATGGGATTATTGGGCCGTTTGTGTGTAATGTACCTGTTTGATGGTGAAGTCGTTGATGAGGTGGTGATTGTGTTCGTTTAGATTGCAGTGGAGAGACACACAGTCGCTCTGGTACAGGAGGTCCTGTAAGGTGTAAACTCTCTGGACGCCCAGCGATCGCTCTAAACCGTCTTGCAGGTACGGGTCATAAAAGATCACATTGAAGCCAAACGCTTTGGCTCGGACAGCCACAGCCTGTCCCGATCGGCCTATCAGACACACAGAAACATATGAGCATACAAACCCTTCCAGCAGAAATGACTTTGGGATGGCATATATATAACGTATATGGACTTGCTTGTGCTTTTTTGTCCTTTTTGGAACTTCAAGACCTCTTGTCACCACTGACAATGACTGAAATTTGACATGAGTCACCTGATTAGATGATGACATCATTTATCTGAACTATTCCAGCAGTACTTCTGTAACATCTTTATGTCTACAGCTCAAAATTGAACATTGAATGTTTCTCGAATATGTTTTGATGTTTTTGACATAATTTGCCCTACTTCATAGTTACAATGATCTAAATCGGTTTCATAAAATATATTTGTGTATATATTATAATTACTAAATAATAATTAGTTTGATTTTATGATTATGGCTAATAATTCGTTTAATAATAATTGCAGTTATGTTCATTAAATGACACGAACAAGAATATTACATAATTGTTATATTTTAACATCTTATTTCAATATTTTTAGTATTGGTATTTTTTATTTATTTTTATATATACGTTTTAAGCATTTCAGCTAGCTTTAGTTTATTTTTATTTTAGTCATTTCTCCAAGTCATAAAAAAGGAAGAAATTTAATTTATACTTTATTTTATACATTATTTAATTGAACAAAAACATCTTTTAATAGTTTTATTTAATAAAAACAACTCCTTGCATTATAATCATCTGTATAATTGTTCCAGTATTTCAGTCCCTCACCAAAGCCAATAAGTCCGAGTGTTTCTCCTCTGATGCGGGCGGCCCCTGACGCCACCTCTCTGATCTGCTCCACACTCTGGACCCGTGTGCCCTCGCGCATGGCCTGGTACAGCCAGGTGTTCCTCCGGTACAGGTTCAGGATGTGGCAGAGCGTCGAGTCTGCCGTCTCCTCCACGGCGGCTGATGGAATATTACACACTGCGATACCTACAAACATGTAAATGTGAGTCCTTTCCTATCATAACACTTCATAAACCAGATTGAAATGGCCTCAGATGGTTTATAAACGCTGATCCCATCTTCTCTCCATCTATTGAACTGTATCTGTAATACTTCTTTTATTCGAACCATATAAACTGTCTGTCCCAGAGGTACAATTAACTCTCCTGTACCTCCTTCTGACTCTGTTTTCAAACTCTCAAACATCCAACTTTTCTTCACTGCATGCAGACTACTAAGACTAAATCTAGTTTCTCAGCTAAGCAGTATTTGATTTCAGTAGCATGTTTTCTGTGAGGACAGCATCTTTAGGAGCAGAACACACTTTTATACATTCAACATTTTAATAGCTTTTCACAATAATAAGGTGTATTTTATTTTCCATAAAGCTGTTAAAACGATTTTTTGGTAACACCTTAGAATAGGGAACACTTGTTCTCTGTTAACTACAACTATTCCCTCAATATATGACTAATCTACTGCTTGTTAATAGTTAGTAAGCTAGTTGGTAAGTCAAGACATTTGGTAGCATTAGGAATGTAGAATAAGGCATTAATTTGTGCTTAATTAATACTAATAAATAGCTAATAGCTGTAGTAATATGCATGCTAATAATCAACTAGGGATGAGACTAGTTTTTGCATGCACTACATCATTATCCATATGTTAAAATGCATTATATTGTTTTATAAATAATAAATAAAGTCAAAAGGCATTAATGTTTGCAAATTCTTTGCTATATCTGAACTTGGTTGTTTGTCATGCGTTTTAATGCATTACATATATGTAACAATGAACAAATAAGTATGTGTTATAACTGTGGTTACAATCGTAATGTGGTGTTCATAATGCATTATATATATATAGTGGTTATTGATGTTATGCAAACATTTCTTTACATTAAAATATGTGCAACGTATGCAACTGGTCATGTGTTTGAATGCATTGTGTAACAATGAATAGATAAGTATGAGAATGTATTATCATGTAACGCAATTAGATATTAGAGATATATATTATACATATTATAGATATTCTGAACATGTTGGCAATCAAACAGTTAACGGCAGCCATTGACTTCCATGGTATGAAAATTTTTACAATGAAAGTCAATGACTGCTAGCGAGTTTGTTTTGTGTTCACTCGTACAGGTTTGGAACAACCTGAGCTTTAATGCCAGACTTTTCATTTTTGAGTGAACTGTCCCTTTAAGACCAAAAACACTTCTTACCCATCTCTCCAGCTGCTTTGATGTCGATATTGTCATATCCACTACCTATGCGGATTATGATTCGGAGGGCTTTAAATTTCTCTAGATCTTCTCTGGTCAGAGTGATGGTGTGGTACATCATGGCCCCCACCGCCTCGTTCAACACCTGCCACAGACACATTTATACCACACCATAAACATCAGGAAATAAAGCCGTGGGGTGTTTATTAAGGACACATAAATCATTTCTTTGTAGCATCCTGGGAGGAGTACGTGGGTGTAATGCATTTCTTGTGATGAGTTTGCCATGTTCATCTACATGCCGTTTCATGCATTAACTCCAGATAATTGTTTGGTTTGTAATCTGTGCAATTACACACATAACAAACACATAATTCTGAATCCGGCGGAAAGACATGATTATACTTAATTTTCCCTTGTGATGAAACCCTAGTTTAACTCAATGCAATGAGATTCTACACTAAATGAATATATACAGCGTTAGTGGGTCTGATAATTGGGTCACAATGAAATGAATCACAGCTGCTGTGTTTGCACAAGCCAGTGTTTCTTGCAGTTTTTGTTTAGTACGCATACATGCATATTAAACATCTATTGTGTGTACCAAATTTCAATGTTCTTTTAATTAAAATACCATTTATTACAACTAAATATTTGTCATATAAACATACCGTCAGCAAGTCAGTAATATATTCACATAACTGGTGCATTTGTGAAGTCTTTTTGATCAATTATTTAATAGAAGTGGTTAATAGGAGCATGTGAATCTGACAACAGTGGTCACAGTATGATTTAAAATTAAAGCGATAGTTCAAAATGAAAATGATCCTGTCTTTTACTCTCCTATGAAGCATCCTAGGTGTACATGACTTGCTTCTTTCAGACGAATCGAATCACGAGTCATCATAAAAATTGTCCTGACCCCTCCAAGCCTTTGAATGGGTTTAAATAGATGAAAGCCATTACACTTCGGAAGACGTGAAATAACGTGCACGTATTAAAGTACAGTTCCAGTACTGGAGTACGGTTTATAGTATTGGCGCATTCAACTAAAAAAATTGAATTCAGTAAAATTGCTGATTCAATAAATACCACAAACTTGCAACTCAGCTAAAACAACACGTTTGCTGTCATGCTAGTGATTCAAGACAAGACAGTTCAAGTGGACCTTCTCATGTATTTCCTGCGTTGACTGAGCGTCACAGAATGCCACAGTGGCCAAATCTTTCAGGATGGGCATCTCTACAGTACAGTCCCTCCCGTCCAGCAGAGCGACCAGCGGCCGAGGATGCATTGGACCGTTCATGATTTGCGGCCTTATACCTGCAGAGAAAGAGAGAGAGAGAGAGAGAGAGAAACGTGAACTTCCCATTCGCCCCCCTGCCATGTGTCTTGTTGTCATGGAGATTACAGCATTTGGGCAGAGTTATGAATACATTTTATTTAATAGCCTTTGGGGAAACATCTTTCTATCTATGCTTTCTGTCTTTTCAATCTCCACCATGTATTTAGAAAGACTTCAAATGAGAATTATTTACCAGAGTATTATTAAAAAATAATAGTGTGGGAGAAGTTAAGGCAGAGCTGGGTTTCTCGGAGAGATCAGGGGTCTGGCACGCTTTAAATGAGCAGTGGACACATCAAACAGAAACACAAATGACATGCTGGAGCGATCGCTACATCAGAGCGGGAGAAATCAGAGGGAAGGACAGACGATTGGGCTCTCAGAAGACCAGCATTAACACACACACACACACACACTCATGTAGGTGCTCAACCAATCAATGTTCACAAAACTGTTCGTTTTCCAACCCATAAACAATTTCAGAGCTCTAAAAGCTTTTTTGGACAAGAACGACAATGATAAACTTAAACTCAGTGATTTTTAAACAAACAGAGCCTGAGCCGAGCAGTACACGACTACTATCCAATCAGAGACGAGCAGGGGAATGATCCAATCAGAGAGCGACTGTTGGCTGTCAAGTTGCAAAAACGTCAAACAAAAGAGCTTTAAAAGTATTTCATATGGTTTGCGTGCATAATCTTCTATGCCATACGATATATGAGGAAAGTTTTCATTCCTCATTCAGAATCGCATACATTCAAATACACTATAAAATTTATCAAAAGGTTTGCCAGTTAGTCACAATTTTAGATTCATAATTTTTTAATGTCAATATTTCAGTTTCTTATCTTAGCTATTAATGCACATAAACTTCACCAAATGAAAATAAAAAAATGTTGCTTTGGCAACTAAATGAGTTGGGGCTTTATTATTTTCCTATTTACATTTATATATTACAAATATATATTTTTTATATTGAATTTTATTTTCAGTTCATGTTTGAGAAATGTTTATTTTATGGTTTTAAAATAATCTTGTTTGTTTTCCCTTTAAATATAGATTTCTTGTTTTAAGCATAAACTTGCTTACATTTTTTTCATGTTGATTTCAAGAATGTTTAGATATGTATACTGGGAAAAAAGTCAAATATTTATATCTATATCTATATCTATATATATTTTTAGCAGTGACTAATGACTAACTGAACATCATTGGTTCGTACATGTCAGGTGACCAAACACAAAGTCAATGTCATTTTTAAAGCTACAGGCAAAGAGAAGCAAACAATCACTTCAATTATGGTCTGTTCTTAATAAATTTAAATTTAAATGTGAAATTTCCTATTCAAACACTACTTTCAAGGTGCTTTTTTGGAGAAGTAAATGCTGCGTGAAACACTTCACCAAACATCTCCATTTGTGTTCCATCTTAAAGTATGTAAAAACACACAGGTAAGCAAATAGTGGTCATTTTTTGAGTTTTGAGTGAACTATGCCAGTAACGCATGAGAAACTAATGAGAGCGAGCGAGCGAGCGAAATGTAATACTCTCTTTGAAATCCCTTGAACAATAAAAGTCTGTAAAAACAAAAGGAAATGAGGAGATTTTTCCATGGAGCTGCTTTGACGTGGATCTGAGTGTGTGTGTGTGTGTGTATGAAATATGGCAGCACGTACATCACACCGTATGTGTGAGTTTCTCCACCTCTTGCTTAGGTGTGCCGCTGTGATTTTAATAAGTAAGTGTGTGTGTGTGTGTGTGTGTGTGACACAAGCAATCTTGGATTTAAAAAAAGCTGGCAGCCAAGTGCCTCACCTCACTGTCAACTGCTGCTTGTGGTTACCAAGCAACCTCATCTCTCACCGTCACACAATAAACACACACATGCACACAAACAAATCTTTCTGACAACACACAAAACACTTTTTTGCTCCAAACCAAATAGACGCTTGCAGGAAAAGCGTTTAAAAACAGTCCAGGACCAGAAATAAACCAGGTGCATGTGCGAGTGTCTAATAAGAGCGTATCTGTGCTGCGTCACTTTTTCTTCTCTCTCCACCCCTCCTGGTCTATTAGCCAGGGATTTGGCTGCCACACACACACACACACACACACACACACACTAATGATAAGGAGTCAGGCACACAATGCACTGTGTGTATTTGCACACACACACACAAACTAGTTTGCAGATGTGTCACAGAGAGCAGCCAAGACATGCGCTTGTGACACCACTGAGAACTGCACACACACACACACACACACACACACACACACACGCACACGCATGCAAACACACACTTTTTCTTTTGGCCGATTTCGGAAACATGCGTCTTGCCTGGAAAATGCTGCCTCCACATTCCTCCCATGAAGAGCAGCCCAAAAAACGGGGGAGAAAAAAAATGGAGGGAGGTGGCAGAGAAAAAGCGTTCTCCTGTGGTTGTGTCCTGGGGGTCTCCCTCCTCTCGCTGTCTGTCTGTCGCTCGCTCACTCCCCCATATGTGGGTAAGCAGAGATTTCTGCTCGTCTTCGGTCAGTCGCTCAGAATGGGAAACGTTCAGAGACGGACAGAAGAGCCTGTTGTTTTCATTCCTTGTTCTCGGTCTAGCCTCTCGCTCTGGGTTTGTCCATCTTGATTGCCGTTTTCATCCCCCCTCTCGTCTCATTTTAGAGCAAAGCTCTCAAGGTGAAAGAGGAGAGGAATAATTACGCCTGGCCGAGTCGAGGAGAGTCACGGAAAGAGGGAGAGGGTCAAAAATTCCCACACGAGTGCCAGTGCAAACGAGTTGTGCCGTTCCACTCCTCACGCTTCCAATCACTCCCCCTTCTGTTGCTCTTTTTTTTTTTGACCCACTCCTTTTTTTTCCCCTCAACCGCACTCCCTCGCTCTCAAATTTATGATTTGGAGACCACAGTGGTTAGAGACTGCCAGCCTCTCCCTTCCACTCACATCTCTCCGTCTGCCTTTCTTTCTTTTATTTTCTCTTGCTCTTTCTGCCTCTCTTTTATTCACCCTCCCTCTATGCTTGAAAATTGCAGTCACTTCTGTCTGTTAAAATGGTATTTATTTAGCTTGTGTAATGTGAACACTGTAAGAGTGTGTGCTTGTGAAAGAAGCAAAATGAAGGTTAAAAGAAAAACAGTGAAAGGAACAAACAGAAATGAAAAATGACGAAACTAACAAATGAAAGAACAAGCTAAAAAAAACAAAAGGAAAAAAACAATTGTTTGAAAGAACATCATAGTAACGAGAGAGAGAAACAGACTTATTTGAATAAGCTAAATAAAAAACAACGCACATTAAAAAGTAATTGAATTGATTGTAATTGATTGAAAGACAGAAAGATTAAATCAATCAATATATCAAACTATCAATTAAGCAAAGAATGAACAAATACGCTTGAAAAAAAAAAAGTTTAAATAAAATAATTAATCAATAACCAAAAACACAAGGAATGATTAAAAAACTGAAAGATTGACACCTTGATTGATTGATTATCTATCAATCAACAAATCAATGAATGAAAAACTGTTAGAAAAAACTAATGATTCAACAAAAATATGAACAAACTTAAAAGGCCTAAACAAAAATAAATAAATAAAAGCAACAAACTACTGAAAAAAAAATCATTAGTCAAATTAATGAAACAAACATTAAAACAAATTACTGAAAATAATAACTAAACAATGAAAATAATGAATGAATGAGTTAAATAAAATAAAAAATACAGACCCAAACAAAAAATAATATAAACAAACTAATGACCAAACTATTAAAAATAAATAAATAAAGGAACAAATGAATTAAAGAACAAACATTGAATTAGTGAAAAAAATAAATAAATGAAAGGGCAAACTATAAAATGCACAAACTAACCACCAAAGCAAACGAATGAATGAACTAATGAACACAAGATGAATAATAACACTTGAAAGGAAACAAAGCATCCAGCATTTTGGTGCAGACACAGACACAAAAGACGTGTAGCTGCTCACATTTTAAGCTACTTAAGAAAAAAACGAGCACACCGTCACAGTGGCCAATACACGCCTTCCCAAATCACTTAACAGGATTTCCAGTGAAAGTCAAGACATTCGCCACACTTTTCAGAAAATACACACACAGAAAGGAATTTAAGGCTGTTGAACAGTCGCCATATGAGTGGAGGGTCACATAACACACAGCTGGTCAACACGGAGGAACCAGATCCACACAATTAGTTTGGCATAACACAATATCAGCCTTACCGCGGAAAACAGGATTTTCCTTACGCATTTAAAACCAAACCGTGCACAGACGTACTGGTATGTTTACAACACAAAGCATCCCTCACACTTATAGAAATGAACATGTAACAATGTCGCTTTCGCAAATCACTGCGGTTGTGATGGTACAAGAAGCTCATTAGCATATGCCCGCCCACATTTACATATCAACACCTATTAAAATGTACAAACATTCCACACCTTGATGCAGGGCTGGGTATCGTTTAAAAAATTCTCTCAATACCTTGAGTTCAAGCATGCAACAAAACCACGCACATTACATTAACACAGAGACGTGCAGAATTCATCTTCCTGCGGTTAAACATTGACAAATACAGAAAGTGAAACTTAATGTAAAGACAGAAATGATGGCAGTCATGTAAATGATATAAAAAACATAAGGCTATTTTACACACTGGCTAGTGCTGCAGTCTAATTGGCTCACTGACGTTGATGAGATTAACCCCTTTAAGTATCGAAATTGGGTACCAAACAACCAGACGTTTTTCAATACTCAATACTTGTATGGAGGCATGATACCCAGCCCTCCCTTAATGACAAGTATGAAGTAGACGAGTGTAACCGAGGTCATTTACATAAAGCCTTAAAGGTACAGTAGGAAATACAGCCTGTATGAGGTGTAGTAAAAGGATCAGAGAGAGGGTAGAACTAAATTAGACCCTGGTCTTAAGTCGCTGGGGTATATCTATAGCAATAGCATTATTGATTTTACTTTTATGCCAAAAATCATTAGGTCATTAAGTAAAGATCATGTTCCATAAAGATATTTTGTTCATTTCCTACCGTAAATATACCAAAACTTTATTCTTGATTAGTATGCATTGCTAAGAACTGTATTTGGAAAACTTTAAAAGTTGGGTTTTTTCCTCAATATTTGGATTTTCTTTGCACCCTCAGATTACAGATTTTTTTTAAAAGTTGCATTGTCCTTTTCCTTTTTGGGTTTTGTGGTCCAGAGTCACAAAATATCACTGCTTTTGGGATAATAAACATTGAGAGACATCATAAGAGGACAAACTGAAGCATTTTAAATGAAGCATTTTAAAAAAAATTTATTGAATTAAAACAAAAGTTTCAAAGTAAAGCAAAGCGCTGTGTTCATTTAAATTCAAGCAGATCATAATTTGGTGTTTCACTATAAAGAAAGTGAAAGAGTCATGTAAAAAATATATTATCATTATTTTTTTTTTCATAAATACTATAGTAAAATATGCAAAAAGTAAATATTCTTATTTTAAATATTTTCCATTTTTAATATATTATTAATTAATTATTGTTCTTTTTATTATTTTGTCGTCATATTAATACAGTCATTTTGCATATTTTATTTTCTGAATCATTTATCCTCAAAAACAATTAACATCACAATTATGTTTTCCCCCAAGAATACATCTTTAAGCCACCTTACTATAAGACTGAACAATATTCCGGGCAACAAAACAGGTCTGCAAAAATAATACATTTTTCATAAACTGTTTTAAACACCTGTCCATCTTCCATTGTTCAAACAAACAGGTTCTTCCAGCCAAAACTCTGTTCGGTGCTGATAAAATGACACCCTTCACATGACGTACACTAAATCTCAATTGTTATTTCATAGTGATGGGCAACAAACCTAGTGTGGTGACCAAACAGGAGAAAACAAACACCACGTTAACACAGATAATTAGCCCAACGTTCAATCTTCATTCTCACCCTCTTGACGCGCACACACACACACACACACACAGCAGATGTGATCTCTCTCACTCGGTTTCATTCCCCAAAATACTTTTTTTCCCTCTATTCATTAGTTTCACATTCTCTCGTTCCCTCCTTCTGTTAGTTCTCTATATGACAGGAGCCATCTGGCCTTCCAGAACAAGAGATTGGACCGGGGAACGAGAGGTTTACACACACACACACACACACACACACAGCTGTGTTTTGTTACACTAAAGACAGAGGCTCTTTATGAGGTGACAGTGCTTAACATTAGGGGTAGAGTTACAGCAAAAACAACAACAAACAAACACACACACACGGTTACAGTAAAGAAAATACAACAAAATCAAATGAACACATAAGAATGTTTCATCGCTGCATGTTACCGTCACCGCTCACTCTTATTTTAACCACCTGACTCTGTTTTGAAATTCAACACCCACTTCTCACAATCCAATCAATTCTGAAGTCCCAGACTGCTTTTTACTTTTGTTTCATTAGGAAATACTTCACATCGCTTAAACAAACATCATTACGCAATTACTTGAACAAGTTTCTCTGAGCAGACGTAGGTCTGTCCTTGAAGGTATAGAAACTGACACAGCCTTCAATTCTTTCACGTCTTTTTTCTGCTCTAGTTTGCACTGAATTAAAGTGCTAAACAATTTCAGGCCCTTCCAACATCTGCGGCTGCTTGTGCTGTCTGTGTTCATACAGAGATCTGCCTCTCCATCTACGAATGAAACTCAATCTCCGTGACCTTTTCATTTTCTCACAATGAATAATTCACAGGGACCTGTTTGCTATCTCACATTGTCCCCCCACACACACACACACACACACACACACACACACAAAGGAAACCATGAACAAGGATTCTCTTCTGCAGCCATCCACATTTTCATATCTTTTGCATGATACATCTCTTTGTTTCTGAACTCTTTGGTATGACACAGGGATCAGAGTTGTAACATACTAAAGCTAAAACTAGAATTTTGTCACTTAAAATAATATATAACTTTAACTGCAAATAAATAAATTATACATATATACATATATACACACACACACACAGTGATGTCAATAAGTATTTGATCACCCTGTGATTTTGCAAGTTCTCTTACTTAGAAATCATGGAGGGGTCTACAATTTTCAGCATAGGTGCATTTCCACTGTGAGAGACAGTTGGGAATTACTGTGTCAAATAACTATTTGATCATTTGCCAGATTTCATCATCAGCCAGATTTCTGTTATTTTGTTTTTAAATAGTCCAGCTACACTCTGCTCATGATTCTAAATTAGTAGCACCTGTTTGAGGTAGTTAGCTGTCATAAACACACCTGTGCACCCCACAATCAGCCAAAGTGTAATGCTGTGTCTGAAATCACATACTTCCCTGCTACATAGTGCGCGAAAAACAGTATGCAAGGCAAGTAGTTTGTCCGAATTCATGATATTCGAAATTCAGTAGGAGAGAAGTACCCGGATGACCTACTGCTTCCACCCAGATTCTGTAGTAGAGCATACCATGGACACTTTCCTATCCCATGAGGCTCTGGGAGAGGAGGCGTCATATTCGAAAAATGGCGGAAAGTTGAGATGCGGCTCATTTCAAGTGTACGTACCTCCGAAAAAAAACATTGTTTATTGTGATTAAATTACACTTGTTTAACACAATCTAAATTAACGCATGAGTTATTGAAAGTTTACATTTTCGCGCTGTTGTGACGACACAATATGGCGGATGTAGTACGTCCGAATTCCATTCATACTATATAGAACATACTTTTTAATGGTCGGGTAGTACATTCAATTTTAAATGTAGTACCTACTTAAGCAGTATGTGATTTCTGACGCAGTATAAGTAGCAACATGGGCATATCATACAATGTGATTTCCGGATTTTTCTTTTTAGATTCTGTCTCTCTCAGTGGAAAAGCATCTATGTTAAAAATTGTAGACCCCCTCCATGATTTATGCTTATTGACCTCACTGTGTGTATATGTGTGTATATATATATATAAAAACTAATGCCTTGTCAACGTAAAAATTTATTTTACATTTTGTATTAAAAACACACAAATAAATGTAAATGTAATGTAAAATATAAAAATAAAAACAAAAATTAGTTACAAATATTATTAAACACTGTAACAGCATCTTCAATGATACTAAAATAACCCTGGCAGGGATCAATTTGGTAGCCTCCCAGTATTTTTACAGGCCACACAAAATTATTAAAAAAAATGTCATGCTTTTTAATGCTTTACAATACATTTTGTTTTACTATTTCTATAATAACATATATTATTAAAGTCCCCCTATTATGAATGCAGTGTGTAACAGCTCTAAGTGAATTAAAAACATCCTGCAGAGTTTTAAATCTGAAAGTGTACCGTGTATAAAGTTATTGTCTCACAAAAGAAAGAGTCGACTCTGAATCATTGCAATAAGCCCGTTTCATGCTGACATCTAAATGAATCATTAGCATATTGCCCACCGACTTGTAGATCTTTTCGCTTTGGTCTGAATGAAAATGCAGTTTCATCATTTGTCACTAGGTGCTGTTTTAAGAGCATTACAATCTTACAACCACTGCTTTAAATGAAATCAACCAATTACTGGAGGGGTTTGGAAAAATAAATCATTGAATGAATCATTTGGGTGTAACTAAACAAATAACACAAAAATAAATGCATACAAAAAGAAAATGAAAACCAAAATATAAACATTTTATAACCAATAATAG
Organism: Enteromius unitaeniatus; assembly: GCA_032359435.1. NCBI lineage: Eukaryota > Metazoa > Chordata > Actinopteri > Cypriniformes > Cyprinidae > Enteromius > Enteromius unitaeniatus. Next base: position 802,018 of record JAUMHI010000019.1, read on the forward strand.
GGACACTTTAATATAGTATGCTGTAATATATCATATTATATTTTACAGTTTTATATCATTTCATAGAAAATAAATATAATTTGTATATAACACTCATAATAAATTTGTTAAAATCTGTTTTTATTTTAAAACAAGTTAAAACAATATGTTTTAATCAGCAATGACACTAAAATTGATATAGCTTTAGAAGCAATAAAAAAAAATCCTTTCCTGGAAGACAATGGCATTGCCAATAATTAATGCTTCCAAGACTTTCAGTCAAATACACGCCCTGATGACATTTTGTTCAGCAGATTTTGCAACAAAAAAGTTTCGTTCTTAATTCTTCTATACTGATAACGAGTTCAAGCCATTAATAAAGGTAACGAGTGGAGAACAGAAGAAGATAAAGGTCTGTGAGAGACAGAAATCTTGCTTGTTTGTAGGTGACCAAAAACGTATTTTACTGAGGAATTTACCAAATTAATTCATTAAAAATCCAGCTGACTTGTTTTTGTGGAAATTACAGGCCTCTCTCATATTTTTTTTTTTGTGGGAGAACTTGGACAATTAATTGGTGGCTGACTAAATACTTTTTTGCCCCACTGTACACTGCATGAAACCTAATGTTTAAGTTTTGCAATGCAAAAAAACAATCCACATGCATGTATGAGACTGTGATAATACATGAGACAAAGAGAACACTGTGACATAGTACTGGCCAAAAAAAGCAAATGACCTTTCTGTTAACTGGCCAAAAACTCACTCTCTATCAGCTAATCCTTTCCCTAGTCTGACACCCATTTCTTCATTCAGTATTTGTTCTCTGCGACTCTGACACAAAAATGTCAGATTTAATGTGTACACAGACTAATGTAATAACCCGCATATACATGCAACATGCAGTGCATGTATTAATTTACCAGACGTTGTTATCCAAAGCCTTTTACAAATAAATAACGCTACAGCAGAAGTGATTTACAAGTTGTTTAACATTTTATGAAGCAGGAAATACCAGACGCTGGGAGTTGTTTACATACAGCTTTCGTCTGCATGCTGCACCAAGGCAAATTGATTATTCATGTGTTCAAACAAACCAATATCACATTTCTGATTCTTTAACGCTAATATGGCGTGCGGGACAGTTCCATACGTCAGAGACAGGTCAGATGAGTCGTCCTGCTGCGGACAGGGATTACAGTACACGCATTCATTCATTTCTGCAGGATTATGTTCTGATGGAGAGCACTAACCCTTTCCCATTGGGCCCGTCCTGCACAGATGGCTAGTGGGATTTTACCTCACTAATCTCTTTTCTTTCATTCCCTCTCTCTTTCTTCTCTTTTCATTTCTGAAACCTACAGTAAATGAATATGCTGAGCTGGACAAATCGGCACTGAAACGACTTTTGGGTTTGAGTGTCTTTTGCCCTCCATTCTCATTCATTGTTTCCTCTCTTTCCTCAACTCCATGTTGATTTTCCTCCAAATTTCCTGAGAGACTGATCGCATTTCTACACATTTTTATGCTGTTCCAGCCACCTTTGTTTTCTTGGACAGTCATGCCAAAACTAAATAAACGTGTAATATAAATATTCACATCAAGTTGTAATAATAACAAACATTACTGAAGTAGAAAATAATACCATTTCAGTCTTCCTACCTCAAAGAATTTGTGCAATTTACTAGCACTTGATTGACATTTTTTTCAAAGCAACACCTCATTTGCAATTATTAAATTATTAGATATTATGTAAATATATTACATATATTAGATATTATGGTACTGAATAATTGATTCATTAATTCTCCATGGTATGCAACATGCTACTACTAATAATACCATAGCATAACACTGATATATGTTCAGAAAGGCACAAATTAGTCCATTTAGATACAGTTTAGCCTTAAATGTGCCATCAATTTATCAACCAATAGTTACATTACATTCAATAGTTGCTACATTCATTTGCAGTTCAAAAAGTAAACAACAGTAATGACATCACCACAGTATCTGTATACTAAATTGTGATTGTCCTTGCATATATATTTAAAAAACAGCCACTTATCAATCACATGCTGATTGTCAAGCCAGTGGCAAAGTGGCTGCATTTCATTACAGAGAACCAAGTATGCACGAGTATTCCCTTTAGAAAATGCGAATCTAGTTCAGCTGTAGTTTTTTAGCACTAACAGTTACCTGGGACCATACAGAAACACTGTGGCCTAAAACGAAGTAACTCAACTAAACAGCCTGCACTAGAGTAAAGCGTACCATGAAGCCTCTTTTCAGCGTAGATCTTCTGATCCATGACCAGGAGCGGCTTATCCCAGACTACAGGATGATCACTCTAAACACTCGGTCCTAAGAGCTCTCTTTCCAAAAGAACTTCCAAAGCAACAAAATCAATATCTAATAATACCCCAGATACAATAAAACACAAACAACTACACAAAAACACATGGACACACCTGACCTGGATAATTCTCATATGGTTTGACCGCGACATCCATCACCATGGCTACGTAATCCCTTCTTACCAGAAAGGAAGGTCTTCTGCCAGGGTCGTCCCTGCATGTCCATATATAGACACAATTAGTCTTGGGGACATTTAGAATGACCATATATGGTCGTGGAACAAGGAAGCAGGCTCTTTTCAGATCAGTTCACTGAAATGTATTAGACCGTAAAAAAGAATGATGGTGTATGCATGCTTTCTAAAAGAGATGGCACAATAATAATAATTATAATACAAAAAAAAATAAAAAATCAGAGCAGTCGTTGCTACCAAAAACAGGTCACCTAGCAACACACAATTAAGGAATACCCTGCGAGCCCGCAATCTTCAGCCTGTCCATTAGCAGACGAAATTACTGGCTAAACAAACAACCATCACCCACATGCAAATGACTTTGTTTGTTCATAAGAGAAGTGCTCATATTCTTGCCCACTGGGGTTTTCACAGATGTTTAGGACATGAGCAATGTACTCTGACTCTATCCAACCTAAAACATCTGGAGTCAGAAATGACTGGGGCACTGGAGAAATGGTTTCATTATATGGAACGAAAGCCAGCTAAACCCATTAACTCAAGTGAGACGGCAGGGAAGGTGTAACAGAAGCAAAGGGAGGAAAAAAAGATACAAAGGGAAATGGAAGCCTTTGAAAGGTAAACGAAACGAGCGGATGCACGAGGAAGCCGTGGATTGGAGTCGGTCGTAAAAGATTACGATGCTATCTGTCCTCTTTTCGAGGGATGGGTAGGTCAGCCAGTACTTAAACAGCTGACTAGTCCACATTTGCACTACAATATAACATATCAAGCAACTAGATTTTTTTAATCCTAAAATATATCAATGTACTGCATAGTAGAGAAAATAACAGCAGGAAATGTACATGGTGGAAATGTTCTAACATTTTATTTCTAGCTCATAATGTACAACCATTTTTTTTACTGATGGCAGACATATTTGTTATGAATAACAAATGATGGTGACTTGAGACCATCAAGTTCCAAAGTATTTAATCCACTAGATTATCCAAAAATATCTTTTCGGTGCTTATCTAAAACATAAACCACCCTTCCTTGGATTTTGGGATACATGCTGTTACCATGAAATATAATAATTCATACCGCGATTTTAGTCATTCTGCCCAACCCTACTGAAGCCGCTCGCTCACCAGGCACTGAACCAGTCAGTCTTTAATAATGTTTATCACCGCTCATTTCTCTCCCACCCCAGAGGCTTTCCAATCATATCCATACACTTTGATTACCATCACCACAATGTGATTAGCCTGACTATGGTGATGTGTTGTTTAATTTCCTGCCGGGGTCTGACATTGCATCTCCATTTCGGCTCAGAGTAAAACTCCCAGCGCTGCCTCCCCTCCCCCTCAATGCAGTCGTTGGTCAGCGTTCTGAAACAGCCAATGTGGGCTGGAAACTGTCTCTTACACCAGCTGCACCAAGTGGGATTGAAGAACAGAGAAATATGACCCTTTACAGTCTTAAACACAATCTGCAAAACATGCATCAATATCAGTCCTGCAAAAACATTTCACACCAAAACCAAAAGAAAAATATTTGTATTTTGCATAAAAGAAAAAGCAAAGTTTGCAGTGTCCAATTTCATGCTAATATAAAAAATGTTTTTACATTATAATATTGAAAATTGTTTTCTTAAATGTCATGTAATTAATGTAACTAAATATTTAAAGACCACATGCCACAAATTTCCTATTAAAGTTTGCACTTGACAAAAAACTAAATTGTTGTTCTCTCCCTGTTCTGGTCCAGTCCATCATTCTGATCTTTCCTGTGTATTGCTTAAAGTGACAGTTCACATCAAACATGTATCCAAGGGCTATACCACTGACAGGCTACACTTCACTCACAGTATCTTAGTCAAACAGATCAGCTGCGACAGGCAGATAGTGACAGAGGTAAAAGACAAACCATGAAAATAAAAATAAAACATGTCAGTCCAAATCCATTTAGATATGCCAACTACAGAACATGCATAAAAGCGATGTAATACAGAATACCAAGTGAAATAAAACACAATCTAAGTCACTGACACCCTGAAGCTGATAATGACTGACTAATACTGCAAAAATGTGACTGACTAATAAGATAACAGGCCACTGAACCTGAGGCAACATAATGAAAACATGCTTGTGCATTCTAAAGCAATTTACCATACTTTTAAATTGGGCTTGTGCTAGACTACAGAAAATCAATATTTATTGGTATGTCATTATGCAATGACAAAGTATAAAAAGATGATGAATTATGACACGCTAAATTAATTAATCTTTGCTAAGCCTTCATGCACAAAAAGCTGAATTTGATATATCACAAAACTAGTTTCAGAAGCTTTGACAAGCTTTAAAAATTTTTTTTAAAAAAAGCTCAGCCTTGGTATGAAAACATGCAGGAACATCATTAACAACTCAATTCATTATTATTTCAACAACAAACCAAACACATTTCTTTATTCTTCAAAGAAGGTTTATCTGTGTAGCATGAAGTGAAGTTCAAAGAGAGAAATATAACTTGAATCAATTAACCTACAACCGTATGATTCACACACGCTCACACAGACAGTTAGGAGCTGAAGCACTGGAGGGGGTGGAGGAGAGGAAAAAAGGAGAACATGAAGAAGGCAATGGAAGAGGGCTTTCATTTACTTGTGTCTGGCGATGCCATAGTGGAGACAATGACCGGAGGTCCAGTACGTCGGCTGAGCTTCTGATTAGCCAGACTCATATTTTGGCCTGGTACAGCACCACCAACGGCTACTAGGGCTCCGTCTGATGACACTCCAGCCTTGCGCATTACTTGTGGGCTTACATGGGGACTAGGCATGGGTGACATTGTTGCCAAGCTCCGATCCCTCTTCATCAACTCCATTGGTACAGTATAGTTGGTGGTGTATGCCTTTGGAGCCTGCTGTGGCGCCAAGGCAGGCACAGTCATTGATTGGGGAACTGCTGGCAATGGCTGTGGCATTGCATGGATTGGGGCTGGCAAAGCTGCCATTTGTGGTGGTATTCCTGGTAGATGGGATGGAATGGCTACCTGTTGGGACATTGCAGTCATAGGTGGCATGGGCAAGCCAGGATGAGGATTGTAGCCTGACAATGGACGAGGATGGAATGCTCCTGCAGACCTGGCTCCAGGATACCCACTGGTCTCAAGAAGCTGCTGGGAGGGGGCACTGCTGGGTCTGCGACTGTAACCTTCAACCATCCTTGGAGATATAGTCTGCATGGGAGTAGAAGGAGGCTGCATATACTGGGACTCCATCCCAGGAGTCAAGGGTGGCGGCTGGTGCACGTAAATGTCACTGCGATGGCTAAAGCTGTTGGATCTGCCACGGAACGGGGCATTGGGATGGAAGGGGGTGGCAGGAAGGATTTCAGGTGGTCGCTTGCAACCAAGCACAACACGCGACAGAACCCGAGCTTGTCCCAAGTTTGGAGCCACTGAGCGCACATCATTTTCCTCCATAACAGCCAGCATTGCAGTGGAGTCAAAGCCCTGCTGCAGTAGAGAGGTGACGGTGCTCTCCGAGAGGCCCTCTTTTTGCAGCAGTGCCAGAAACTCAGGGTCCGCATTTTTTTTAGGGTCTACAGGAGCCACTGGGGTCTGAGGAACAGTGGGAGGAGGAGGAGCAGCGAGAGGCTGAGCAGGAATTGGAGGTAACGGAGTAGGAATAGTGGCCACACTTGGAGCGTTTACTGGGACAGCGGCTATAGGGGGAGCTGGAGCATAGACAGGATTTGGGGGTGCCACGGGTTGTACATGTGGAATTTGCTGCACTGGCTGAACCTGTGGTACCTGTTGAACTTGCTGCACTGGCTGAATGGGCTGCATTTGTTGCACTGGCTGAACTTGCTGCATTTGTTGCACTGGCTGAGCTTGCTGCATTTGTTGCACTGGCTGAGCTTGCTGCATTTGTTGCACTGGCTGAGCTTGCTGCAATTGATGGACTGGCTGAATCTGATGCATTTGCTGTTGCTGTATTTGTTGTTGCATTTGTTGCTGTGCTTGTTGTTGAGCCTGTTGCTGGGCTTGCTGTTGCTGTTGTATGGTGTATGGTAAGGGGTTTTCCGGATGCATAACCATACCTCGGGCGGTTCCATCCATTCCTTGAGCAATTGGTTCAACCACTAGGCAGGTGGCAGTCGGCTGATGAGGATCAATTGGCCTTCCGTTAACATCACTGTAGACTGAATGGCTAGTTAGAGAGGCAGGTGGCTCAGCACCATAACGGGGAGAATTTGGCTCCATTATATAACGAGCTGGAGATGGCGCACGGCTTGGAATGCGCTGCCCATCCTGCATCATTTTGGTGCCAGGAGTAGCAGGTGGGGGTCCAGGCAGGGATGGTTCTCTGTAAATACGACCCATGTCATGAGCAGTTGGAGGTGGGGGAGGAGGTACGCCAGGTGTCGGGGCAGCAGAACCAGGCCGACCTCCTGAGCTCTGTTCCCACAATTGCCGAGGACCAGCCGTCATTCCATAATGTGAAGATGACCTATTAAGAGAATGAGCTTGCTCTCCACGATAAAAACCCTCGGTTGGCCGTGCTGGCATGCCTGAGTCTTGGTGATAGTATTCGTGGGGTGGCAGGGAACCATGGTGAGCCATGGGTGGCCGATCGTAATGGCTGTTCAACTCAGGAACTGAGCTCTTTCTTATGTTTCGGGGGTCCGGACGATCCAAATATCCCTGATTGTAATAAGATTGCTGGTAGGAGTCTTGCTCCCGTTTCAAATCCAGGTCAGGGCGAAGCACTCCAGGCGGTGGCTCATACCATCCCCCTCCTGCATCCGCTCCGTAGCTCAGCGAGTTGCGTCGACCAGCCATCCGGGCCTGCTGCTCGTAAACACTGTCACTGCGCTCCCAATGACCCTCATTCCCACCCAGCGTGTCCCAGCTCTGGGAGCGGCCAATCGGCAACTGCTTACTGGAGATCAACATGAGGAAAAGATATACCTTACTCACAGGGAAGAAAAATGAGAAAGGTTTTCCTTTAAGTTTCTAGTTGCAGGATGATTTCAAGTGATGCGAGGAAGGAGGGTGAAAGAAAAATTTAAACAGAAGTATCGCTTTTCACCTGAGGTCCAGTTGTAATTTCTGTCTCCCGTCTCTATCACAGTGGCAAGGTCTGACTATCAAATGGCTCCTCTTGCTTGGCAATCGTTGAATAATTAATCTGGGGAATACTGCTGGTGGTGATGGAAGCAGGAAAGAGGACACCAAGCACTCTAACAAATAACGTTGGTAGTTGAAGCCTGCCTAACTACTCCATTCTGGCAATGCAAAGCGACAAGCGTGAACAGACAGAGGGAAAGAAAAAGAGAGAAAACAGAGACAGGAAGGAAAATTTTAACAAGGGAGGGTTGCTGTGGGGGAGGCAGGGGCTTGTGATAATCCAGCGAACTGATCCGCTCCAACTCCGAACGTTTTACTCGTTCAGATTGCTATGAGGGATTACAGACCAAATAAAGCCAGCTTAAATCCACTCTTCACCCTTGTGACGTCACATGCAAATGCACACAAAATGTGTCCCTGATGAAAATGAATACAATGAAATCCCTTTGGACAGGAACACATGCTGCCATGGACATGCTTACCTGATGCCAGTGGTTGAGGTGGTCTGTGCTTCTTTCAAAAGCCTGGCCAGCTGGCATTAAGCAGGCGGTCTTTGCTGGACTCCAAGAGATGGGCCAGTGGGGCAGGGCCAGTGAAACTAATACAGATCTAATGCAGCAGGGCAGAATCGTGTAGCACTGTCAGGAAACGTCAAATCCTGATTGAACAATAATCCTATGATGGGCCAGCAATGCCTGCAGAGCTACGCAAATGCAGAGATCCAGCATCACCACTCATCTATTGCGTTATGACCCGAGCCGACACCAGTGCAGCTATATGAACCACTGCCTCCAAAACACCCTTCACAGCACACCAACAATGAGGTCACAAAGCTTCTGGAAGCTTATGGATTACAGCTTCATTACAAAACCAATTAGATCCGAAGCAAATTGCGATACCACTTTTAGTGAAATTGCATAAGGACACCGTAATTTCTTAGAAACATCAGAACAATATAAAAAATTATTTGTTACCCTTAAGGGACACTTCTGTCAACATTTACTAAAATCATTCCAAACCTGACCTTTTTTTGTCTGTGACGAGAGAAGATTTTTCTTTTTTTTTTTTAAATGCCTTAGTGGATTTTTGTTCATACAATTAAAGTCAATGCTATTTTTGCAAACAGGCATATGCATACATGTTTGAAAAGAAAGAGAGTGAGTACATTCTGACAGAATTTTATTTTTCAGCTGAACAATTCCTTGAATACACCAATATGGATTTTTAGACATTCATTCTACATAAACAAAGAAGTCATCACCCCATGTTTTGCTATTCCCTACTGAGAAGGCATGGCTATGTTATTAAGATAAGAATTATAAAACCCACAGGGGGTGAAAGGCAAAATCTGGGACATCAAATAATACTACAATATCTAAAGGCTTGCAAATATGCGTCTCATGAAAAACATTCCAGCAATACGAATGTTAACAGTTAAATCTTGAGATTTCGGTTTAGGCAAAGCTTTTTGTTGTGAACAGATTTTGTCCACCTGCCGCTGAAACGCTCCACCCAAATCCTTTCTGATCCCCACAAACACCAGAGATAGAGAGAGATTGCGAGTGAAGGAGAGAAAGAGACTTGTCAGGATAAAATTAATAGGGCATATTCTTTGACTATCCACTGTCATTGTGATACATTCTGCATTTTGATAGCATCTGAAGCTTTGCACAGTTTAAAGTGACTTTCCAGCACTTTGCTTTGTTTTGATCCTTTGACTTTTATGAAACTCTGTTTGATGCCTCTAATACAGATATGGCGGGAATTTCATTTTGGCTTTAAACCTGTTGTTTAGAATCAACAACACCTGAATACATTTAGCATTCCCAGAATGCAAACCCCAATATAATTTACTTGTCATTAAGTGACCCATTTATACTCTCCACATACATGCCACACAAAAAGCACTCGACTGGAGATTCAAACCTAAGAACTAAAGCCAACTAAAGCTTGTTTCTCAGCCAGTGACACACAAAAACACATTATTTTAGAATGCACTATTTTTGTCAACAGTTTTCTGCAAAAGATAAAACAAATACTTCATAATCAACAATTCTCTCACCTCATAAGCTCATTGCATGCTGGGATATGCTTCTTTGTTTATGCTACATGTCAGGCTCCCTTATAATTATGCTGCCTACCTTTTGGAGCGTGGCACTGATGCCTTACTAGTTCAGTAGGTTTTGGCACAGAGCAAGAGAGAGTATGCAACGCAGCCAAATGAAATCAAATCTCTGGAAGAGTCTTGCGTTTCTTTTTGTGACTTTCGTTTACAGACTCCGCAAGGATTATATTGGATTCTTTAACGATTGCTACACAATTACCAAAAAGAAAAACAACACGGATCAGTACAGTTGCATTACAATGGAAAAATCAAGGAGAGCAGTATCATGGCAACACTGTCTTTAGTTATCCCTCTGCAGAACTTTAAGGAACAAAAGAGAGAAAGACAGAGAAACAGAAACAAAGGAAAAGAGAGAGAATTTTCATAAATCCTTTGTGCCCGAGAGACTGCGACTAATCTAATACAAAACCCCGTGGGACGTTTGGCTTTAACAAGCTTCTCTGCCTATCTGGGAATACATGTGTAAGCAATTTTATACATGACTACTAATACGAGAGCTCTTTGAGGGAAGCAAATTCATAAAAAAAGGATATGAAGTGATTAAAAGCAGAATGCGGTGAAATGAAACATTACTTCAACTAATTTACTCTCTTTCTTGTTCTGCTGGGAGTTTCTAATGCTGAATATACTGTGTGTGTTTTTATATATTAAAGTTGCTTATAAACTGCCATTATGAATTATTAAATTAAATGAGCTCTATCATGGTTTCAATATTAACACACAAATACAATAATATTTATTATTTTGGATTATTGTACTCATATTTTTCAATTAAATTTAAGTTTTAGTAATTTTGACATGCTTTTATCCATAATTTTTTAATTTATCTTTAATTTATTTTAGTAGTAGTTTCAGAAATTGTAGCTCTTCAACAAAACATTTTTTTCAGTTAACTTCCAAAGCAACATTTTATTTGATTTTTTTTTTATATATTTAAGTATATATTTAAGTATATATATATTTTTTTATATTTCTTAATAAATAAATATATAAAAATCACGTCTCGCATCTCATTTCATATTTTATTTGGTACCACTTTTGTTTAGAGACAAATTCTGACTATTATCCAGTTGCTTATTAGCATGCATGTTATTAGCATATTTCGTTTCAGCTTTATGTCAATATAACGAAAGCATTTGAATACATTTAGTTAACCATACCTGCTCTAAGCTGGTCTAGATGGTTGATAAGCAGGACAACCAGCTAGTTGATCTAAATTGAGCTGGTAAAGCATCTGGGTCAAGCTGGATTGGTTTGATAGACCTCGCTGGTGCAAAAACAACCCAGCTACTATGTTCCAGAAAACCAGCTTGACCTGTTTTTCCAGCAAGGGTATTAAACATTTACTTGTCATCTGCTACAATAATCTGAATACCCTAATCTTCCATTATAATCACAAGAGCCGCAAATACAATTCACTTTTTGCGATCACCTTTTTATGTCTTTTCTTCTCAGAAGCACAGCAACCCTGTTTAAGGAACACATTTAACCATTAGTTTCTAACCCCTCATCAGCTATACAGAAGAGCTCTCAGACTTTACACTATTTAATACTTCTTTTTCATGCAGCCGTCAGCTCTCTATTCAGACATCTCACTATAATGCATTCACAACTTAACTTCCTCATTTTTTCTTCTCGATTTCTTCTTTTCTGCTGGTTTCTCCTCTGCCAGCAGAATTCTCACGGGGAGTCCCATCGCGGTTCGGTAATAAGGCTCTTTTTTAAAAAAAAAGGAAAGAGAGAAACTTGACATTTGTTCGTTAGAGGAGGTATACTGAAGAATTCGGCTTTTCCAACTTTGGGAAAACGAGCCATGCGTTTAACGAGCCAGCGGCTGCAGATGTGATGACTGCAGGCTTTGTGCTGGAGCTGTAGGGAATATGACTACGACTCGAGTTTCTGACACCTGATCTTTTAGACTTGAACTATTTCTTTGAAACTTTACCTAGCGGTTAGTATGTCACACACTTGCACTACTTGGAAGCACAATTTAACTTCTGTGATAGGGGACACCACAGCACAATAGCTAAAAACCCCTCAATGAAACGCTTCCTAGGGGAACTTACTGATCTCACAGGAGAAAATCAAACTACCTGATGAACATCATTGTTTAAAGTCTCTTTTGAGACACTTCTAGTGTCTAGTTAGCATGTCTGTCAAGCATGGCTTAGTGCAATTTCCAAATCACAGCTGTGGTTTAATTTCATGAATATATGAGTGTTTTATAGTGCAGCTCTGTGTTCAAAATAAAAACTTGACGGTTTAACAATTTAAAATGAAGAAATAAAGACTTTTAAATATTAGCATTGTTATTTTATAGTTTTATATTTATACTTTAAAATAAATAATAATAATTCATATTACTTCATTGTATTATTAAATAAAAATAATTACTTACTATAAAATAATAATTACTAAAATAAAAATGAATATTAGGAAAATATCATAATAATATTGTTCTTAAATACCCTTTTTTTACAATGATATACTGGCATAGTAATAAACCTAATGTAAGTAATTAATTATCGTGCAAATTTTGTCAAATTACAACTATTAAAATGAGGTAAATAAATGGTATTTTATAAGGAAAACAGGATAATAAATTACTAAAGTCAATCGAAATTTATTTTCTAATGCAAGCACGCACAAAATTTCTCTTTGAATGCAACAAGGACAACTCGCATAGCATTAAAGGAATGATGCAGGTTCAAGTTCAGTCAAAAGCATTGGAGGCATAATGTTGAGCACCACAGAGAACTATTTCAACTCGTCCCTTAACTTCTCTGAACAAACGCAATGCAATACACTTTTTTCAAATCCCGCCTATTCACAAACCCGTTCCGCATCCACAATATGACGTGCTGGCAAGTGAAAAAGTATTATTCAACGAGAAAAAAATGTGGGATGAGTCAAATCAATTCTCAAACAGGGCCGTTCCATACCAGCATGGAGACAGACTTATTACAAGTTTACTAAAACACTGCCTAAATAGCTATTTGACTATTGGTTAACGTTAGCCCGTGACGTCAACGGCAAAGAAATTAGTTTCAGAAGAAGAGCATGTTTTGATTACAAAAGGATTACAAAAGCAAACTATTTTTCTTTGCACAGATGATTCAGCAACAGTCACACATCGGGCTTTCTTTACAATACACAGAGACCTCCTAAAAATGACCCTAACGTAAAACAAATCAACATAAAAAGATGTAGAGCAACATTTCAGCGGTCAGTGGAGCCCATCTCGCATCTGAAAACTACACCCTGTCAGACCAAAAAAAAACCAGTGACTCTCTGGCCCTTCCTCTTTGTACACAGTGTAGTTTACAACATCCCCAGAGGCACATTTCCCCTCCTCGGTTTCCTAACCATGGGCCTAATTGATGTGCGAGGAAGAAAACGCAGGGCTGCCAGATCAACCGCATTCAGGAGTCCCAGCGAGGGGGTCCAGGAGCCAAATGCAAACTTTTATATGCTTATAATATCAGGCAGCAGAGAGATGCCAAACCGTGGTTTTTCCGTGGAAAGGATGGAAAACTTTCCCAGCGTTCGGGGATTACAGATTGATTGCATGTACGTGTGCGTCGATGTATATGTGATATGGGGTTTAAACAGTCATTTGAGTTCCTGCTCCATTAGAGGAACATTGCATCATCGTGACTGATGTCAACTTTGGTGAACGTTCAGCATGTGTTTTGGAGCAAATGTGCACTAGTTATTCCTATGGTTTTTTAATCTGCCTCTGATGACTCTCGAATGGGACCAATAAGAACATTTTGGGAAGCTGGAAAAACTTTCTCAGGAAAGTCGAGATGACATCATTTATCACACATGCCCACACACAAACACTCAAATATATATATTCCAGCTTTTGACAAATAATTGTGTGGGGCTTAGAAATAACCCACAATATACAAAAAGTACAAAAAAAAAAAAAATGTACCATAGATTCATAGGAAAATGTTAATATTATGGTTTGGAATGCTTTTGGCAAGGATGCATGAAATTGATCAAACGTGACAGTAAATGTATTCATTTCCATTTCAAATAATTCTATTCTTTTGAACTTTCTATTCATGGTAGTTTAAGCAGCAAACCAGCATATTAGAAGGATTATGTGTTGTTATTGTTATTCTGAAATTTCAGCCATTTCTTTAATATATATTTCTTAAACTTTTTACAGTATTCTTTTTTTAATAAATGTAGTCTTGGTGAGCAAGAAGTCTATTAGGCATATAAAGGCTATTTTATGTATTGCCATCTGATTCCTTCCCTGGCGAGAGCACAGTGCTTAAGGGACATTGTGAGATTCTTACCCTCGCAGATTCTGTCAAGTCTTTGCCGTTTGACCTTGTGTTTGTCAATCAAAGCCATGGCAGCTCTGTTCTCCTGGTCTGGTGTTCACTGAGCTTAGCAACAGGAAACTACAGCTCCCAGAATCCTCCAGAGGGCATAACGCCACCTTACACCTGCACAGAAAAACACAGTCCAGGTAAAACCAGAAGACAACTAACAAAATGACATGATTTTAGCCACTAGAGGGAGCCATGGCACTATTCAAATAAGAATGAGTTTTCATTAGGCTGGAGACACAACAAATAGATTGTGTTTACTAAAAAAAAAACTTTTATTTGTATTTATTTTATTTTTATGGTAGTCTTTTACAGCCTAAAAGAGAACATAAAACTGCATCAGTGAGTACTCATGGCTAGGGATTCATGTCCACTTTAATTAAAAGTTTGGGGCTGGTAAGATTTTGTATTTTATGCTCAATAAAGCTGCATTTATTTGATCAAAAATTGCAATATTGTGAAATGTTATTAGAATTTAAAATAAGAGTTTTCTATTTGAATATATTTTTGAATACAATTTACTATTGTTATGTATAGCTGAATGATTCAGAAATCAGTTAACATGCTGATATGCTCAAGAAACTTATTATCAATGTTTGTGCAGCCTAATATTTTCGTCATAAATTTTCTTACAGCCTTCTTTAAACAGTTGAAATTTCAAAAGAATAGCATTTATTTGAAATGGAAGCATTTTGTAACATTGCTTTTGTAACCATGTCTTTACTGTCACTTTTATGAATTTAATGCATCCTTGCTGGACAAAAATTAACATTTGTCTTGAAAAATAAAAAAATTAAATAAAAATCTTGCTGACCCCAAACTTTAGTTTAAAGGTACTGTATGTAGGATTGACATCGAGTGGTTGAACTAGGTATTGCAATCCAAATTCAAAATACCGGAGAGGGGTTTTTCACCCGGCCCCCTCTTTTCAGACTTGACTCAGGTTGCCACGATTGACGACACCAACAGGA
>JAUMHI010000019.1:841283-885978 GCA_032359435.1 Enteromius unitaeniatus
TTGGAATTCTTTCCAAAATTTGTCTTGGATCTCAAAGCTTAACCTATTCAATCTAGCATCTGCATGCAAGCCTTCTGGTGCCTGGCAAATGTAACATGTCTTATACAAAATGTGAGAAGGGTCAGCCATCATTTTTCCTGACAAGCCCTGCTATTTTTTCATTTACACATATTGAAAACTTTGGTTTATTGTGATTAACTATAATAGTTAGTTTATTGTGTTAACTATAATATAGACAATCTCATAACAAAGTATGGTGGAAATGATGTAAATCAAAGCACGATATGATTAATCGTGCAAGACCCTAAAGAATCATATAAGCTAGTGGAAAATTGGCTTTGTATGACTCCTTTAAGTACTATGCAATATGATTGAAGTAAATATGGTAATTGATAAGCACTGTGGTAAATGCTGTAGAAATGTTTTGGATGCATGTGCCAATCATTCAGGAGCATAGTGTATGTTAAATTATAATATTTAGTTTGGACATGTACCATTTAATACTACAGTATTTTTTTATTAATAACATTTATGCATCGTATACACCTATGATGCTGTATGAATATGGCTATTTAATATCAAAGCACCCTGACATTACATATTTTTTGGACATGTATCATAATAATTTATTATATTGCCTTGGCATTAACTTGGTGTTTTTAGACATACGCCATGGTGTATGATTGTGCTAATCATTTTGGTACTGCGAGTGGAGCCAAATATCTCGATTTTTGGACATGTAATACCAAGGTCATTTTTTAAGTACCTCTAAGTATCATGTAGCCATGAGATATGACTACTCTGTATTGAGGCACCCCAGCATTATATGATTTTATGAACATGTATCTTGACCTAAAAGACTTTTGTAGACATGCTCTTTTTGGAAATGTCATGGTATTGGCTATCATGTGCCAACATTGTGTCATGGTGCTGCCTAGGGATGTTTCTGCTTTTTTCCTCTTCTGCAAAACCCAAAATGGTGCAAGCCCTTTGTCGGGATATATGTGCTTCCTTTTCTACCTAATCCACACTGAAATACAGTAGGTAGACGTCTTAATGTGTTATTTTTCTCACCAAGTAGTTCTCAAGTAGCCCGGGAAGCCGTAAAAGCACGCAGCCTTACTCTGAAAGCCCGAGGCTTTCAAAGGTAACCTCTATTCATCGATTCTTTAAATGAATCATGAGTCTGACAAAAGAAAAACAGGCAGAAACTTAATCCATCCATTGAAGTGTTAGAGGAGTGGCGCTTGGCGACTGTGAGAGACAAATGTGCTCTTTTGCACCGCTGCCAGAAACCCACCCGCTTCCTCGGGCTGCTCCTCCTACACAGTCTGGGCTCTCTGGCACGACGGCGCAGCATTCACATCAACCCCGCAATGTTTTAATTACCATTATCGTCTTAGACATGGAGATTAGGCTAAATAATATGTATGAATCTCTCTTTCGGGAACGTGTGAGTGGTCTTGATTAATTACACCTTCACGTCTCGCTGACAGACGAACAAAAAGATCCGTTCGCAGAAAACGCAACTTATGTGCATTAGTCTTGCTTTATTTTTTGCTGGTTATACTTGTTCAGTGTGAAAGGTGCAGTCTGTAGAATAGAAGAAATGCTTCGCTTAAATCATTTGCATGTTTGATACGTTTTGTAGATTTTCCACATTTTTGACAGTATTGCAGTCATTCGATACACAATATATATACAAATGTGAAACACCTGTCAGTATTTTAAACACGTGAAAAATATTTTCAATAAATTTTTTATTGTGCTGTGATATGTAATGTTACAGAAGTGTATCTTCTGCTAATTCCAATTAATGTTAATATTTGTGAAAGATTAATAGATATTAGTGCTGTCAAACTACAAAATACTAGTTTTTGTTTGAATAGCAACAATAGTGTGTGCTTGCTATATAGTAGGGGGGGCACGGTTCACAAAACCCACGGTTCGGTTCGTATCGCGGTTTTAGGATCACGGTTTTGGGTTCGGTACGGTTCTTGTTATTTTTTCTTTTAATCTTTAACACTCCAGAAATGTACTTCAGAATATGATATATAGCTTAATTATCCACTATTTAGGATACAGTATTAAAAAAGTTCTATCATGTAATCATTCATAAACTAAATTGGATGCATACAGTCGCAGTTCTATCTATTGTTTTATTTCCGCTGTCATCAAAGGTAATAGAGCGCGGATCGAGCCCGGCCCGCATCCGACAGAGCTGTAACCAAATTTTTTTCTCATACAAATGACACATGCACTTTTTTTGTGTGGAAAGCCCGCTTTTATTAAGCAACTGTAGGAATGCGTTGGGAAATGTCAACAGATGTGAGCATCAGCGCACACGGGGCAAAAAGCGCCATTATAATGCCGTTATATATATAAATGAATGTAACAGTCACTTCATGAGAAGCTGCTGAATTTTTTTTAATTACAATTTTTTTTATTTTATTCTATTTTATTTTATTCTAATGTTATATTACATTATTTTATTTTCATGAGATACTTCTACTTCATAACTTTATATTTTAGAACATTGCCCTTTTTTGTCTATGATATTATTAGTTAATAATGTTTTTATCCCACCTTCATTCAGCAGAAAAGAAAGTATGTTTTTCTGTTTTCATGCAATTATGTAAGCAAACATTTTGGCCATGGACGTGGAAACCTGGAAATATCATAAAAAGTCATGGAAATGAATAAAGATCGAAAAGGTCATAGAAAGGTCATGAACATTTGTGTAGGAGATATAACAAGCTCTTTGTGAAGGAAATCGTCATAAAAAAATGATTTTGAAAAGTTAATTTGTAATTTGGCTTTCATCCAAAAAAACAGAAGCAGAATAATGTGTGAATGAAAGTAAAAAGAGTGAATTTTGATATCGTAGTTTTTAATACAATTATTTGCGATTTGCGCAATTTTTCTGATTTTTACTGCTCAGCTGAATCGTGAAGGAAGTAGAGCAGCATGAATGGTGTTTCTGTACCGTCAGAGTCAAGCAGCGCTGCAGTCTTACAGAAATAGACGAGCGGCGCAGCACATGCTATCAAGCATATGTTGATATGCTGTAATACGGCCCCTGACCTCCTTCTCTTACTGTAAATGAGGTTAAAGCACAGAGAACAAATAAAAATGTGAAGTCAGACCTCATTCACCCACTCAGTGAGACGCTGGATCCCACACACCGCTGCATAATCTGTCAGGGTCTGCGGGCGTCTTAACTGAATATTGCATGCTGGGTAATTGCGGGCAGGCAATGCAAACATCTCTCTCCAGCGGCTGATGGGGAAGATCCTCAGACTGCTGGCATTTGTCATCTGAATCTTGAGTTCAGTCCACTGTGTAATTTTACACAAACATTTCATAATACTGTAAAAGAGCTCCACACGTCTGAGGCTAAATGTCGTTCTCAATAACGCAATCTTTTAATAGCTAGAGTGGATGGAAAACAACAACAATATGATAAGACTTCCCTCCCTTCTTGATGAGATTTTGTGATACGCCATTAGCTGAAGATATCGACCATGTTTACATGTATTTATGCGACTATTGACTATCTTTCAATGTGAAATAGCAGTGAGTGTGTGTGTGTTTACATGCACAGTGTCACACTGATTATGCTTAATAAGCCAGCAACATGTAAGGTCTGAGACCTGAATCATACACTGTGCCAGCACAGATGCTTCTAGCTGCAGAAGTTCAATTTCACATTCTGGTGCTCTGTGAAATGTGTCTGTGCCGTTTAAACAAGACTGCATGGTTGCAATGTGCTAACTAAGCATTCGTGTCTGCACTGAGTGCTTGTGTAAAGTGTGCTTCTAGCTTTAAACTCTGTTTTTTCAAGCTGATAGATACAACTAACTTTTTTTAAAGTAAAGTGCTATATTTTGTTTTTAATTAACATTCAGTATACTTATTTAATATGTGTGAAATTAACTATTACACGCCGTGTTAGGGATGCACCAATATTAAAATAAAGACTGATACTATTTTCACACTTTGCAATATTAAAATATGTATGCAGTTTGTCTAAAATCTAAATAAATTACACAAAAAGCTCAAATTAATCATATTCAATTCAGGCTATAATGGATTTAGGCATTGTAGCATTATAGTGTAAAATATGAATACCTTTTGATTTTGAGATAAATAATTGATAAAGTTCAATAGTATTTTTTTTATGTAAAGGCTGATTTTTGAATCTGGTAATGCATTCGGTGTAAAAAGCATTGCGTATGGAAATGCAAAGAAATGTATGTTATTTTCTCACTATTATGGCCAGAATTAAAATATGCAATAAAGTTTTCTAAAAATCGGGAATAAAATGCAAAAACGATAATTTTATTAATGTTAATTAATGCTTATTTAGGCAACATTATAAACAATTAAAGAGGAAATGTGAATAATGATGGATATATATATTATATTAACATTGGCTGATATTATTTTTACACTATGGACAATATTAAAATATGTTTACTGTAAATCTGTAAAACTATAAATAAAACACTATATTGATTTTTTTTTCTTTAATGAATTTAGGCATTACAATGTATATGGATAACACTTGATTTAGATTTTAGTGTTTTTTATTTTGGTATTTTAGGACGTTCAGCATTTTTTGTTTTCTAATAAGCTGTAAAATATTACAATTTTAGTCGGATTACAGACAGCTTGTACGGTATGTGTCATCAGCGCTTCTTGCAGCGTTTTGCGATGCATGCAACAATACACGGCCTTGACAGTGCAAGCGCAAAGAACAAAACAACACGAAGCATGGTGTTTTTCCTAAATTTGACGGGAGTGAGGACGTATTGCAATAACATCACAGCAAGTTAGTGTTTAACACAAGAGCAAATTCATAAGTAGAAGCAGGATTCATATAAACATGACATCTTACTTGGCACAGTTATTGTGCTGATTTTGTGATTCTGCAGGGAAAACGTATTAAATCAAAAGAGCATTTCTGTCTAGTTAAAGCTTCCACGGCTACATTGTGACATTGTGTTCAAGACCTTTTTATTTCTCCAGGTTTAATTTTACTGTTCGCTCTCGGAAGGAAGCAGCGTAAAGCTGGGCTTTACATGATTATTTTGTCCTGATTTAATGGTAGCGGGTGGCATGTTTACCTCTGGTGTAATCTATGTTCTTACGTCCAGTACTCAGAGCTCTGCAGCCGCGGGTCACCCGCTTGATCCCCCCGCAGCCCAATTCATCATGATGGGGAGTGGAACAGGCTTGACCCCTGACCCCTCCGTTTTTGATTGAAATGAAGGCCGAGTCGCCGACTTGTCCACCCCGCCTCCCGCCAAGCAGAGCTCCGCCACGGCCTGGTTCCGCTCCCGCAGAGAAATCGATACACTATATCTTTCCCCCTGACCTGCGCTCTGACCCTGATTGCCGCTCTCCCGTCAGAGCACAATTGGTTTGAACAGCGGGGCCTGCGAATAAAACAAGCCTGCACTGACGTGGAAAAGGTGCCTCGCGCTCTTACTTTGAGTGAGCTGTTCACCTTGGCTTTGGTTATAATCATGCATTACATGAAAGGACGAATTCCTTTCATTATTGATCATTGTGTGAGCTCCGCTCTTGAGCTCTTGCCCCTGTAAATAAGCACTTCTGACAGGCCTGGCTGGCTCCAGCCCAATGCTCCATCCGCTAGCAATGCACATCGCCAAATGGGTTGTTATATATACAGCTTGTAGATGAAATGGAGCAGGCCCTGAGATGCCAGCTGTAAAACTTTGAAGGGCACGACTGCATGATAGGGCTCTTCTTAAAGGGCTAATGTCCCTATTTTCCACTATATTAACCAGGGCACTCATTCGGTCAGTTCAGCATGGTTGATAGCCAGAGAAGGTGACGTATCAGAGACAGTATGAGAGGAGGAGGAATAGGAGAAATTGTTGGAACGTTGATTGCACAAGCATTAGCTTGATATGAAAAATATTGTGTTTAAAGAAGCCTAAAGAAGTTACATTTGTAATATGTTTGCTGTAGGTAGGAGTTGTTTTTTGTTACTGTAGATAATGTCACCATGTAAAGTTATGGTGATAAATAGCTTCCAGCATCTTTTGATTTGACAGATTAAAAAAGTAGTTAACCCAAAAATGGAAATTCTGTCATCATTAAAAAAAAATACTATGGTGAGCCAAAACAGTCTGGTTACAAACTTTCTTTAAAATATCTTCCTTTGTGTTCGGCAGAACAAATACATTCATACAGATTTGGAGCTACTAGAGGGTGAGTAAATGATGACAGAATTAATATTTTACTCCTTTCAGGTTAGTCTTGCTGTATGATTCAAAAACTATAATAGCAAAATTGTTAAGGAAATGGCAGAGAACATTAAAAAAGTAAATACAAATAAAAACTACAAAACTATTTCAGACTATGTTCTTCAAAATGTCATCTTTTATTGGCCTTTGTTGCATTCAGATTTTTATACTTAACTGTCAGATTTTAGATTTTCTTAACTAGTAGATTTAATGATTATTTAACTCATAAGTAACTCTACTTTGTTCTAACACTTTGTTCAGTAAATGCAAAATGGTTAATTCATCTAATAAATTTATTAAGATTATTATTTTTTTTTTTACAGCAAACGGTACATTGATGCTTCTATGCACAGAACCAAAAAGATTCTGTAACAGTAAAAAAGAAACAGCATAACACAATGAAATAAATGCTAGATTTGAAAGACTGAAATAGCATTTATTTGTAAAAATGTTCTCCAGTAATCTTTGCTTTATACAAATACAAATAAAAATTCCAGTGTAGGAGACTTAATGTAGAAAATGTACTATTCTTCAGAAAGTTCATTCACCTTGCAAATAATTTGTGTGTATTGTTGTTCACATTTGAGGCTTGTTGAGTTTTAATTTTAAACCCTGCTCATCCTTCTGAAAGAAATGGATGGAAATGAGTTGAAAACATAGACAAATAAAGTAAATTACTTTGGATATGAACTAAATTAAGATGAAGCATCTTCAGTTCTCATCACTGATTCAACCGTATGCAAATGATGACAGGGCACCGTAGTAAATGACATCCCCAAAGAAGTGCTTTAGGCTCGACAACATTAGAGTTAAATAGAGATAATTACCAGATACTTTCTTAAATAAATCAATGGGAGCTCTTTCTTGCATAGCTACAGTTTTTATTTTTTGTTCACGCATAGATATGTAATGCTTTGAAAGTGTGAGGATGTGGAAGCAAAATGCAATGGTCAGAGGTCATGATCCTGCAGGTTAAAGCTTGATCTGCTCATTAGGCATCATTAGAGCGCCTCAGTCTTCCAGCTCCAAATTAATGATGGATTATTCAAGACAGAGGTTTTCTAAAACATTTTCACACTGCTTTTGGCTCAGAAATATGAACACATCAATGTTTCCCTTCCAGATGCAATGCTGCGTTTTTCCAGCCCACCACTGGCATTTCTCCAGAACTTCACACCAAACAAAAAACCTGCTCATTTATTTTGCAGATATATACACTGAGCCTCAAGATATATATCCATCAGCTAACATGACATTCTGTCTTTATTCACCTTCATACAGCAAATCAATTTCCCCTGTCCTCTAGCCTTCTAACACAGCGAAGACAACGTGCAAATGTGGCTGAAACCCAAAGCATGGAGTGGAAAGTAATTATGTTTACTTGTTTAAAGGTTTCTGGCAGAGCTAGTATGCGCCTTTTTTTTTTTCTTTTTTTGTGCAAGACGAGTTTCAGTCCAACTTAATATTGTGTAATATAGTAGTCCAGCTTGTGTGTTCATATTTATATACAGTTGTGTGTGTGTGTGTGTATATATATATATATCTATATCTTTTTTTTTTTTTTGAAATATTGAAGATAATATTGAATAATAGAAAAGAATATATATATATATATATATATATATAATGTGTGTGTATATATTTTTTAATTATATATATATATATATATATAAATATAATTAAAAAATACTATAATTACTATAAATTACTATATATAAAGTGAGAGGGAGATGACAGATTGACATTTTAAATGTATTATATATGTGTGTGTGTATATATACAACTTTTAAAAAAAAAGAAAAAAAATATTTATAATATATAATATACTTTTTTAAATAATATTGATAGTTATTATTATTTTGTGCAACAGAATTTAACATTTGTAATTTTAAAAATGATTTGTATCTAAATCCATCTCACGCAAAACCTCGATTTGGTGATCAGGTTCTTACAGATTCTGATTAAACAAAATGTTTGAATAAGGCTCAATATCCTCAGCAGCATGTGCCTGCATGGAGCAAGTACCACAAATCAAAATCACTTCATGCAATTCTTTACAGTTTTACTTGCCAACATCACATTGTGAAAAGGAGATCTCTTTCCCAGCAGAGATGGACAAGATAAATAGTTAACAGTCGCTCTTTGATTGTGGCCGGTAGCGGTTGAAATCCCACATAAAGGAAGCCTTTCACAGGCCAAAAGGCCATTGGTAACAGAGGCGACAGCAAAGCTCTTTGGCTTTGATCCCGAAAATACATCCAAGGCGAGTAAACTGCACGCTTTGTTAGTGCGCAAGAGCAAAAAAAGCATCCGCGCAGGCATCACCCCCTTACGGATGCTTTGCATTTGTCGTACTTATCACTGAGTGGCAGAGCCCAGGTTGCGTTCGGTTACGCATGAAAGTAAAATGCGACTTCCCAGCTTGTCATGTATCAAAATGTTTGCCGACAATTGTTTAAAAAAATCATTTTGCTATGAAGTACCCGCTTTCAGCCGAGCTGCTGAGAGATGGATTGCTTTCTGGAGTTTTTGACAGGTGTAATTGTTAAGGCGTCATCTGTTCTTGTTTGCACAAAATACATTTTAGCCAACTGTAGGACTTGCTTGCTAATCTTTCTCCCATCATTCTATTCTTTGCTTGCCACTAGACAAATCCCCTGTTATTTGACCAGATGGTGGGAAATCCATTCTCATGATAAGTTGCTTCTAGTTTGCATTTAGATTACCTGCAAAAATGGAACAATTTACTACCCTGCCTCTAACCATAACTTGCAGTTTTCTTTGTATAGATTTGACTTACTTGTAACAAATTATATAAATCTTGATGAGTATGTTAAAATTTGAGGTAATGTACGTCACAAGGAAGAACAGAGCTCTTTAATGGAAGCTGACGTGGTTCTGTAGAGCTGGGAAACATCAGACGGCTTGCCGATTCTACAAGAAGTTCCTCAGATCTGCACAATGTCCTGTGATCTTGCTAAGAACAACAGAATACCTCATTTTACTCTATATTTTCTTTGCATTGGAAAGAGAAATCTTGGTTGACGTCTCTTTGCTGGCTCATATGTTTCTCAGACGCCTCAGTGGGATTTAATAGACTTTGACTTTGTCCTGCTTTTCAGATTTTTCTCTTGAGAACATGTCCCTTGTCATTTCAGACATTTCAGTTATGAATTTGAACGTTTCTCATATCAGTTCTATCAAAATCTTCAAAGAGCAAATGATAGGAGCTTTAATATCCACATTATTTTTTATAGCTCTGTAATCTTACTGAATGTTAAGTATTTTCTCATATTGTTTTTAATCTGTCCTACAGATTTTCTTGTAGAGAGGAAGTTTATATTTAAATTATATATCATGGATATATTATACGAGTAAAACAATAACAAAAATAATATTTTATTTGATATGCTATTTACACTATATTTTTAATCACGATTAATTTTTTATGCAAAATAAAAGTTTTTGTTTACATATTATATGTGTGTGTACTGTGTACAGTATATATTTGGAAAATATTTACATGCATATATTCATGTAATGTATATTATACACAGGTATATTTATTATATAAACAACATATTTCTCTTGAATGTCTATGTGCATGTTTGTATTTATATATACATTTACACAGTACACACGCAATTTACGTAATCGAAAGCGTTTATTTTGGGTGATTAAATATAATTAATCACTTGACAGCACACATCTTTAAAATTTTTAGTATATTTTATCTACATCTATATCACGTTAATTTAATAAAATTTGATTTTATTTTAAAATGTTAACTGAAAGTTTGAAACACCAGATTTTGATTCAACTAATTTGCATGTAGTAAAAAAGTAGGCTACGTATCTTCGAGCCAAATGTCATCTAGTTGTAAAAAAGGCATACTGTGATGTACAAATGAAATAATGACAGCTTGTGTGCGCTTTATAACTAGATGACAGGTAAACATGCTTTTAAGGGTTGCTGTCGATGGAAGTGCCTATTGCCCAGGTGCATAGCCTGCAGATATCCAGGGAAGGTGTATTATGTATAAATTATCTGTCACCTTTTTTCAGTCTTCTTATGCTGTGATGAGCACTAATTTGCATAATCCTTTTAAGGAGTCAAATTATTCTGTCATGTAGCAGATTTAACATGCTAGCCAGGATTCCGCTGCCTCTCCGCTAATTAGTATGTACATTACTGCACGCTGAAATATGCTGCTCGTATCCGCAGCCGCAGACAGTTGAATGCATGTGTCCGTTTCCTGGTCAGAGTACAGTCTGCCTGTCACTATCAGTGGATGTCTTCGAATTCCTTCAGGTTTCATTTACTTAAGGCTCACACGAGAATGTAAGAACAGGAGAGATGAGACGTCTTGTTGAATATCTGTAGGTTTCTTTGTGATTTGGAAGTTTAGCACAGCACTTGGCTTTGTGTCTAGACTGTGTTTTTACACACACAGAGTGTTTTCTTGAAAATGTTATTTTATTTTACTCTACTGACTTCATTGTATGGACAAAACATTTGTTTAAATTAAAACTTCTTTATTTTCTATCACATTTATTTATTTTATCTTGAAATACAATGCAAATCAGTGGCGGCAAATGTTGATTTTCACTGTATGGACAAAAAGTAAAAATAAATAAAAATAAAATAAAACTAATTTGTTTAAATTTTATTTTATTTTTATTCACTGACTTTTGCTGTATGGACAAAAAAAGGTTTGCAAAAATGTTATATTTTTAATTTAATTTAATTTAATTTAATTTGACTGACTTTCATTGTATGGACAAAACATTTGTTTAAATTAATATATCTTCTTTATTTTATTTTCTATATTCTATGTCTATGCAGTATGTTACAGTATAAGTTTTGGAATGATATTATTTATATTAAACTCAAAATTGTTCCAAAATTAACATGCGATAGAAATGTAGAGATGTTCACAGTGGCAGCGATTAATTCATTAAATGTGGCCTAGTTGTTACACTGTTGGTTAGTCGCAGGTGTTCCTACTTGACTGCAGTATCGTTGCTAGTCATTGCCGTTCATTTGCATAAATCAGAATCTTGTCACATAGCCAGCTTCCGTCAACTCGCATTTTGCAATATTTGCAACGTAAACAATGCTTTTCGATACTGTAGTCTACTGGAAATGTTGTGGTTTCAGTCACTTTCAGAAGTATGTTCTCCACTTTCCTCTTTCCATTTTCCTCCACTTTGCGTCTCGTGTCACCTGATAACAGGAGTCTGTCTCACCCGTCAACACTCTTGTTTTCCCTGGAAGCTTCCAAAACAACAGGAAATTAAACTAGCACTGTGTGCCAAGCACTTGGACTTTTCATTTCAAAACAACAATTTTACTGATATCTTTAATGAAAATCAGCAGGGTCAGCGAGATAAAGCTCCACCGAGAGACCCCTCGGAGCCAACACGCTCTAATCATCTGATTTCCAGAGTTTGGGGTGGTTTGTGGCTGAATCAGTGTTTGCCCAACATAAGTGCTTCGCCGTGACTCAAGATCGCGATCTTCAATCAAGAGCAAATTGGCGGTTTGACCGAACGTGTAGATTGGAGGACGGACGGGGCGAAATTTTAATACTTGCAGACTAATTGTGATTAGAATCACATTTGCTTTAATTCGAGCGGCGCATGATGAAAGAGAAGCTCAGGACCTGAGCGTGACCGTCATTAGCCGTGCGGCCCGGTCCGCCATCTTTCCACCAGCTTCTGTGTCTCTACGTTCTCCTGTGTTAATTTCCTCTGCGTTTTACAGTGACATTCACTGAAGGTCATCCTCCATTTCTTTCTCTCTCTCTCTCTCTCATGCTCTCTCTCTCTCTCTGAGTGCCTGATGTTCATCAGGGCCTTCAGCCAAGCTGAGCTCCTATGCGTGATTCAGGCCGCGTGTTTTGTATGCCATCCAAGCAAGAACGGCACTGCTGACAAATGTTGTAATGAGTCTCGTCCTGGCATCAGTCTGGCCACCTGAGTGAAAGGCGCTGCACTCATCTGGTCTCATACCTCCCTCTTCCTGTTCCTAATGCTGGTTCACTAGGAACATTTCCTTGTATTTTTGCTGAAAACATCTTAATGAACACAAAATAGCATTTGCAACCAATTGGATGTGACATATGTCTGAGTGACATAGGATTTGCAACAAGAAAAAAATGATTTTGTTTGTCTGTAATTGATCGGGTTGTGTGTTCTAGGGATGTGTGCTAATCATTTCATGAGTTTGCGCTTCCTCATAATGAATAGTAAGCGAGTTTGGCGTGCTGTCCGGGGGGCGAGCTGTTAGGGTGAACTACGAGCCCTAGTGATTTGAATCCTAGCGAGGGCAGAGCTCGGCGTCTGGCTCGAACGCTGCGTGCCCCACCGTGAAGAAAGTCACGAGAACAGGCGGAGGAGGGATGCACAAAAGACAAGATGCGGAAGGGAAGTAAATGGGTTTATTTATAGTGGGTAAAATGGATCTGATTGGACGGATGAGATGAGGAGATTGATTAGTTAACACGGCGCAAGCTGTGGTTGAGTCGTACATGCTCCTCCCAAAATTAGTTAACGAGTCTAAATTGAGTTAGAATGCCTTTTAGATTCCAATTCTTGAATTGAGGTAGCAAACCGGATGCGGGTTCACTGTTCAAACTTTAATGCATGGAAGTAGAACTTAAAAACAGTTTTAAAGAAACTTAAATGTTTGGATAAAAAAAAGTTAAAAGGTTGATATCGGTGGATGGATGAATGGATAGAAGCATAGATGGATGAATGAACAAATGGATCGGTTGGTGGATGGACAGATTGGTGAGAGGATGGATGGATGGATGGATGGATGTCTAGATTAATGGATGGACGGATGGGTTGGTAGATGGATAAATGTATGGATGAATAGATGGGTAGATGATGAGTGGTAGATGGATGGATGCATGGATGGGTAGATGTGTAGATGAATGAATGAATGGATAGATGGATGGGTCGGTGAATGCATGGATGGTTTGGTAGATGTACAGATGGGTGGTGGATGGATGGATGCATAAATTAATGAATGGACGTATTGGTTGGTAGATGAATGGATGGTATGGATAGATGGGTATATGGATGGACAGTTAGTTCACATTTCGATATCTTTTATTTAAAAAAAAAATGTGTTTGAGGGTTAATTTCCCATAATGCATTACCTGTGTAATTATAATTCAGTAAATTCAAATTCAAACTTTAGTTCGCTTTCCTTGAGGGTATGGCAAATTCAATATATATTTATGAAGCTTGTTTATTTTCTTTGGAATAACATGCACCGATTGTTCATAAGATCAATCTAAATATTTGACTTCCTTATCCTCTTTCGTAGAGTCTTACCTTTTCTTCCATGTTTAATTTTTCTCAAACAAGTAAAGGAGAGTATGCTGTAATCTAGAGTTTCGGACATGTACTGTTGTCTGTGACCTCTTTTCCATTTCGCTGAAATGGATCTAGCCAAAATAGAGCAGCACGGCTGGAGTCCAGCCTCCCTGGTATTTGTTCTTTTCTTTTCCAGAACCCTTCCAGCCGAGCGGCCACAGTTAGTTTAGCGGTTCCCACTCTGACGCTCACTCGGCTCGGCTCGGCCCGGCTTGCTGTCTACAAGCCAGAGCTTTCCGCAGCCAGCAAATCATTACATGGGGAGCCCTGCCAAAGTTTTAAATACCAGAAAATAACACCATTTACCACATGCAGGGCAATTATTTCTGTGAAAAATTACCCAGGGGTTTTTATTTGTGATAAACCCCCTTTTCTTAACAGAGAAAGACGATGCGTAGCCGGCTCTTTCAGGTCCACACGAAACTCCTCATTAATATTTATGGCCTGCTTTGCAAAGAAACAGTGATAAGCACTGGATGAATATTAAGTTTGACTTTATTTAAAAAATGCATTAAAAATATTCACTAAATTAAAGAAAGAAAGAGGGCGAAAACCTTTAAAGAAAGGTAAAGAAAAGCAGAGACTTCTTTGTGAAGAGGTTAAATAGTTCATTTTGCGCAGGCGGAGGAGAGAAGCTAACTTGCAGACCCAGTGAAAGAGACAAACTCTCAGCGAAGTCGGCAGCAAAGCAATAAAAATGTAGAATCTTCCGGTAGGTGCCCGCATTGGCCTTGCCGTCATTTCGAGGCCGAGTTGTCAGCTCTTGTTTTGGCATGGCAGACGATCCTTGAGTTGTCTGGCTGTAGGATGACAGGGACTTCTCTTTTCATGCTATAAATATGAATTAATAGAGTGTATGTCCTCATACTAGAAAGCACAGGGTTGTTACTTCCAGATATCTCACTAACATTCGCCAAAACGCATGCTATTCACTTGAGTTATAATGTTTCGACTGCTTGTAGAGTGTCATTGCGATACGAAAAGTGTTTATTCTTCTATAGGCCTGGGGGAACAATGTGAACAACTTCAAATTCTGTGATAACAATTTTTTATTGCATTGCAATAAAGAAAAAAAAAATTAAATAAATATATTAGGATTGTAGATTTAGGATTATATATAGATATATAATTATAATAGTAATATTAAAAGCTTAATTTTATAAACATTAAGTCAAATTTTATTTTGACTGAAAGCTGCAGGGAGTGTAAATGAACACAGTGCCATGCTTCAACATGCAATACACATTGCATATATATTTTATATTATTATTAAATTGCAGTCTTTTAGCTAGTACTGAGCCATATTGCATTTTTTCCCTGATTAATCGTCGGTTTCTGTTCACTGAAAGCATAGCATGTTTTATATGGACCCTTTGAGAGTGTTAGTTCTTTAATTCTTTTCTTTTTGAACAGAGTTCAAGACATTTCCACTGCAGTGACATTTATATCTATTGGCTCTAGTCCTGTTGAAAGCATCATGACAACTCAAAGATTGGTTAGCTGCTGGTTTGGACATGTAGTGAAGAACATTACTTGTGGGCCTCAAATGAGACATTGCAGCTAATGTTTTGTGACACTAGTTGGAACAGCGTATCCTTGGAGGAAATAATCTGACAGAATGGTGCATGATATAGATGAGTGTTTGGCTTGTAGACAGTTTGGGTCTTTCTTCATGGCATGTCACATGATCTTGTATGGATATGAAATGCACACACTTTTAATTAAATTGTTTAGCAGAAGGTTTTATGCTCAGTTTTTACCTATTTATGTGCATTTGAACATACAACCTTTTTGGTTTTCTACAGTCTAGTTCTTAGATACACCAGCCGTCCATAATTACGCCATCTACAGAGGGTTGAACAATGTCCGATCGGGTCCTGCCGTGATTCTGGGGTGAACAAAGCAGTATTTGTGTTGCGAGATGGATCCTGTGGTGCAGCCCGGGTTGAGGATCAGGAGGCTCCCCTGTGAGATGGTAGGATAGCGCCGGATTCTCGCTGCGTCTCCGCCCTCCAGATCTCTCTTCAGGCTTTACGCCACTGCTCATTTACTCTCATAATAATGTGGGGTTCATACTGACTGCAGCGTGTAGTTAGAGGAGTTAAACCCCGCTCTACTGCTTTCATGTGTGAGCAGAAGTCGTCCTGTGGTTTCCTGTAGTTATACTTGGATAAACAGCTTGCGTTGCCTCGAGTTGTAGAGTTCAGTGTTGAATTGCGAGTGTACGGTCTCTTCTGCTGATTTTGTTTTGTCTTTAACTCTTTCAGCTCTACTGCTGTCATTGCTTAGTGTTCCTGAAGCTCGAAACAGAAGAACTGCAACTTATTTGCAACTCTTTACAATCATTCTGATTCAACATCCATCCATCCATCGTTCTATCTATCTATCTCTACCATCTGTCATTCTGTTGCTTCTTCTATCATTCTGTCTAATCTAGTCTACCATTCTCGCTAGCATCAGTATCAATCTACCATTCAAACATTTTATTAATCTTCAATCTTTTAATCTCGTTTTACAACTTTGTAAAGTCAACTTTCAAAGTTTGTCTTGACAAAAGCAATATACATTTGAAGGTCGCCCCTAGAGATTGTTCAGCAGTACTGCACTAGCCAGTCAAACATTAGCCCCTGTATTTGCGTTGTTGAGTAGAGCGTATGTCTAACAAACCAAGCCTCCTGTCCACTGTCCATCGGCGATAATATCTGAGAAGCCGTGAGCAATCGTGCCCAGTTGTCGGGAGTTAAGACGTATAATCGCCCGGGCCTCCTTTGCCGCAGTCTCTCCGGGCCTGTCAGAATCGCACCAGCCTACTTCGTCATGATGTCAGCGCTGTGAGACGCCAGGGCCGGATCGCTCTCTTCCTTGTGTCTTGGGCCCAGCTCTGCTGCAAACACAGAAATCCTGTGGGAAGGCACGAGCGTGGCGGCTGGGTCCCATTAGAGCCCCGCTCCACCCCACACCAGAGGGAGAGCAGCGCCTGCCAAGCACAGGAGCTTTTCCTCACTATCAGCTGGAGGTAGCGCGCAGCCGCTAATTGATTGCAGCTGTGCCGTTTAGCGGTTAAAACATGATTTGAGGTGTCAAAGATCAAACATGCAGAGGTTTTGTTAATAGCCCAAAGGGTGTGTGTTTGTGCATAGCTGTGTGAGGGAGTTACATAATTGTGAGGAAATGAGGTTTCAGAGTGTGTGTGTGTGTAAGGAAAGTCTATCAGGCATTAGCAGAGTAAGTACGGATGTCAGGTGAGTTTTGTTTTCGCATGATCCAGCGTCTTGTTTTGCAGCGAGCCAACAAAATATCGTATATTATCAAAGCAGCTGTCAGCTTCACGAATCCACCATGTTTGCATACGTTCCTGCCCTGGGCTTCACACTGTCTTCTCTCTCTCTTTCCGTCTAAATCCTCTCTGCTTCGTTTTCCCACACCGTAATCCACAATTAAGGTGGAATTTCAGACTTTGTGGCTAACTCTATTCTGATTAGCATATTTTGAAGAACGAAGCTACTAGCTCTGCAGAAGATGCGGGTGGAAACGGTCGACCCGGGATGAATTAGCGGTGGCAGGTTTCTTGAAAGCGTTGTCAACAGAATGAGCAGCTAGACCTGCTGTAGAGCTTCAGGCTGGTTGTTTTCTGCTGAGCCAGATCTGGCATTATCTGAAATGAATGTAGAACAAAATGCATATAAAACCCCAACTATTTAGCGTCAGCACTTCATTTGACATTTGTTTTGCAGTGATTTGCATGAGATGCCTAATGTCTCAAAGCTTTCGAATTCTTTGTTTTTCTGATGGCACTTCATCAATATGATCAAATTAAGGGTTTGAATTAAATCAACCACCTACACAAAAGCAAAATAAGGCAAAAATGATGATTCTTTTTTGACGTTGTTATACAGCCCTGCTAAAAAACTAAATCAAACAGCAATGCTATGTTTTGAGACATGGCTGCTGGTTTGAGCTGGTCTAAGCTGATCCTAAGCAACTATCTCCTGCTCAGGGATCAGCACATGACCAGCTTAAACCAGCAGTCATGCTTCAAAACATATCTAACCAGCGTATGGTGGATTTTACAACAGGGAAATCACAAATACAAAATAAGCTTGAATTGATTGGTATTGCTATAGAGATTAATTTAATGAAAGATCTTTTTTTTTTGCCTATTACCAAGCACCAAGCATATTTTTGTTTAGGCACTGTAAGCTATGTTTGAGCTGGTCCTTAACTGGTCCTCCTGCTCTGGACCAGGTTAGGACCAGCACATGACCAGCTTAAACCAGCAGCAACCTGCTTCAAAACATATCTACTGTATTTTTTCTTTTCTTCCTGCTTTTGCAGAGTAATTGTCCTTTTATAAGTAATTGTAATAATAAGGTTTGTCGAAAGTGTTTAGTTGTGGGTGTTGTGTACAGGTGACGGTTCGCTGTGCTCTTTTGTAGCGTCTCACAGAACACTTCAGCAACAACCGTGACTTGTTCAAGCTTGTTAGCTTGTCATTTAAACCTTGCGAGGCGTCCTCTCTCCTAATAAGCATCCTACCTATCAGGGAAATATGATTTCTGAGCGCGATAACACTGTGTCGCTTTTGGAGGGAAAACACACGGTATATGCATAAATATGAATGAAGGAGTGGTTTTGACTGGCTCGCCTCAGATATTTCCAGGTGAAACCATCTCTCCCGGATTGACATGCATAAACACAGTAATGCATAAATACATACGTAATATATGGAAAAACATTCCCAGATGTTTTACTTTATGTGGGCAAAGACTTTCCCTACTCTGTAATCATTGGCAGCAAAATGACACCTCATGCAAATGGCGTGAGATGTTTGCCCTCAAATATTCGCACAAAGCAGGAGAAGATGATCCTCTAATTGGTACAGCAGCCATTTGGCAGAGATCCAGTCTATAAATTACTCGCACCGCTTTTCTGAAGTAATAGAGTGTAATTGCGATTCTTTTGCTCTTATTAATAGGATGCAGATGCCGCGGTGGGTAACACAATGCCGGCGACTGCGACGGCCAGCCGTTTGGAAGTTATTTCAAAGACGAAAGCCAATGCGGACTCCCTCTGAGCAGATCTTCATTGCTCTCTTGCCGTTCCTTTCAAGCGCTCTCTTTTTCTGCCCGTATCTCTCTCCCGCGGTGACTGACAGTCTCTCTGACGCACTCCCTCCCTTTTCATCGCGCAGCAAATCAAATATGACAGCCAGGACTGTAGACATAATGGAGAATGTTAGGAGAGACCGCTACTGTACACACACAAATAGCCGCAGGCTTAATTGAACAGCGCTGGCCGTGACCCGAACTCTTCCAGAAGCCTGCAGGATGTGCTACGAGTCGTATTTCACTCTTTTATTTAGCGTCAGGTGTGCTAAAGAGAGAAACATGCAAAAAAAGCAATAATACAGACAAAAAGGAAGAGCCGTGACCAATTGCGGGCAGAGTCAGCGCTTTAAGTTTAATTAATTAAATGCTAAGCTCCGTTGCGCACGAAGCGGCGGCGAATCAGACGGCTTCTTCCTGAGGGGTGTGATTTTTTTTTTTTTGCTATGTTAGCAGCCGCTGATGGAGTTGGCTTTGAGAGCTATCTGGACGCATCGCCACGCCGCTGTCTTTTTTGAATAATGGCACTGATAATTTGAGGCACTCCAGTGAAAGAGAGGCGTTGATGCTGAGTAAATAGGCTGATTGGGGAGAGATGAAGGTCAGTCCCGCTGCAGGTGACAAAACAGTGAATCACAGCCACCCGCTCTGCTCTATCCATCATTTCGTTCCTTCCTTTTATCCTCTTTCTCTCTTCACAACACCCTGTTCCCCTCGCCTACCCCCAAGGAACTTAAAAAGAACACAAATGAATCTCGCTATGAGGTGCGTTTATTTTTTTGGTCATTTATCAGCCATTCTGCAAAGTATTTCATCAGAACTCATTTCCAAAGCAAGAGTTCTCCTTTAAAGTCAACAGGACATCAGATTCTGTTTAAAAAAGTTTTGTTTAGACTTAGACTAAGCCAGGATTAGTTTTTTTTTAAATAAAAAGTAAAGTAAAAGCAGTACAATTGTGAAATATTGTTACAAATGCAAAGGGTTAGTTAGTCAAAATGAAAATTAGTCCATGTTTTACTCACCCTCAAGGCATCCTAGGTATATGTAACTTTCTTCTTTCAGATTAAATACGGACTATTAAACATGCACTTTATTTGACTTCTTTTGGACTGTTAAACAAAACACCTGCTCATGTCATTATAAAGCTTGTAAGAGCATTTTTTTTAATAAAACTAAGATTGGATTGATCTGAAAAAAAAAAAAAAAAGTGAGTAAAACATGGATTACATTTTTTGGTGAACTAACTCTTTTTAATAACTTTTCTATTTTATTATATTTTAAAATGTAATTTTATTCCTGTGATGCAAAGCTGAATTTTCAGCACCATAACACCAGTTTTCAGTGTCACATGATATGCTGTTTTGTTACTCAAGAAATGTTTTTTTTTTAGTTTATTATAAAGACATTTTTACATGAGTTTAAAAGAACACCATTTAGTTTATATTTTTGTATTACATCAGCATTTATCTGAAATAGAAATATTTTGTCAAATTAAAATTCTGCCACTTTTAATTAATCAATTCTAATACATCTCTGCTGAATAATGTATATATGTATATATATAGTATTTATCAGAGAATGTCCAGTTGTTAAGAAAAGCATTATTTTGATGTACTTCTCTGGTTGCACTCTCTGATTCAGTGATTCAGTAATAGTGTTTAACAGCTTGCTGAAGGGGACAATTATCAGTAAATAATGAGTTACATTTTCAGATGGAGGAATATTTTAGGATTTTTTTCACTGTAAATTGTCATAATATGGATGTAAAATAGACTTTGTGTTGACTTTGAAAAGTGAGTTCATTATTGCCAGAAGTAAATACTCTCATCGCAAATCAGTTTGTTTATTTAATTGCTCTGTCCCAGCAAATGGATGAAGTTGGACTTCCTTTGCAGCGCGGTTTACATCCTCCCAGCTCAGCTTGTGCTGGAAACTGCAGTTGGCCTTAAGGAACAAGTGTGGAATGATAAAGTAAGAGCTGTAGTTGTGAATAAATTGGCATCATTAGTGTCTCACTCAAGTTCATGACATCAGAGATGTTACCCGTTATAGCCTACAGGAGAGAGTAAATCTAGACGCCTGCCGAGGGTACGGTGTTCACAGCGCACACCCACCCACACTGAGCAGCCAGACTCTCCACACACACACACACACACACAAGCTCGGTCTGAATCATTCAGATTTCTCCTCTGGCACTTTCAGCAAAGCATATGCGTGAGTGTCATTCACCTAATGTGAACTGAAACACTGGCTGGGATTTGATTCGGCGTGCTGAAAGCTCAAGCTCTCTTTAGCGGAGTGTTGGCGCAGGGCCGACCGCAGCTTTGAGGCCCGGGGTTACGGAGGAACACAGACTTATAGAGCAGCAGTTATCAATGGGCTCATAATGACTTATCCTTGGCATTAGCTGGGAAAATATGGGACTATTATACAAATATTTTTCCAAGAAATAAAATTAGAGAAGAAAGACTGTCGAGGTTGTTACTCATTAGCCGGCCCACACGGAATCTGCACCCTGCTGATTTCCTCATTGGAACGCCCGCCATTAACACCCTTTATACAATATTTGTGCTTGTTTTTTTGCTACTTTCAGCTCTGTTTAACACGTTTTAGCACTAAGGTTAAAATTGGCTGTGGATTCTGTCTATTGTTATTTATCTGAAACAGTTCCTTAACGATTCCATTAACTATTCTCCTAAGAGTCATTTAGTTTGTAAATTATTGTGCGCCCAGCAAGGATGACGCTATTATACGTTATTTTTTTCTCTCCTAATATTCAAGACTCTCAATTCACCTACAGCATCATATGTTTTCCTGTGGTGCTGTAGATTCAGTAGCAGATGCTATCATTGTTGTTTTATTACAGTGTGAGTGTTAAAGCAAGAACGGTTACTGTGCATCTTGGAAATAGTTGGAAAAAAAGTATTTTATTTTTAATATACATTATTTAATATCAGGACTAAATGGCATTGTTTACACAAGAAACTGATTTAATATTTTGTTTATTATTTATTTTATTTAGTAATTATTTAGTACTGATATGTACATATAAACATATATTTTTCTGTGATAAATATATTTTTTCATATTTTCCATTATAATTATAATGTGTACATTTTAATTATTTTTTTATTTATTTTAAATGTATCTTTTTTTTAATTTATTGTCTTATTATTAATGAACTCTTATTACTTAAAGTAATGAATTTATGAATTCACTGTCATATTTTATTTATTTTTTTACCTGCCAGACTTGTTTGTCTGAATGTTTAAGCTGCACTTAAATTTTAGTCTGTTCCTCACACAAAGTCATCATACTGTATGTCTTCAGAGGAGGGGATGTGTTTTTATCATGCCTTGTTTGCTCTTTATGGATCCTGGTCACCATCAACTTTTAAGAGAGCAACTGATAAACACCATGAAAAGCATTTTAGTTGAGAACAACATGATGAGCATTAAATAATGACATGTTTAATTTTTGGTGACCTGTTCCTTTAAGAGCTGGAACAAGCAGAAAGTCAGTTTGTCCCTGTATTTCTGAGCATGAATGTATGTGTGTGCGCTCAACAGATATGACGGCAGTCTTGTCCCTGTACCGCAGTGAATATCTCAGTCTCTCTGCTGGTTTGATGTGGTGCAGCAGACGGCTCTTAATAATTTATTTGCGTAGCAGCACTTGAACAGTGATGCTGTCTTTCTCTTTCTCTCACACACACACACACACAGGTCAGGTGTGTATCCCCACACTTCTTTACCACAGCTCAAACACACGCACAAGTTTCTTCATCATATATGTTAGTAAAAATAGATGACAGTGTCTTCTTGTAGCCTGTCAGTTTGTTATGGGTTTTCTTGTAGTGACAGCTCAAACCAGATTTATAGACACTTCTGTTTGCTCCTTTTTGTTTCTGTTTTACATAAAGCAACCTACTGTACAGCCAATATATATATATGAATATATTAAGGCAATTATTAATATATTAGGATATTAAGTAAAAACCATGATCCATGAAGATATTTAGTAAATTTTTTTTTTTTTTGTAAAAATAAAAAATTATTTTTGATTAGTAGTATGTATTGTTAAGAACTTTACTTTAAAAGTGAGTTTTTCTGTTTTCAGATTTCATATTTTTAAATAGTTGTACCTCTGCCTAATACTGCCTAACAATCCATAAATCAATGTATCTTATTTATTCAGCTTTCAGATGGTAGATAAATCTCAATTTCCAAAACTGTACACTTATGGTTTATGGTTTTGTGGTTCAGGGTCACATTTATTCACTTTCATGTCCTTTGAAACCTCTACAAATGTCTAGATTTGTATTATTTATTATTATATATTCATTGCATTTTTATTTTAATATAGCTTAGATTTCAGCAAAATCAACAAGTTTTTGCGTTATTATGTAGTATGTGTTGTTTTATATTTTCAATTTCATTTTTTTATATTTTAGATTTCGGTTTTAGTGATTTTTGTTATTTACAGTTTTATTAGAATTTGGGTTTTTATACCTCCTTATACCTTTTATTTTTTATTAGTATTAGTACTCTAACATAAACACATTATTTCAGTTGCAAAAGTTATTTTTAAATAAATAAATATTAAATGCATTTTTAAATCAATTATTTTATAATATCTTTGTCAATCACTGAAATATATATTTTTTTAATAACAAAAAAAATCTTTAATTTTATGTTATGTTATCAGTAGCAACAGTGGTAGGCCATATGAATATTTGGTTAATATTTAACCTCACGGTTTTATTTCTAGGATATTATAGCAATATCTGTATTCTTGAGTCTGTTAGGTTGCAAACAGCTTGCCTTTTCATTGGTTTCAGCTGTGTACTCTTGTGTGTCAGTTTTATGTCCATCTTGTCCAGACTGACTAATCTGGTCCTTTTCTCCATGAACGTCAGGTTAACTCTGCGGTCAGAGCCATTGGCCCCTGTGCTCTAGATTTATTGTCTCTGTGATGGTAGCTGGGTTGTGGTCAGCATGTGCACGGGGGAACCACGGATGGCTTGTGCGTTATTGTAATGGACTCTTGCATGGGAGAATTTACCTGTAAATGTCACTCACCCCACTCCAGCAGATGACATCGATAAAAGCCCCAGTAAATCACGCTGGGAGGCCCCTACGCCCAATCCAGCAGTCAATATTGCAGCCTAATAAACATGCCAGGGGGCCGTAGTAGCCGAGATGAGTGTTTTCAAACAAGCAGGACAATTCTTGTTCATCCTGATTTCATTGATGAGACTCACCATCAGCATACATACAGTATTTCAACAATCAACTAGTTACTGATATTTTAGTATTGTTTACATGGTGTTGTATTAGTTTTTAGTCTGTTTACATACCTTAAATTTCCTTTAATTTCAGTTTTAGTAATTGTTGTATTTCATTTTAATTTGTTGTAAAAACTAAAAAAAAGCTTTAACTAAAGTTAGGTTTTTGATCTCTATTATAAATATATATTTCAACTTTATTTTAATGGCCAAAAATAGTTTTTCTTAACAATAACAACACTGGTGGTGTTGCTTGAATATGAGGATATGATTTAGTCTGTTATAGTTTTTTTTGTCCATTGTTGTCAGAAATTTGTAATGTAACTTCAAAATTACAATGAAATGTACAATGTCAAATTATGTGCCTTAAAACTTCTCTTATTTAATACATTTCTAGAATTATAAATATTTATATTTATATAAATACCACTTTTATTGTGTATTGTTATTTTGGTTTTATTATGATTGAATTTCTTTTTTCGGTTTAATCCTTTTTTTGTATTTCGATATAGCTTTAATTTCTTTTTGTTTTAATAGTTCAATTTTAGTACTTCAAGTGTTTTTATTTTAATTTATTTTATTTTGTTTAGTTTTATTTTATTTACAAGAATCGACTTTTCATTAAATACATTTAAAAAAAAAATGATTTAAAAAACTAAAAAGAAAAAAGAAAAAAATTCCATTGCTTTCATGCTAATTGCAAACTATCCTTGAGTCCACATGAACTGTATCCCAGACCAGTGCTGGTTAGGAAAAGTGAGCATAGAAAAACTACTCAGCAGGAGAATCTGGCGAGAGGTGACAGTGATGTAGTCTTTTTGCAGCTGTGGTTTTACTACAAACGCTCTTACCTCTTGTTCATCCAGTGGTATATTTTCAGCTCTTTCCATATAGGCAGTGTCTAGAGTTCTCTCTATTTCATTTTTTCTCCCAGGATTGGGGTTTGATTTCTCATCATATTCTGCCTTCTGTCTCTTCTTAGTCTCTCCGGATTCTTCCGTTTACGCAGCTGAGGGAAAATAAGGTGTTATTTTGCGGGGTTATGACAGGTGTGTGGAGCGTTCCTGTGTTTGATTGACACGCTCCTCGTTTTGTGTGGATTGAAGGTCTCTGTGATGCAGCACGGGTCTGCAGTACCTCCGTCCTGGCCTTCTGTGAGTGAGTGAGTGAGGGTGCGTGTGTATTTTTGTGATACGATGTTGTGAACACTGCCGGAGTACCAGAGACGCAAGAATATCCTTTCCCTCAACAGCGCTTCTCATCTCTTCTAGTCGTGGTCTCTCCAAGCTCCCTCTCTCTCTCTGCCAGCCCTTTGGCACGGGCCGCTCTGTTCTGACATGGTACCATCCTGTTGGATAATAATCCTCAGATGCTACCGCAAACCCACAGAGCAGATCTTTAGCACTCTGAGGCCTGTATTACATCGCTTGTGCTGTTGAGTTTATGAGCGCCTGGGCCAAACCAGCAGGAGAACATGTCCTGCTCCTCTCTCTGTAAGAGCGTCAGGGATTTAGCATCCGATGGAAATCAGAAACCGCATTAGGGCTAGTGGTGGTGTTATTTCAGTACTATTTAGTGTACTATTTTGACTAAGAGTAGAAAAAAAGTTTCCTTTTTTAAACTTAATTTGAAAAATGTACTGATTTTATTTTTTGT
The DNA here is from genome assembly GCA_032359435.1 of Enteromius unitaeniatus. Classification (NCBI taxonomy): domain Eukaryota; kingdom Metazoa; phylum Chordata; class Actinopteri; order Cypriniformes; family Cyprinidae; genus Enteromius; species Enteromius unitaeniatus. Next base: position 866,998 of record JAUMHI010000019.1, read on the forward strand.
TATCTTTACATATATATGTGTGTGTGTGTGTATGTGTGTATATATATATAAATATATATATATATATATTTTTTCTATTATTATTATTGAAGTTTTAGTAATTTTAGTACTTTATTTCAGTAAGCTTTTCAATATATCTTTCAAACTAATATTTTATTTATAGCAAATATATTGTTAAAAACATTTTAGTTTTAATTTTAGTTAACAGTAACAGTGCTGGTGCAGTATTTGATTGAGAATTTGTTGTTTGTTGTAGCAAATTGCTTTATTTTTATCACTGTATTATATTATTTATCTGAATACTTTTTAATAATATGTACAGTCAAGTTAAAAAACTGAAGCTATGAATGTCAACTCCAGCTTTTCTGGTTTTGCTTTCTCTGTTAGCTAGCATACTAACCAGACAAGTTCAGATTTGTTCCAAATTTTGGTGCATTTCAGTTTCTTCTTTTAATTATTGGTCTAATAAATATGTATCAGATGATTAGCTTCTCACTTTCTTTCAATTTCGCACAATGAGCATTCCATTTTATATACAATGTCCAAAATCTTCACAGTCAGGCCACATGGTATGAAAACCCATTTCTGCCACAGAATAAAATACAAATCAAAACAGGTAATTGTGACCTTTTTATTTTCAGAATTGTAAGATATAAACCTTGAATGACGTGATACAAGCTCAGAATTATGTCAAAAGAAGTCCCAATTATGAGATATAAAGTCAAGAGTTCAGAATTTTTCTTGCAATTTTTCTCGTCAAAATACAGTTTATACTGATTTTGACAAATCTTGCGATATTTTTTTGTTTATGCCATCAAAATGTAAAAAATGTAGGCGTTTGTATTTGGGAATTCTTACAATCTTGCAATTCTAAAAACAAGATATAAATTGCTAAAAAAAAAAAAAAGTAAAAATGAAGAGACTTTTAATTTTGTGGTGGAAATGGGCTTTCATAACAATGAACCTTTGTTGTTAGAACAAAATAGCTTGGCAATTACTGTGCCAAAACAGCAGGAGAACGTATCCAACATCTCTCTCCAGCTTGTAGGGTTGTCAAGGAGTCACACAGGACCAGGATTTAGCGTTCACAGGAAGTCTGACGCGATTGAGACGGCGTCAGGGTCAGCGGTGCTGTTTTGTACATGCACCCGGAGCAGGCCTGCTTACAAAACTGACACATTTTCAATCATATCGCCGATTCCCTGGAAATCACAGAAAGGCCACGTCGGAGCATTTTATAGAGTACAATGCACCAGATGGGGATTAGTTTTCCCAACATGTGAGGAAAAAAGGTCTTTTTTTAAAGAGAATGCGTGGTGTAGGGGTAATATAGTCGGCTTTGAAAAATGGACCAAATCTTCCGCCGCTGTCTGCAATATACAGTGCCTTTACGGCCATGAAACAAAATCAAAATGGGCCTACATTGGGCCGTGGAGACACTGTGCTTTATGTGTAGGTGAGTGTGTGTGCGTGTGTGTGTCGGAGCGTTGCGTGTGTAGGTGTTTTCATTCAGTTGGCGGTAGAATGGCGACACTCTCCATACCTGCAGGGAATTTATTGTGCTAAATGAATTGTGGCCCGTAGAAGGTTGTAAATTGCAAGGCATCAATCTAGAGGAGATATAGAGAGAGAGGAGCGCGGCCGAGTTCAACCCGTCTGATATCAATCCTTTACCGTTAAAACCTCGCCTTTCAATTCCTCCCCATTCATCCTGCAGCAACCTCCGGTGTTTAACAGGGATCATGAAGGGCCCTTAACAAATAAAAGCTCTTTAGCGTTTGAGTGCTGCAGATAAATGCGTGAACGAGGCCGTTTATGCCGAGCAATTAGAACGCCACCCGTTATCTGTAGCGCATCACGCCCCAGACGAGCCAATCGCATTGCCCCGAATCAATAACCCTGAAAATTTGTTAATGTTAAACTACTGTTTTGTAAAAGACATGTTTAACATCAGTCAGTAAACATTCTGGAGTCTGGGAATGATTAAGGAAGGCGGAGCTACAGCGTGTAGTGCAGCACTCAAACTGCTTTCTCAATCATCGACATGTAATGAACATGCTTTATCTGTATTTCAAATCTCAAAATTAATAGGAGGTATATGCATTGTGGTGTAAATATTTCTCATACTGGTTACTAACAGCAAAACAACATAAAAAAACAACAACAAAAACCATTTCTGATTTCACTAATTTCATTTCACATTGCATATAGTGCTATTGTTCTATCTATCTATCTTTTCTATTGTCATTTTATTGTTCTATCTTATGTTTCCGTTTATCAAGTATATGTAATTGTGTTTGAAATGTTTGCTGTGTGAATTCTGGGTCATTCTGGGTGCTGATGTTTCCCTCATTATGGCCGTTAAGAGCTTTTCCACGTTTCTCCACAGCGAGCCATACTGGGAGAGGTCTGCTAATGCAAGCTCCTGCTCTGCCACTAGGCCCAAGACACTCCACCTTGGAGGGCAACAACATACCTCATCACCATGGTAATCCATCCCTTCTACCACATGTCTCAGGCCAGCCGGAGCCAATAGAAGTCACAGATCATCTGCACATACACCAGACATTTCAACAGCACTCCAGACTCACACACACTGTCACAGACTAATCACATTTGTATTGTACAGTATAGATGATACAGATTCAGTGATTTATAGCTTTCTCCCAAAGTTATTTATTAACACTGTTTTTTTTAGCCATGGTCACAGTAGTTTCTTCCAGTATGCTGATATAGGTATGGTTACTAATGCAAAATGTGTGCTGCGTTCATGTTGTGTCAAAAATACAGTAGTTTTAAAGTGTTTTACAAACAGTTCATCTTTGTTAAACAAATAACTTGGAAATGCAAATGTAATATAAAGTAATGTAAATACACAATAACATAATATTTTAGCGTCAGTTAAAAAAAAAAAAATATATATATATATATATATATATATACATAAATATACAGTATTGTTTTAGTATTATTACAATTTTAAAATGGTTTTTCTTTTATTATAATATGCTAAAACGTAGCATTGCTTATTAATATAAATATTGAACAGTTCTACTGCTTAATTTGTTTGTATAAAGAATATAAAGTTTAAAAGAACAGCATTTATTTAAAAATGATTTAATATTTTGCAACGTAATTGTCTTTAATTTGTCCTTGCTAAATAATCCTAGAAATTTCTTTCAAAAATGTAATGACCCAAAATTTTCCATTTGATGATGTTTTCATATAGTCACTGTTAGCTGGAATTACCTTTGTCTTTATTGTACATTCTTCAATGATTTGCAAAAGAATATTTGCTCTCATCACCAACAAAGCAGAATATGGTTCCATTTCAGACTTAGAAACCAATCATTTCTGAGAGATGAACAGCTCAAAGCAGAGTGTTTACGTTTATGTACTGTAATTCAGACACAACATAAACGCTGCACTGTTAGCCAGCACTGTCACCAAAATAGAAATTAACCAGCAGAACATTCTTAATAATAAAGGTTTTGTATTGGCATTTATGGTTCCATTAAGAAGCTTTAACATCCATGGAACCTTTCCATTCCTCAAGGTTCTTTATTGTAAAAAAAGGTTAATCAGATTATGATTGTAATGTTTTTCACTCTAACACAAATGTTATTTTTTTAAGAACTGTTCACTGTTCTTTGTGGAGCCAAAAAAGCTTCTTCTATTTAATAACTGCGGACCTGTATTTTTATGAGTGAAATATTCTGGATCTTCTTACCCTGTCTAAACGAGACACCGGATTTTTTATGATTATTTTACAGAAGCTAACTGTTTTGTCCTCTCACTTGTTTCCTCAACTTCCAGCCCAGAAATATATCTATATATTTTTCCTCATTGATGTAAGTTTTGTTTTTGTTCATTTGAGGTAGAATAACATCTTCAACTATGTCTTTTAAGGCTTTTAAAAGAACAAAAAATACCTACAACTTTTCTCTCTCTCTTTTCAGTCTAGAAATCTAGGAATGAACACTTTTAGATTTTTCATCATGCACGTATGTTTCTTTTTTTTGTTTTTGTTTTTTGATCATCTGAGGTAGAATTATATCTTCAGTGTTATTTTTTTAATTCAGTGAGCAACCCCAAGTGAGTATTTCGCCTTCACAAAGACATTCTAAATTGATCAAAAACAAGTATTATTGCTTCTGAGCCGCGGCAGCTCAAATAAATTATGCCAGAGCAACAGAAATCCAATACGTAATAGGCTTAGTAAGAGGAGCCGTATTGCTTATAGCTCAGATAAACGATGCCCCTTTCCAGAAGTGCCCTTCATTGTGCCCCTCGCTGACTTCCAAGCTCTGAAGATGAAACAAGGCATCGTGGGAAGTTTCACGTATTCCTCTGAGACCAGGCATGCTGGAAGTTTCGTGTTTGGGGAAGTCTTTGTAGCGTTCGGAAACGCGTTTGAGAAATATGCGGCGCTGATAATATGCAGGCGCCGCTTGATGGATTGGTAAGAAACGTAGGCACGGGGGCTCTGGGATTACTGTCACACTGACTAAAGAGGATTTATTTATCACATTCACAAAAAGCCTCTTCTAATAGCTCATCATGGGGTGTATTTAGAACTATTAGTACAACCACCCTTGGCTTCTGATACACTACCTGCCAGTGCGCATAACAGCAGATCTGCCTCCTCTGTCATCAGCGCTTCCTCTATTTTTATGTCTCTTTTCTCGCACAACGGCATTCTGTTCACGCTTTGACACTTTAGGTGTGGCGTAAAGCCACTAAATAGATTTTCACCTTTTTATTCCTCTCTGAAAGCGTTCCAGCGAACAAAAGCACAATGCCAACACCATCACCACGCCAACATACTGGCATTAGATGCCCTCGCTGTCCATTAAAGAGTCGCATGCTTCAAAAGCCAGGAAATTATTTAAATGGACCATATTCTACTTTTGTTGCAGTTTATTTTTTTCCCTTAGAAAGCCACTTATAATATTAGTCAAGGTTTCTTGCACCCGAAACAGTCCTAATGTAGTTTTCTTGACTATTTTCCTTCCTCACGTTGACCTTTAGAATTAAAGAGATAAGAAATTAAAATTTCGATGTTGTTCCAAAATCATTTACTGTTAATTTTCATAGATATATATATAAATCTACTTTTGTGTACAAGGCCATAAAAAAATGTTTGCATATATTACAAGTCATGTTATAGCTTTGTGCGAAGACAGAAAGAAACGTTTACAAATTTAGTTATTTAGTTTTCTCTGCTGCAGCTGTCAAATGTAATTTTCTTGCAAACTGGCACACAGTTTTTTTTTCTCAGGAACCAATGGGGCATGACATCAAACCTGTATCTTAACAAATACATTTTGCTAAAAAATAGGTTTGTTCCTCTCTCAAAGCTACTGTTTGGCTTAGGAGACTTGGAATAGAGCAAGAGGCATTTGGGCTTCTTTCTTTCTTTCTTTATCGTTCTAGTCTGCCACTTCAGTCTATTGTTTTAAATGTAAATGACCTCAGTTATGATTTCATAACTCCTGAGGCATATTTAAAACCTGTTTATCTGAATGTGTCAGGTTGTTGAATACTAAATAGATTTTAGTGGGTCTGTAAAAAAAAGGAAAGAAGCTCACCAATGCTCCATTTATTTGATCAAAAATACAGTAAAACATATTATTGCAATTTAAAATGACTGTTTTCTATTGGAACATATTTTAAAAGCAGCCAGTCTTCAGTGTCACACAATCCTTTAGAAATCCTTCTAATATGCATATGTAATCAAAAAAAGAATAATTTAGTCTTAAGTGAGGGTGTACTGTATAACTGAAACAGTGGCTGTCTGGTTTGGTCACTGTGTGGTGTGCTTATGTATCTCAGGTTGATGAATCTGCTGGTGAATTCCAGCAGGGTTATTTAGTTTAAGTGCTGTTTGATCCGGGAACGCTGGGCAGACTGAAATTGAGATAAATGGCTGTGTGGAGAGGGACGGCCACCTCTCTTCCCAGCATGGGGCCTTTGAGGGGCCGCAGCAGGGCCAAGGGTCTGCCGCACACCTGTCTCTCCTCGTTACAGAGTCCAGCGCTCACAGAGATACCAGCTCTCCTCCATCAAGGCTTATTGGGACCTTTGGCCCCATAAACAGCAAGACATGCACAGCGATTGAGTCGTGCACATCCATTACATGTACATACACGCACACATTTATACATATTTATACACACATATATTCCATTCAGCACTGTTTCTCCTCCGACACCTGATTGGATCTAACTCGGATTGGATTCGACTGAACAGTTGGAACAGAGCTTTGGAATAGCTCTGTTAAAACGTCAGATAGAGTTAAAGGTTGTGAATGCCAAAGATTCAGATGCACTGGCTCAGTTGTGAAGTCCTCTAATCATCTGAAGCAACTCTTCCATTGCCAGAAGGGATTCCCTAGCTTTGCAGAATAATAAGTGTTTGTGTTCTTAAAGTCGACATGAAATGTACTCGCAACTTAATGTGATGGATTTTAGAGTAAAACTAGTCATGCATTGCTTCGGTTTTGCAGTAGATGATGGTTTTGAGCCTTTATCTGCTAATGTTTAGAGATGTTGAATGGAAAGATGAGGCTGAAGGTCAAGACCACTCTTAAGATCCTCTCAACATGTCTCAATGGTAGTGTTGCTTTTTAAGATGTATTATTTGCTGACTGCTGCAGCCATTAAATGTTTTATTAAAGTTTTGACAAGATTTTAGAAAGGCTGCATTAATAAATGGCTATTTTTGTCATATTTTTCTCTACATGTGCAGTCTTGCTTCACATTTTGAAAATGATTACATTTTGATAAAAATGATAATGCCAAATTAAGTAATGTAACAGACAATAAAGGTTCCAAAAATGTGTTTTCACAGTCCTTCTACAAAGGACTTATTTGGTTCCTTAAATTTTTCTTAGTCTGAGAACATTTTAATAATCAATTTTTTCCTCCAATGTAAAGAACCTTTTGTTCAATAGAAGGTTTTTTATAAATGTTAAATGTTCTCCATGGAATCATGAATGCCAGTTTTTTTCTAAGTATAGGATAGTTTTTTGACTTCATGTTGACTGTACCCCATTGAATGCAAAAAATCATAGTTTTGAGGTTGTCTGTATGCTAGTATACCTTTGTGAATAGTGTGAGATGGGAGATTTATAAACAGATGGCTGTTCTAATGCATCTGACATTAAATTAATTGCTCAGAGCTTTTTCTTCAAGTAATGCTTTTTAACATTCTCAAATAATCCTCTGTCCCATAATGTTTTTTTTTTTTTTTTTATGTGGCATATGCCACGTTTTAGCTTTGTGCTGACATTGAAATACTAACATTATTTTGCATTTGACCAAGTAAGGATGAAGTTACTAATAGACAGTACCTACCTGAAGCAATTCAACATAACAGCTAAAACGGTCAGGTAGAAATACATTTCCAGCTGTATTTTAGAGCACAATTAAAGCTAGTGAATCTGAATTAGCCTCCATTAAGAGTCCCCATGTACAGATTTTTAATGGCTTGCTGGCTGTGATACAGAATTTGCTAATAAGTGAGCTAAATGAGGCTGTTTATCAAAAAAAAAAGTTGCATCTAATATGACACTCAAGTTTTGATTGCTCAAGTCAACAAAAAAAATATCATGGCCTGATAAAGCTGTAGCTGTTTACAAAGTGACATTTGATGGATGAAGTAGGTCAGACTGGCGTCCTGTGCATCATCCTTTGTTTGTTTGCAGGAAATTAGTTTGCTGTGTCGTGTTTGGGTCATCAACATATAAAAACAAATACGAAAATTCATTTAGAAATGATGTAGCTGATAGAATTAGCATTTTCTGAAAATAATTTGAGACTTTTAATGGAGTGTGTAAGTGGTTGCCAGGTGTTCTAAATGGTTTTATTTTTTTCCAATATTCATTCCATTTTATTGATTTTAAAGTAAAATATTAAGTCTTAATAATCAATATTTGAAATATAATTCAAGTATCACTAACAATTTCTAATAAGCAGAGGATTCTATAAGAATTTATTTTGTTGTCATATTTGCGTCATCAACATTTATAAAAACACATATAGCCAAATGGAAATTCACTTAGAATTGCATAACTAAAGAGATTTATGCATTTTCTTGGAAAAAAAGTTTTCATGTATTCCTAGGTAATTCATATTAATATGGAAAGTATACAGCTTTTTCCCATTTAATTGATTGTGAAATGACATTTTTAAGTGTCAATAACCACTATTTGAAGTATTAAGCTAGTCTTAAGCAGGATCTTACAGGAAATGGGTGATGGACAATTTGAGTGGTAAAAAAAAACCTGCGCTCATGAAAGTGTGTTAGTGGTTGCCAGGTGTTTTGAGTAGTTTAGGCACATTTGTTTTAACATCCATTCTTAGATATGACTCTGGTTCCACTTTTAGGCTGTATACAGTTTTTGTTTGGTTTTATTCCGCTTTAAGCACTGTTAATACCACTAATAATGTTTTACAAGTACCAGTCTTTAACAGTAGATCCTGCTGTTGCCCTGATTTCCTCAGCTTTTAAAGTTAAACTCTAATTCCTATATAAAAAAATAAGTAAATTCTCTCTCATTTTAGAGCTTGGTTTCAATCCTGACCAGCGGCAGAAAGTTCCTGTTGTATGGGGCATAAATGAAGCTATCCATTAGAGAGAGGGAGAGAGAGAAAGTCCTGTGGAGCGCTGGTTAATATAATGTGTGGCAGGTGGCCTGCTTTGCCTGAGGAAGATCTGTAGGCCATGACAGCTCAGAAAAGGCATAAATCCTCCTCCTCTCTCTTATCTCCAGCCACATTTAGTTGCCATGGGGATTTTATTTATGCAGCTGGAAACTTCCATACTTCAGGTGAGATGCAAACATTTCAGCTGCTGCCTTTCTGTCAGCCCTCGCTCCGGCTGCATTTCATGCTTAAATACATGACAGAGGGACGTCTGTACCTGCCTTCGAGGTCTGAGGACCTGTCTGTTGTAACCGAGGGGAAGTAAAAGTACCCGCTTATTGTGCCTAGAGGAGGATATAACACGGTCACTCCAAGTATTTGTGTGATGATGCTGCCCAGAGCAATTTGAGAGGTGTTTTATAGCGCAAACGCACTAAAGATTGAGGGACTAGACAAGGAGAACATAGAATTAGAATTAACCCTGTGTACTTCTTTATAAAATATCCTCACTTTTATTGAGAACTATATATCAGTGCTTAATAAAAGAGCACTCAATAAAATAGCACTATTTATCAGTAGTCTACTGAATATGATTGGTGCTTGTTCATCTGTATGTGGTTGCTAACATCTTATTTGCTTTTATTTTTGCTTTTTTTCCACATTTTTATTGTTACCTTAACCAATAAACAAATATAGTATTGCTATATGTAATTAATTATACAAGCTTATAGAATCACTAAATAAATTGTTCAGTGAATTAGATATAGTCAGACTGTATTTATTTATTTCTTGGTTAGCATTTTTTATTGTCCAAAAAAAAAAAAATGCAAATAATAAACAAGGAATTCTTTTAATGCTTTGCTATTTCTATGTTTGCCAGTCAAAAACATGTCTGTTCGACAATAATAAGGTTGAATAAATAAATAAACAATCACTTTATTAAGTTTAATATTCAGTAACAGTGATTGATAACATCAGAGCCCAATAAATTGATTGCTAAAATGTTGTGCTGCCCAGTATAATTCCCCACCAAATGTTTTTTTTTTTTACTCACATTATGAAAGTTAAATGCGTTTTCCATTTCATGTTGACATTTTGAGGAATAATGTGTATAAACCGTGCTGTTTTTCTCCCAGGTGTGCATGTGTTCGGAGTCTAGAATTCAAGCTCGCTCTGCATTTGGACAGATCATGCTGTTTAGGCTTGATTTTGCGGCATGTGAATGTTGCCGCTGTGCTGTTAACCACGCTGAAGGCCATGTGAGTATTTCACAGGCTGCTTTATAAGCCTCCCAGCTGTGTACCGGACTCAGTCACTTAACCCCTGTCTGAGGAGGCAGCGTTAGCATTAGCCAAATGGACACGGCACAATAACAGCGTGGTGCTAACAGCGCACTCTTGTGCTGGTCTAACGTGCTAATGGGCTTGAATATGGATCACATTAGCTGGAAATGTCAGCAAGTTTAAGACAGGTTGTTAAGTACGTTTATATTGATTTGTGATGGCTGTATTTATTACATTAGCCAGTTACGATAGAGTTTAGGTCACTCCTTCAGTGAAGTTTGGTAGGACATTTTTATTTATTGGTATGTAAGAAAAGTGAGGAGAAATTCTGAGTGTAAGTAGGGGAAGGCTTCTTGTTATGCTGTGCAAATGGAACAAACGGCTATGCTTGTGTATTTCTGTGAAAGTGGATATAAACACGAAAACAGAAATATACTCAAATTGATTGAGTGTAACTTGATTGTTTAAAACAGTAACATGGAAAACAAACAGGATGAGAAATAGAACATCTAAATGTTGCTTGTTTTAAACTCTTTGTTAGCAGAAACAGTATTATTTTTATTCATACAGTATATAATGTTTATATGTTTACAGTTAAACATTTGATTTTGGGATTTTAGAAGATTAAAGATACATATTTGCTGTGTTTTTCAATAAATTAATAGATATTGAGGGGAAAAGAATGATTTCAGTTAACAGTTTTTATTTTTGGTGTTTTAAAGCTCCACATTTATAAGTGCATTAAAAATGTATCATTTAAATCAGTGTTCTGATATGGAATATTTATTATTAAATGACTATATAGGGATCATGACAATATTGCCAACATATGTAATTGAATTTTAATCACCCACATGCACATAATCTTGGAACTGTGTTGAATAAACTATAATATTTTAGGACATGAAGTGCATAGTAGGAATAATTTGTCAATGATATCAGGAAATCACATGGCTTGGATTCAGATTGTCTGAGATGTGGCTTAACGATAAGTGTATTTGTGTTGTTTTTTCTTTTATTAACCTTTTTTAAGCGAAGACGTTGAGGGCAGGTGGTGTTGAAATGATGTGCACTTGTTCAGAGCGATACGTTTTGAACATTGCATGAGCGTACTTGCAGTATATATTACTTTGTTGCGAGTTTTTCTGTTTGATGTTATTTTTTTCTCTTTTTCTGACCTACTTTTCTTTTTTCACCCCGATTCTCCTTTTTTTTTTAAAGGTGCCTAGCATTCAATTATTTAACCGCTTTCTTTTCATTTTTTTCATCTACCTGTTTCTTTGTCTCTGCGCATGTGTAAATAATGAATGTTATAGATTTCCAAGAGAGAAGAGGAAGGTGGTAGAGGAGTACAGGGGAGGTGCAGGAGGTGGACGGAGCGTTGCTTGTTTTCGTTCTGGGTATTTGAACAGTAGGACTTTGCTGAGGAACCTTGACCTTGTCTGCACTCTGTCTACCTGGCTCTCCGCTATCTCCTTGGGATCCAGGTGACATGTTTTTGAAGTGCAGGTTGGCCACTAATGCAGATGTTGCGTGGAAAATGGAAAAGGGGTTTGATCCCACCCATGCCCTTCGTATGCAGCTCTCACTGTCTCTATATCACGGTCCAGTGACCCAGGCATTAAAGATGACAGGATTTTTCAAGTCTTGAAGAAGGGAGGCCCAGTGTGAGATTTCCGAATTTGAATACACACACTCTTTGCTTGTTGTTATGTTAGATTTAGAAGCCATTTTTGCCGTTTTATTTCTTAAATTCTCAATATCAAAGCACAGCATTGCATAAAGCGATGCATTCATTAAAATAGAAGTGCGTGTTTGAAATTGCCCTCTCTTTTTGTTACGCTCTGCAAATTTGGTCAGTATATACTGTGTTGCTGCAACACGAATTCTAGTGGTTTTTTTCTTTTTTGGTTTGCCTTCAGATTTCTGTGAAGCAGAAATCAATTGGTTCCACCATGCATATTTGGGAGTTGGAACAGAGAGCGTGTGGTTAGGTAGAAACGCGCTTCATCTGAGACAGAAACACTTATCAGGACGAGCAGAGTCTCAGGACCCGCTGTGCTCAAACCTCCTTCCTGAGCCAGATTTCTGCGGACAAACAAACACGGCAAAATACTCAACAAGGATTTCATCTCTTTCCTTTTTATTCTTGCTTTAGTGGACTTAGCAAGGGCTGTAAACACAAAGCAACCCGGTGCATGTTTAGCCTGACAGGAGCTGCTTTTGTGTGCTCGATATGTGATTGTAGCTGGCCTTTGGACTTGTCAAGGCAGGGAATTCACTGTAACCAGCCTGGGGTGGTTAGTTAGACACCCAGTTGATCAGGCCCATTTGTTTTGATCTTATACAGATTTTAGTCGGTCAGATTAGCCTGTCGACCAAACCATCTTAGACTGGTTTGAGATGTTTTGAGAAGGGTTGAAGGGTACTTATAGTAGATGTAGCACTTAGCATAATACTTCACGCTTAGCATTTTCCATAAACCTTTAGTTTAAAGAACATACACACACCATATATTGTTGCGCTCGCCTGTTTATTGGCTATAAGTTCCACTAGACTGATTTTCCCCTCCCGCTTAGCCGTCTCGAGAAACACACAAAATTAATTTCTCCCCATCCAACACGAAGGAGGCCCGGAGAACTTTTAATTTAATGTTTTATTTTTCATTCGTTAGAAAAATTAAGATCAAAGTCAAATTAAGTTCATCCAGGTCCATGTAATCTGTAATTTGGGAGCCTGGAGCAACAACACTCTTTGAGTGTGGCGTTGCAGCCGTCTTTAGATGTGGACGGCGGTAATTACCCAGCTGTTGCTGAGCTATGATTGACATGTGTATTTGGCACAGACCATGTGCACTATTCATGAGCCGCATACCAGCGATAATTAATTGATTCATATGCCTGTAAGCTTTTTCTAAAATATTAACAGGATAAGATTAAAAAGGCATGGAGTCGTCAGAGCGGGGCGGTTCTGACCGTGGCATTGGCTGTGAGTCTATTACCTGGAGGAATGCTCAGTTTGTCTGTTGTTTTGCGAGATAAAGTAACTCCTGCTGCTGCACGAATGCTTACCTGCATGTAAAAATTAAAAGTACTTTAGGAGCCAAAAGCTTCGTTTTAGGCGTTTGTGCATTGCACCAAAGGGTTGCTCAGCATCTATCAGATATAGGTATTTATTATCACTGCTATAGAGTGACTTCTTTAATGTAATTAGGAGTAAAATCATTGCATAGAGTCTGCTGTTACATTCTCAATTTTTGTTTTATTTCATCAACAGAAAACAACAGAATTAGTTCTAATTTGATATTATTATTATTGTATGTTTTACTTTTTATTAAGCTGATATTGACTTTATGTAACAGTGAGTCATAAGTCAGCTTTTATAGATCTAGTACCATGAGTATGGACATGGATGCCATGCACAGTAGCTGGACCATCTGTTCTCTGTCTGGTTTTTCTATGGGTCCACTTCACACATTAAATACATATAGGTATTGCTTATTACAGCGTGTTCCCCAAATGTCTGTGAATTAGCCCCAGATCACACTCTCTTTACACACACACTCTCTCAGCAGCCAGTTCCTCCCATCTATCAGATGGAATCAGGGTGAGAGAGCTGTGTGAAGCTGGCAGCTCCTGACAGGTAGTCACCTTGCAGGTCTCGCTGCTTGTGTCATGAATAAACATGCTAGTGGCGTACTGCTTGGAAAAGCACGCTGGCTCGGGTAATGGCCTCTCAAGCCGCGAGAGCGAGAGCCGCCGCTCCACTGCTATTACGGGCCATGCCAAAGAGCCCCGACTTAGGAACATCCACGCCGGCGATGTTTATTAAAGCCAGCGAGCCCACAGACACACGCAAATACACAAACAAACACATCGACTGCGGCCTGAGGTGGAGGCTCTGTGTTTTCTGCCTGTCGCCAAACTGTTGCGCCCTCTTTACCGTGCATGAAAGAGCAAACAGCGGTTCTAGGGCTGTTATTAGATTAGCATATGACATGCACTAGAAGAACACTGGACGTATAGAGTTTAGGTAGAGTGGATGACGCATTTAATTTGATGCAAACAGAAACGACGGATAGATGTATAGTCAGTTCAATAAGCTGTACTGTCTGAAAGGGGAAGTGTGCCATTTTTTTTGAATATGTAGATCCAGCATTTGTATGTCTGTGGTGCTTTTAAAATATGAATCTGTTTATTTGAACAACCCAACGTACTGTAGCTACGTACGTTAAATTCAATTTTGATATATTTTTTTATTTAAAACGAAACTGTCAGGTTACAAAACTAGCTTTGTATTGTACAATTACAATAAATACATTACAATTTAATTTATAGAACCTTTAGAAAATGTATAAAAACATAAAAAAGCAAAGTGGATTTTGATTTATTTTTGAAGTAGAGTTAAAGAACTTGCCAAATGCTTTTGTTTTTTAAGTGGTGCATCGCCAACTAATAATAATTTAACACAGTATTAGTTCTGATGGATCTCTTCACAAATCATCCCTCCCTAACATCTGTCTTGCTTTTATTTGTTGGCGAAAAAAATAGATTTTTGTCATAGTTATTGTCATTCAGAACTGTTTTTCATCTGTAAAAAATGTTGTTGATGAAAATCAGCATAATCCGAACTGCGTGCCAACTTTAAGGTTCAAGTTTATGTTTAGTATGTCTGTTTTCTTTTTTTTCTAACAATGAATTTGTGGAAAGGTGTTTTTTTGTGACCAGTATATTGACATTTGACAAGTGGCAGTCCACTCTGACGTTACAGCACACATTACTTTAGATTTCTTGAGATGGTTTAATAAAACATTGCAATACGTATTATTTATTTTCTTCATTTGTAGTTTACTTGGCTTTACTTATTTCAAAAAGATTAGATTTTAAACACACATATTTTTAAGGGTGTTTTTTTTTTTCTCCTGAGGTCTCTGTGGGTGGGTTTTGGATGCCAGAAACTGCGTTAAAATTCTTTTACCAAACAGTAAAAAGTAATATACAGGAGAAGCTTTAAGAATATGCAAAATATTGTTGCTGCAATTTCTGCCGTAGAGTAGAAAAAGTAAATTATCCCCACCCTGACAGCATGAATTGATGTATATGAGATGTTGAATGCAGTCAGCTATGTCAAAATATTATTTTTCATGCACTGGCTGTTTGCTTTTGCTTTTGCGTTCGCGTGACTGTTTGGGGTGATGTAATTATCTGTCAATCTCAGTCAGTAAATCACTATGTAAACAGAAGAAGTGGGGGCCGGAATGAGACAGAGGTTTGGCAAATCAGCTTTGGAATGAGGTGGACGCAGTGGGTCAGTCGTTTTTTATTCTCTAAATGAAAAGCTACTAAATATTGCATAAGCACGACTGCACTTGCATCTAAATAAAAGCAGAAGTCGCCTGTTTATGTCTTTTTAAGTGTCTCAGGAGCAATATTCTTGAATTAAAAAGAGTTAAGCACCATCCGCAAAGTTTATCCGACAACCTAAAGTATTTTTTAACTAATCATCCGCCTGATTCCGTCCCGAGGCTATGCAAACCAATCTAACGCTCTCGAATCTGAGTGAGGACATTACCCAGCATTCTCGGAGGCCTACAGTAGAGGTGCTCTGAGCTCTAATTAAAAGTTAGAAATCGTCTCATTATGATGATGAAAGTGCAGAAGCAACTTTGGAGAAGTCCAAATGTGTCATCGTTGTGAGGTGGGTCGAAATCAAACCACTTATTTTTCCCCAGCAAATGAGTTACCTTGTCAGGCTGTTCACAGACTCCCTAATGGCCGTATCCATTAGTGCGGCCTATCAGCGCAGATACGTGGATTAATCTTGCTTTCATTTGGGATGGAACATCATATGGTCTGAAAAAAAGGTAGACTTCAGAAAAAATGGAGATTAATCAGCCAGCGTTTGGGCGATATCAGTCACATGGCGCTCGGCCACATGGGCGGCTTCGTGGAACACCGCCAGTAATGCTGGGATATTTTCTTAGCCGAGTTTTAACTTTCTTTTAACGATTTATTACTAACGAAAACATGAAATGGCCTTCCAGACGTAACTTGCATAATCATAAAAAAGCTAAATAATCTTGCTATTAATTCTTAAATTGTATTCACTGATTTTTGATTGAATGATTTGTTTAAACCTGGCAAATTAAAACACTGGTGAGACTTACATTGTAGACTTACATTGAAAACCCTTCCCCCCGAAAACATAATAATCCAGTTGTGATGAAAGATGCTGAAAACAAGTCATTTGTGGTTTAAACCTAGCAAATGATGAAAGGTCTTATAGTAAATAGTGGCAATGATTAAAAAATTGAACAGTGGCAAGTTCTGCACAAGAATCATTTTGAAAACATAAAATTCTAATTATGCATAATTGAGCAGAATGAAATTAGAAATGAAATATAAACACACTATACATATATATACATACATACATACACACACAGTATATATACATTATATATTGCACTATATAACGTGAATAGAAAAACTGTCAAACATATCCAAACAAAATAAATGCGTATAATAAAAATGACACAACAAAATTACTAAAACGTATGTTCAGTCATTTACGAATCTCAGATTGAACGGATGTGGCGAAAGTGAAAGGCAGGAGCAGAATCTATAGGACAGATGACTCTGTGAGAGCATTTTTCAAATTGCTTTGTGTCCCGACTGAACCCTGTGATTGTAGAATAGTCTCAGATATGGGCTGTTTATATTGGCCCTTCGTCCTCTGACGCATTCTCTGTCTAGCACTTTCTCACCATCTTTGAAAATTTCAGGCAATTTTCTTTACATTGTGATCGCTACCTTTCACATCTCTCAGTCCATTATGCCTATCTTTTATCTTATTTCAATGAAACAGTAGTATTTGGTTCAGGGTTGGAAACTTTACAGGGAGATATCAGCGGAAAGTTATGTAAAGGAAGACCTTATTGTCACTTTTTCATTTATCACAGCTGTAGACGTGTCAGGCAGGGAAAGAAACTGTTCAAATGAGTCAACATTAACTTGTTCAGAAATGTCATTACAAATCCTAATAGAATAAAATTAGATCATAATATTGATTGTTTATTTTCACTGCCGATACTGGTGTTTCACTCATCAGCGTTCTGAGCTTAAAGACTGACATCTGTCTGCTCAATTGATCCAGGGAGTTAATTTCTGTCAGTGGTGCACCATTTGGATTGTTTGTTGCTGTTTCTTTTCCTGACAGGTCTAAATATAGAAATCATATTCTCAGCAGGGGCTAATTTGAGTTCTTAATCGTGTTCAGACCCAGTGGATTTGGCGTTTCAGCAGGCCACCTGTCTAACACATTAGAAGGGTGTTTTTTTTTCTTTTCTGGGCAGATGGAGAGAGGAAGTCTGTCCTTGTCTTAAATATTCCATCAAGCGGTGTGGGCCGTCTCAGGCCTGCCAGAACGCCGCTGCTCTCCCAGATTCTTCAAACTAGCTCCAGCTGTAAAGATGTCCAGGTGAAAATGTCTGTTTATGTCAAACTAAGACAACATTTTGGCCACGTCCAGGTTTTGGGAGTGACATCTGCGTTTAAATGCAAGAGTGAATCTCTTAATTTATCATTTTCTCTGTGAAATTGTGACGGTTGACACTGACAAATGTTTTGGGTGTAAACAAAAAAAGCAAGTGTTTTGATTAGTGGTTGACCATTATTTTGTCAAAGCCGATGTATTGGCATGATATTTGGCTTTTTCTTTTTTTTATACCTGTCGTGTCTTCCTTGTGATTTATAAAGACTGAGGACCATAAAGAACTGAGAGTACTGAACAAACAAACTTTAACAAACTTCAAACAAACAGTCTTTATTTCTATCACTGCACTTGTATTCAGGGATCAAAATAACAATGCATGAGTGGCTTTATATTGGCCATATACATATAGACATCAGCTACCGAAAAATCCATATCCGTAAAAGATAGTTTTGAACTTGTGGTGGTTGACGTACCGATAATATGGAGGAGTTTTTGACATCTAATGGTGTGAAGAAAAAAATTGAGTGTTTCATCAACACCGATATATCGGCTGGTATCGACATTGGCCTTTAAGCTTTTTGTTTGGCTGATATGTTACAAGCTTTTATTTTGACAGTATTGAGAATTCCAAAGCCTTAGTGGCTTTATATCGGCCATCTAAGGTGTGGTCATCACCTATCAAAAATCCATATCGATCACGCACATATGGATAAATGGAGTTTTGACATCTTATGGACGTAAAGAAAAATAAATATTGAGTATTTTGATTAGTGGTCAACCGTTATTTCACCAAAGCTGACATAATATATGATATTTGACAATTTTTCAATATCGGAATTGGTGGATACTTTTTCTGTTTGGTGGCCACATCGTAAGCAGGACTTTTATTTTGACAGAGTAGTAAATATAGGATATTGGCACCCGCCATCAAAAATCAGTCAAAGATAGTTTTGAAATCGTGGCGGTTGACATACCAATAAACATAAAGAGTTTTTGGGTGTAATGGGTGTAAAGAAAAAAATGGGGGGGAAAGCCTGATGTTAATTCAGATTAAAGGAATATTAGCAATTTCTTACAAGTAGGCAACTGATTATAATAAGAGACAGAATGTTTTGTTAATAAACAACCATATTTAGTTTATAATACCCCCTAAAATGAGATTGAGCTGCCAACAGAGCATCTGTCCGTCGTCTTGTGATCTTCTGTTTTCTTAATCACTCGTGCTGCTCTTTAAAAATCCAATTGCTTAATTACTCTGCTGCGTATCAGATTAGAATTTCTCGTTTGGGGCTCATAAAGTCACTTCCTTCCAATGAAGGCCCAGAGACTAATGAGCATCATGAGAAAGAGATAGAAAGAAGTTGACGAAGAGCCTCACCAAGTGTTGGGGTCTGCGAGACCTCAGATTGGGTGACAGATGGGAAATCATGGTGGAAAATGCAAGCTAGCTCCACTTCAGCACAGAGGCTTCATGTGTATGCACACACACACACACACACAGTGTTAAGATTAGGTGAAATAGCTTTGTTCCAGATAAACAGCCACTTTTAGGATCA